>OY755217.1:9318128-9906104 GCA_963576765.1 Draba incana
CAACGCTTTCTCAATCTCTGGTGATCCTAGCTAGACATAGAATTCTCTAAATCCTCCTCACGAACTCTTACAAATTTAGTTGTGTTGGTTTCGACCCCCACAGTAGTTACACACCTCATCAAACTATATCTTCTTCTTGGTTCTCTACTCATTTCTTTTCTTTTGGTTCAGAAATTCATTAGTCTTAAGAAGAAATTAGTAATGGAAGGTAAAGGAAGAGTGGGATCATCATCATCATCGTCATCGTCTTCTTCTTTCACTACTCAACTATATGGCCCCAAGGAACCTTCTTCCTCATCCAACTTCAACTCCATTTTCCCTCCTCCCTCCAAGGTTCTATTATTATCCCCCTTTTTTTTAATTGAATGTAAAATTGTATTCAAATCAACTCGTTTTACAATAAATGCATTTTGTTTCTTTTTCTGATTGTTTCTTGGGTTTTTTTTCCGAGTTTCCAGGGAACAGGAAGAAACATCCTTAGCTCCAAACATGGGTCCCAAGGTCAGTGGAAAAGCCCTTGTCCAACTATTTTTGGTTGATGGGACTTGTTTACTTATAACCTAAAAAAACTTGCTAGCCGTCTTGAATCAATATGGGTCCTAAGCTAAATATTGTTTGAAAACGTTCTGATTCACCTTGAAAACATGTCATTCTTGATTCAATATAATGGCTCAAGGTTCTTCATTTGGTTTGATATTAAGTCAATCAAGAACATGAAGAGCTCAACCAAGAATGGTCCAACTTGTTTTCCTTTTGCTCGAAAGTAACCAAAAACCATATTGTTCCTACCATCTGTATAAGAAGAAATTCCAAATTTACTTTGTTTTCCTTCATTCATCATAAAAAAGCTCTATAAAATGCCCAAAAAAACGGCTCAAATTTTTTTTGTTTATTCACAGACCAACGTAAAGAATCCACAACCTTCAATCTAAGTTCATCTTTTTACTACGGTGGTCAAGACGTTTACTCTCGATCCACAAACAACCATACTTACCCTACCCGAGTCATAATCATATATTGGTGTTGCGAATGATTCATCTTTATCACTTTATTCGTTCATTGTTTCGAAGTAAAGATAGGTGCTTGACTTTGACAAATTGCTTAATCAATCAGGTTAACAAGGCTCAGGCCAGAGAAGACGGTGATGCTAGTGGAAACAATTCGCTGGACGCATCCAGAGGAAACCGGTGGCAAGGCAAGTTCTCTAAGCTAACTATTTTTCTTATAATCCAATTTCTTTGTTTGTTTACCTTCTAACATTTTCCCTCTCGCACCATTTTCGCGCAGGTTCGCTTTATTATTAGAATCTTTCTATCCACAAACAACCATACTTACCCTATCGTGTATCTTCCTCTGTTTGACTTATTGAAAAGAAAGTTGTATCAATGATGGTTTGTTAGTCTCTCTGTCTAATGTAAAATTAATTATTAGATTTTTATACTACAAAACGTTCGAATATCTTAAAGTAAAGGGTAGAAACAAAGAAATTTGATTATCTCTGGCCAATAAATCTAAGTGATCAAATCTGAAACTCAAATCTGGTAAGCCAAGAACTATTATAGGGCTCCAAAAAGAAGGGTTAATAAATAAAAGCGTAGAGAACAAGAAATACATAAACAACAAGTGCGGAAGGAACAAGGACAACAAGAGGAACAATAGCAGCAAGTGCATGAAAACTTCTCTTACATTCCAAAGGTCCAAGCTTGATCTGAACAAGATCCACTAACGCCATTGTCAAGAACCCACATCCCAAAACCGACCCGACACAAGAAGCCACAATACCAACTCTCAAAGCCGCTAAATTCACCCGCCCCATTCCCGTGTTTAACACATGCGCCTCATCCAAAACGCTCTCTCTCGTTGTTGTTGTTGTTGTTGTTGTTGTTCTGATTGCTTGCTTGAGAGACATGGCAATGAGACTGGAGAAGAGGAAGAAGCTGAAGGAGTAAACGTGGCTTGAGACTAGCCTTTCCACTAATACGGTGCCTTTTGCGGCCATACATCGGCGGAGATGTTGGTTTCCGGCAGCGGAGGAGGAGGAAACCGTGATTTCCGCTTGAGGTGAGGCCGAGGAAAAGAGCAAGGGAGAAGAGGGAATTCACGTTCACTATCCCGTCGAGAGCCGTGACCTGGATAAGCGTCGTTGGGAGGAGCCGTCGCCGGAGAAATTCCACAGCGCCGCCGGAGATGCCATCTAGCAGATTTGGTTTGTTTCGTTTGCTATATAAATTAATTTATTACTTTTTGAGAGAAGTAGAAATGTATTTATTAGTTCAAACAAGAAGCTGTATATGTTTATGTTTTTGTTCCAGAGAGTGTGTAAGAAAGTGAGTAGCGTTGAAGGTAAGGATTGCGTGACGTCTCCGGTGAGGAAAACGACGGCACAGGTGATGGGTAACGTGAACCTCAAGGTACTACCCTTTTGATATAAAAGTGATATTTTATGAGTAAAAAAGAGGTTAAGTTTTTGTCTTTAATTACTCATACAAAGATAACAATAGAATATGAAACAATTACACATCATCGTGAATCTAAACACAAAGAACAAAAACATCCGGCATAATTGCAATGAAGGCTTTAACAAAAAAAAAAAAATTGGAATGAAGAAAAATAGATACTGTAGATGAAAAAATATATTGGCAATGAAGAAAAAAAACAAGGGTGGTTTGTTTTCGTTCATTGAAGATTTCTCATCTACGTAATTCATTTTTTTACAATGCCCAAGACCGTTAACAGAGGTTAACATAAGTTTAATCACCTTAACTAATCCATAGTTTTTTTTTTTTTTTTTGTTCAACAACTATCCATAGTTTCCCCAACGAAATTCATGCTTCAAATCAAATCGAAACCTTCTAGTTCATTGAGTCCAGTCGCAAAACCCAACCACACTGGGATTTTATGAACCAAGTCTTTCAAATCCATTATAGAGCATGTACATATATAAATAGTTAATGTCGATGCCGTATCAGACAATTGATGTACCTAATTAAATTAACTATGTAGTTCCAATTGAAGGTTTGGGATACATGAATCGAGATTTTTGATTTCCCTGAGTATGTATTATCCCACCTTGTAGTTGTAGTATCTATCCAACTCCACTGGTGGTGGTAGTATCACTCTTCCAAGAGCTAATTGACAATATAAATATTTGAGGTAGGGAAATTTCCATTACGAGTTTTAACTATGTTTTCTAAGCATTGGTTACTAGGTCAATCTCATTAACCTTAAACTGAGCCTCACATTTTTGTCTAATAAATGGAGTATAATGTTAGATGAGCGATTTAAATTGTTGAAAACATTAACTATTCCTTGCTATCAAAATATATAATACTAGAGCTCCCATAAAAAAAAAAAAAGGTAAATTCGGCCAGTTTATCTCGATCATGAATTCTTTTTAAAATAGTAGTGCATATTCTCTAACAAATTAGGAGAATGGGAAATGCCAACAGCGAACCCAGCATTGGAGGACTAGCGGATAAGAAAAACAAAGTATTGATAGTTTTTTCATGTGCCTTAGCCAATGTCGACTTTACAATAACCATCGCACCCGTGAACATTAGTCACAAAATATGCGAGATCTATTTGAAGATTTTCATATTCCAATTACATTCCTACAGTAGGTTTATTGATGGTTCTTGGGTGAGGGAAGATGTTTCTCTCATCCATCTCCATCCTCGCTAACTTATAGATAGGTTTTACGGAGTACAAAAACTTGGTCTCGGAGTCAAGATTAAAGGAATATCTATTGGATCAATGACAAGTCTGATTACGCACTTCACTGGATTCACCATATGAGTTACCTATGTCAAGCCCCTGCCAATTTTTTCTATTTTTTTACAATCGTGAATATTATATGAAGCCATTTTCGTCAGTTCCAACACCAACAATTGGTCATTGACCCTATATATGTCCTTATCAATGGAGTCAAGCTTGCCCAAAAAAGTGAATATATATAACTTAAAATCAAATTTTATTTTATATTTCGACCCCAAAAAAAAAAAAATCAAAGATTATCTTGAAAATTAATTTTCTAAAGCACTAAATAATATATTTTTACCAAAAAAAAAATATATATATATATATATATTATTAGGAGATTTTCTAATAACGATTGTTTGTACTACACTAATGTTTTTGACAAGTCAAAATACAATGCTGTACTTTGTACTACATTAGAAACACAATACATTAGAAATTGCACTAGAACAAAAAAAAAATCACAATAAATACCAAAACGATATTCTCTCAAAATTGTCTCCCCAATCAAGAACCTACCATAAGCAACCATGGATCATGATATGCATGACATGCCACCACCATCACCATCATCAATAACGAATCATACTACACCACACATGATGATGATGCACATGACCTTCTTCTGGGGCACGAACACAGAAGTTCTCTTCTCTGGCTGGCCCGGGACAAGCTCCGGCATGTACGCTCTATGTCTCATCGTCGTCTTCTTCCTCGCCGTGATCGCCGAGTGGCTGGCTCATTCTCCGATCTTTCGTGTCGATGGATCCACTGGCCGCACTGCCGGGGTCGCCCAGACCGCCGTGTACACTCTCAAAACTAGCCTCTCGTATCTCGTGATGCTCGCCGTTATGTCCTTTAACGGCGGCGTTTTCATCGTCGCTATCGCGGGATACGCGGTGGGTTTCTTGCTCTTCGGAAGCACTGTGTTCAAGAAACCATCCGTATCCGATGATCGTAAAACCGCCGAACTTCTTCCGCCGTCATCAGGCTGTGTTTGCTGAACAAATTATAAGAACGTTTCATTTGTATGGTTTTTGTTTTGCTTTAAACTTATTATTTCGTTTTGGTTATGTCGATAAATTGTCAAAGTACGAGCGGAATAAAGTGTGTTGTCTTATTAACATCAAAGAGTACATATATATAGCATTAGTGTTGGGCTTTACAAGATATAAACATAGCCCATATCACAATACTCCCCCTCAAGTTGGAGCATGCAGATTACAAATGCCCAACTTGGACAGTAAATAAAGAAATTGAGGACAACCTAAAGCCTTCGTAAAAATGTCCGCAATTTGATCCGTTGAAGAAACAAACGTTGGTTTAATAAGACCAGCCTTGATCGAGTCACGTACATGATGACAATCTCTTTCTATGTGTTTGGTACGCTCGTGAAAGACCGGATTGTTGGCAATGTGAATTGTCGACTTGCTATCACAATGAAATGGAATAGGTCCAAGTTGCGTAACCCCAAAGAACTCGAGAAGTCCAGTAAGCCATTTAACTTCCTTTGTAGTCCAAGACATGGAACGATATTCGGCCTAAGCAGAAGAGAGAGAGAGAGACCGTGTCCTGCTTCGTCATCTTCCATGAAATAGGAGAGCCACCAAGAAAGAAAATATAACCTGTCAAGGATCGTCGGGTAAGCGGGCAAACACCATGATCAGCATCACAAAATGCGGTTAGAACTAAATCTGTGCCAGCTTGGTATAGAAGTCCCTGACCCGGCGCTTCCTTCAAATAATGAAGAACCTTGAGAGCAGCATCTCAATGCTCAGTAGTTGGCTCTTGCATAAACTGTGAAAGAATGTGAACAGAGTAGCATATCTCGGGACGAGTAAGAGTCAAGTAAATCAATTTACCAACAAGACGACGGTATTAAGAGGGATCAGAATAGGCAGCAGCAACAGAACGAGCAAGTTGATGATTCTGAGCCATGGGAATATTTGTAGGACGAGAGCCAAGTAGACCAGCCTCTGAGAGAATATCTAAACAATATTTCCGTTGACACAAAAATATTCCTTCAGTATTTCGAGCAATCTCAATACCGAGGAAATAGCGAGGAGATCCCAAATCCTTCATATGAAATTATCGAGAAATATGAGACTTGAAATCGGCAATAGAAGTCGAGTCATTGCCTCTAATAAGGAGATCATCCACATAAACAAGTATATATATATATATATATATCCGTCGATCCACGAACAAGCGAGAAAAGCGAGTAGTACGAAACCGACTGACGAAACCCGTAGTCTAAAAGAGCGGTTTGTAAGGTACCAAACCAACACCGGGGAGCCTGTTTCAACCTATAGAGAGACTTGTTCAGGCGACAAACCTTGCATGGGGCAGCCGAAAGAAAACCCTGAGGAGGACGCATGTAAACCTCTTCGTCCAAAGTACCATGGAGAAACGCATTATGAACATCCATCTGATGGAGCTCCCAATTGCGAGAAGCTGCAATATTGAGAAAAGTCTGAATCGTAGTCATCTTTATCACAAGAGCAAAAGTCTCATTATAATCAATACCCTTTTCTTGACGATTTCCAAGAGCAACCAAACGCGCCTTATGACGCTCGATAGTACCATCGGAATTAAATTTGATCTTGAATACCCATTGACACCCAATAGCTCGCTTATTCGGCGGGAGATCAACAAGTTCCCAAGTATCATTATCCTCCAAAGCCGTGATCTCAAAACCCGTTGCCTTACGCCATACGTCAAACTCCATTGCATCTTTGAAACTGCGTGGTTCCGTGTAGGGAGTAACATTTGCCATAAACACTTCAAAGGAGTCTGAAAAATTAGCATAGCAAACATAGTTAGCAATTGGATAGGGTATACCTGACGGACCGGGAGGAGATTAGAGCGATGAGTGTGTGAGGTCTTGAGGAATCTGAGCTGAATAAGTAACATATGGTTCCAGATGAACAGAACGCTGCATAGTACGAAGACCTTTGCCTAATAGCTCAACCGGAGCGAGAGGAAGGGTACTAGCAGAGGCAGACGCATCGGGAGAAGCAAGAGGAGGAGAGCTGGGTAAATCCGAAGCAACAACAACTTCCTCAGAAGTAACTACGCTCTCTACAGGAGCAACCATAGTCTCCACGCTTTCCACAGGAGTCGAAACCACCGGGATAGTCGGAGAACTCCCCCTGTCGTCCATATCCGTACCCAAAAGAGAAGCATGACTATCATCAATGGGATCGACCGGTCTGGGGGATGGACCGGTCGGTCCCTGTTCCAGAACCTCCGTTTTGTTTCCACAGTCTTGAGGATCGACCGGTCTTGGAGATGGACCGGTCGGTCCACATTCCAGAGCCTCTGCTCTGTTTTCGGATGTTGAGGGATCGACCGAGCTGGGGAAGAGACCGATCGGTCCGGTTTCCAGGGGCCGTTGCTGGGTTGATTGGACCACACAAGAAGGCTCCATTGATTTGGCAGGAGACTCGGCAAAGGGGAAAATGTTCTCATTGAACACAACATTGCGAGAAACAAACGATTCCTTCTTGTCAAGATCAAACACTCTCCAACCCTTTTGGTTACACGGATACCCAAGAAATACATACCGAGAAGCACGCTCATCAAACTTCTTTCGAATGACCGTCCCTTTATGTGCATAACATAAACAGCCGAAAACCCGAAGATGATCAAAAGAAGGAGGTTGGTCAAATAAAAGCTCATGTGGTGTTTTACCAGATAACACCGACGAAGGTGTGCGATTGATGAGATAGCAAGGTGTAAGTACACAATCTCCCCAAAATTCCAAAGGTAAGTTTGCTTGAAACCGCAACGAACGTGCAACATTCAGAATGTGGCGATGCTTACGCTCCACTTGTCCATTCTGCTGTGGTGTGCCAACACAAGACGTTTGATGAATAATACCTTGTGAAGCAAACCATGACTTCAAACCCATAAACTCTGACCCATTGTCACTCCGAACCACACGAACATTTGTGTAAAATTGTCGAGTAACCATAGCACAAAAATTACGTAAAAGAGTGTTAACCTCACTCTTAGCACGCATCAAACACACCCAAACGGAGCGTGAGTAATCATCAACGATCGTCAAGAAATAAAAAGAACCACAAGTAGAAGGAGTGCTATAAGGACCCCAAACATCACAGTGAATTAGATGAAAAATAGCTTCAGCTTTATTATTGCTATCCGAAAAACTCAAATGAGGTTGTTTGGCCACAACACAAATGTCACATGGAAAAGAGAATTGATCCTTAGATCCAACATCAATAAAACGAGACAAATGAGAAAAAGTAGATAACGAAGGATGCCCCAAACGACGATGCCACAATTCACACTTCCCAATACTGCTCACTGAATTAGCCTGGCCGAGAGAAGCTCCGCGGAAAAGATACACCCCATCACACTCATCCCCTGCTCCAATCAGCATCCTCGTAGACCGGTCTTGCATATAACAAAACTTATCCGTGAAAACCGCAAAACAAGATTTGTCTTTAAGTAGACGAGCAACAGAGAGCAAAGTGTTTGTCAACTGCGGGACATAAAGAACCACGGATAAAGTAACAGAACTACCAAGAAACAATTTTCCACGCTTAGTTGCCAAAGTAAACGTCCCATTTGGTAAACCAATCGGACACGAGGGAATATCAACAACATCAATTAAAGAGTCAAGAGAACCCGTGAGATGATGAGATGCTCCGGTGTCAATTACAATACCAGATAGACGCGACGAAGAGGCTGAGCGAGGCTGTTGAAGAATGGTAAGAAGCTGATTCCGCTGAGAGTCAGAGATAGGCAAACCATCGCGATCAAGAGATGTAATAGGGTGGGGAGAAGCAGCATCCAAAAGCTGAGCATTGTTTGCACGCCCAGCAATTAGAGGAGCACCACGTCCCTTTGGTGCATCCTTGATGGTAGAAATCGTGATAGCTTGATCATCAAACATCACGACGAGAAGAGAACAAGCAATTGGCTTGAATCGAAATAAAAGGAAGAAAACAAAGGGCAATTAGCTCTTGTAAGAAAGCAACGATCAAAATAAGGAGCAATCGGCTCGTGATCAATTGAAACAAAGAAGACGGCGAAAATCGAACTTGCTGAGAAATTTAGGGTTTTGGCTCTGATACCATGTCAAAGTACGAGCGGAATAAAGTGTGTTGTCTTATTAACATCAAAGAGTACATATATATAGCATTAGTGTTGGGCTTTACAAGATATAAACATAGCCCATATCACAATATAAATAGTGGAAGTTACTTTCGTTTCGGTTAAGTTATTTTCAATTTATTTTTATTTTAAGTTTGTCTTGAATTTTAACAATTCACCAAAATTAGTTGGACAGCTTTCATAAATTTTTGGAAATTTTCGACAATCTCTTCCCAATTTTGAAGAATATGGCTTTTTGCATTATCGTAGCTATCAAATTTTAAACCACAAATTTATGATATATAACTAACGCTGTCCATTTAAATGTTCTTGTAATCCCTTTTTTCTCAAAAAAATTACAACGACCCCATTGGTTTAAGTTCTCTACGAGTTTTCTTATTTTTTAATTTTTTTAAAAAAAAAAAAAAAATTCTCTACGAGAGAAGGTGAACTTCAATGATAAATAAACAAAATACATTTGTGGAGACAAGAAGAACTAATATATTTAAGTCATATTTGTAACATCCTATTCCAGGATAAATATACTGTACTGTTTGTTTGAGAAAATCAGAATATGGTCAAATTGACCGGGTAATGAATAAATCAAGATAAAATAACAAAGTCTATGGTTAAAGGGAATCCAAATGTTAGATCGAATGACTTGGTTCAGATCACGATATTGATTGATTGATTGATAAATGATGGATTGGGAAATGATCAATAAAAATATCGGGAAAACATTGTCAGAGAGATACCGAGAAGCCAATTTAATGACTTTAGCTAAATAGAGACCAAAGGTTGAGCTAAACCATATGGATGGCTGGCTATCTGAGTTATGTGTAGCGGCTGACAATTTAACCTGATGTAGGTAGGAATCTGGTTCGCCCTTATATAGCAAGAAATCGAATGATAGACAAAAAATGAACAATAATCACCAAAAAATAAGAATGGACTAAAAGACTTGAGTCTCAAAGGAACAAGAATACAAAGAATTCACTTCGGAGATCAAGTGAAAATAGTTTTTTTAGTATATTGTTGCGTGTAAGGAGTTGTTCCTTTCTCTTATCTCTTTATCTCCTTCCTCCTCTTTGTATTTTTTATTCTCCCGTAAATTTATTTCCTCAAAGCTTTGATTTTATACTAATCTCCATTTATTCATCTCGATATGTTTTTTCCTTTTCTGTGACTTTTCTCTTTAAGTTATGTTCGAATCATTTCGACAGGGTTGTTAAGAACTAATACTTCCCCTTCGCTTGCTTGTGGTTCCACCCAGGGCCGGGCCTAGAGCAATGGAGGCCCCAAGCAAAATCGAAATAGAGATCTAAATTTATTTACAAAAAAAAAAAAAAAAAAAATTTCAAGCCTAAAATTGGCCATTTAAAAACGGAGGCCCAAAGCGTGGGCTTTATTGGCCTGTGCTCAGACCCGGCTCTGGTTCCACCCATTGGTTAACTAGGCATAATCTTTTATTTGAACCCACCACCATGCAACAATATGTGTTTCTTTATAGTTCCAATTTTTTTTATAGAACTGGTATTGCAAAAAAAATTATATATAGTTGCAAGCTTTCTCTATGCCTTGTTGCTATTAAGAGATTTAACAAGATTTAAATAATAGACAGCCGTTGACAAAATAATTAATAAATAAATATATCTTAAGCATAACGATATTTTTAATAACGGTCAAACGATAAATTAAACAACTAGAAACGGCAAGGTTCACGCTTTTTTCTTATGAAAGCAATGACTCGACGGACCTACTTATATTTTGCAAGAAAAAGGCGTGAACCTACTTATTATACCATTCTCCAAGTATTCTATATGTCTATATTTCTATTCCAAGTAACCTCACTCACGGATTCGAGTTTAACATTTGATCCCCACCAACCGGATCTATTACCGGTGATTTGGTCTGGTTTTGTTCTGTTATATTTAATCCGGTTTAGCTTGTAAAACCAAGAGCACGAGAGACAATATGTAACACAAAGAGTTTAGTGCGTAACACATGGTAAATCTCAGAAAATACCATTTGTTTTAAAAATCACTTAAACAATCTTTACAGACTTTGTTCAATTATACGACATCACACTATGATTCGACACTGACCAATTCCTAATCTACCTAAAGCTAACTCACATCAACAGTTGTGTTACACTCGTTCATCTCTCACTCACCAAGAACCCTAACTCTCTCTTTAGCTCTTGATTGATTCACTCTTGAAGGCTAACCATAACCACGAGTCAAGGCTCCAATATATATTGCACAACTTCAACAAGCTGTCATCATCTAGATTCTCCAAATCTTCTTGATGTATATTTGAGGATCTTTACTTGCTAACCAGATTAAATTTTTGTGCTCCACTCCAATTGGTAACATCAGCCTCTCTTAAATTCAATCCTTTCAGCGTAACTTTCTCCTTGTATCACACGAAAGCTCCACGTCATCATATGTTTGCTCAATATTTCACATGCATCTTTACCCTTGTGTCACAAAGCTTTTTCTTTGTGTAACACATAAGTTCTGTTGTTTAACCACCATGAACTACAAGAGGCATGTGTTTAAGACTCGAGAACACTTAAATAAAATTAAATGGGCATGGGGGAATTACAGATTTCGGCCCATAACCTCCTCATAGTAAAAAAAAATGTTTTGATTTACACTCATCAAAAAATGAAACTTATACGCAGAAATAAACCGCCTAGTTGCAGTCATCATTAAGAACATAAAAGAAAGTAATTATTTCACATTCCTCATCGTTTGTTTCTTCAACATTGCAAATAACAGGAGAAACCATTGCAACAATCATTCTCATTGAAAAATCGGTGCGTGGCTAAATCTATATGTTTGTGTGTATTGTGAGTATGTATGAGCATAAATTAAAGAATACATAGTTTTTTCACGAGGTTCGTTTCCTACATCCTCGGGACCAAGTCCATAATCATTCCACTAGAAAAGGATGCAACCTACAATTGCTATATGACATACCACCACTCTTTTCTATATGGAAAACTTATGGACAACCTATGAAGACAGGTATCAATATGACACCAACCACCAACACCTATGCACCGTCTTCCCAACGGCTGCAATCTTCACAGACATTACCATCATCAAATCTACGAATCATGTATGATAGGACGACGCCACACACTTGTGTGCATCTCACAATAGAACCCAAGGCGCGTAAGTTTTTCTGTCACCGCCTCGGCCTATTTTATACAACCCTCATGTATCACTATATGTGGGCTTTAAATTTCTTTCATATTGGCCTTCTAATTCGGATTGGAACAGACCCATTGTTGTTCCAACAGCTCGTATCTTGATGCTTCAGAAACCTCTCTTTCACTCATGACCATTCACGACATTTTGGAAATTGCCTCAATATTGCTTGTGTTACAATAAAAGGAAAGAGATCTTGCTTGTTGGAGCTGGATTTCACCATTAGAAATTTGGCCCATTAAACCTAAGATATAATCAGACTCGGTTATATTTGATTTTGGGTCTAGGGCCCAAAACCGCGCAGATGTTAATAAAAGACCAGCATGCCCCTCGACATCGCTGAGCCCGGTTGAACAGTCTGTTGACCGTCAAGATAGAAAAACCGCTGACCGAGCAGCTCAGCAAGGATATAACCAAGTTAGCGCCGTTCAACGGTTAACGAAGGGATTCCGACATTTTCGGAGGATATATCAGAATGTGCCCGAGATCTCCGACGATGAGGAGGGATTCGTAGAGCGGAGCCAAACCGTTCAGCTCGGAGGAGTATAAATAACTAGCTTTGGGGCCGAAATGGCCAGCTTTTTCTTACGTTTTACACTCAATCACACTTTAGCTCATCACACACTTGTCATCAGCTAAAGTTCTTTGTATACTTGATCGAATATCAATACAAATCTATTTTCAGTTATTTCGGCTACTGTCTTAGTTAGATCTATAGACATTTCTTAGGACCAAAGTTTCGTTCTAGAATTCACATATAAATTCTTAGTGCGGAATCTAGCTTCCACATTGCTCGACCATGAAAATATAAAGTTGGAATCTTTGAACCATGATGCTTCTCAAAACAAACGTTAATTTCTATAAATATAAAACCCAAAATTAACTTCAGGTTTCTAAGAACATGAAGCTCTCACAATGATCCGAAACAGTCACAAAAAGTTTCTCGCCTCGCTTAAGCTCAGAACAAACTCGGAAACCGGCAGTCCTTCAATTGTGATTCTTCTCATACTTTTCCTCTCCAGATTGTAATAGAAAAGACAAAAGGGATCAGATAATCCTGTTGGAACCATACAAATCTCCCCGGTATAAAAGGTTTCCATGACCTTGAAGTCGAGGCAAATGAAAAGTATCCACCGGCCATTCCTCTTTCTCAGCATCTTCCACAACCCACATTCGAAAACTACCTTGACGATGATTCTCAACCACACCAATTTTCCCCCTATAGTTAATCAGAACTTTATCCATAAGACTCCACATATTAGGTTTCCACATATACTTATAACCCATTGGTATAAGTATGTTTGGTACATTGATGATGTTTACTGTTTCAAACCTAACAACTAAACTCACAATCATAGAACTGTTATCCATCCTAGATGCCCCATAGTACAAGGTACCGTTCATATACATCCCCGAAGTATGAACAATGTGAGGACATGTGATACATGTAACGTCTCTCCAATCTCCTTCTCCTCCCAATATCACAACCTGTGCTCCGATCTCCAATAGCAAGTACCATCAACGGCAAGCACTTTCTATTGATCTTCAAAAGGATCATACCCAAAAAAGAAATTGGGACGTGGATAAAAATTTGGAACTTGTTTGAATCTTAATTGGGGGAAAATATGTAGATGCGTCGTGCTAGGGTTACAAATCCCTCGTTTACTCTACCTCCCAAGCAGATCAAGCCCCGGACCGTATTATGAACCAATTTCCCCTGAACTTTGAGTAGCCTCAGATCTTTGTAGGGTACGCGACTTGAAAAGAAAGTTGAGTTTGGGTTAGGCAACATGACGAACAAAAGCTTGTTGCCGTAAAGTCCTTGAAAGCGATGAGGAGGCTAGGATGAGCTGAGGGGGAAACCCTAATATTCAAGTTTACCATGAGCGTACCAAACATGTGGAACGGGATTGTTACACCATCCGCGAGAACATTGACGCCGGACTGATCAAGACTATTGTTAGGATTTAGAGGCTCAAGAATATGTTCTTTACCGAGCATAAACCGTCACAACCCAAGCTTAGAAGTCGTTTGTGTCACGAGACCAAGACTTGCACAAAATCAGTGCGAATAGCTCACGGAAACAGAGCTGAAACAGAGCAACAAAGAGATAGAGAAAATAGAGAAGGAGATGGGGGAGCACACATACACATTTAAGGAGTTCACGCCCATAACCGGGTCGCTACATCTCCCCGAGACTTTGCTCGGAATCCACTAGAAAGAAGAACATAGTTACAAAGATACAAGTGAATCACTCTTCAAATCACTCATGAATTCACTCTTAGTATCTTACTATGTTTATATGAGAAACCCACCCAAAGCTTATGCTTTTTACATGTTTTCTCTCTTCTTCTTTCTTCTACCGTGAGTGTGCCTCTACACACCATAACACACAAGGCTTCTCACCTTGACCGTGTGTATCTCTTCTCCCACTCTCAACTCAAATCTTCTCTCTTCCTTTTTTGTCAAACCAAACCCATACTTTGTGGCTCCAAAAGTCAAGTTTTACCTACTTCCTTTTTGTCAAACCAAACCCATAATTTGTGGTCTCAATAAGTGACATCTAACCATAGTCAAGTTATGTTAACCATGGTTAAAACTTATCCTTGTTTGGTTTGCACAAGCTTGCACATCAAGATCTTAACTCCACAAATCTCCACCTAAGAGCTTGATGATCATGCAAGACAACCTGCACATACTTGAGAGAGAGAGAGTACCTTCTTCTAGTTCCTGGATTCCAGTCTCGGGTCCTGAGTATCATTACTCAGCCTTGATCCTTTGCCGCTTAAACACCATAAACGTCATTGATCCTTGCTGCATTTAACATCACGTTCAATGCACTTCTACCAACATGTCTTGAACTCACTAGAGTTGTGAAAACCAGCAACAATACATACATGTATTGAGCTCAACTCTTTAGTGATCACCTTCTTGTTAACTCAACAGAAAACTCCATAAGCTTTACCGCTTACGTCTTCTCCAATCACACGGCATCTTCCATGGCTTATGTTCATGCCATAGAACCGTTGCAGCGATTGAGAAACATCAATATCACCTCTGTAAATCTTGATTCCCTTGCTATAGCTTCTAGGATTTCCTCATGCGCATTGAGTCCCAAAATCCTTGAATTCCACTTGAATCAAATGCAGAACAACCTGAATTACATTTGCCTCAAAACGAAGCACTTTGATTTAGCCTTTAATCAATCTCATCAACAGCTTACACCATTTGAGATTCACCTCATTAACCTGCTTACTCCGGCAATCTTAGAACATAATCCATGCTCAATCTTCTTGCCAAAAACAGAACACACTAGCAGCTTGATAACCCACTACTAGCAACCTTTAACGTATCTCTTATCACTGAATCTTGTGACATCCTTGAGACACGTCCTTACAGTAACTTACACATCAAATATGGAACCTTTGATGTCTCCTTCAAGCTGTAAAGAACACCCTTCAATACTTCTTCTTGTATGCAGCCTCCACCAAAAACGAATTTGGTTCATGCATCATTCCACTCGCATTCTTGAGTCAAAACCTTCTTCTTCCTTATCATCGTATGATACTTAAAGATAATCCACTTGACAAACCCGCAAGTGTTTCCCTAAGAAGACACTTATATATCTCCTTATGATGCAAACAAACAACTTAAACTTCCTTAGTTGATCACTTCCAAATGCAACTAGATTTGTATGCATTTTCGTCGTTTCTAGGACTTCTCTTTTCCAGCTTCTAACACTAGCTTTGAGATATGTTGTTTATCAAGCTAGATACACAACACCTTCACAATCTTGAAGTGAGTAACCTTGAGACAAAACCTTGCATCACTTGCACTTGTCTCCTTCGGTTTCTTCTTTGTAAAACCCATTGAACTACACTTCATTAGCTTCATCTCAAAATAGCCCCGTGTCTTCTCTCGGAAAAATCAGAAACCTGCAACTTCCATAAACCAAAACCGCAAGCAAGCTTTCACCATCAGTTTACAACCCTTTGAAGATGAATAACCGTTGGTAACCTCGTGTTCTTGGTCTTCATTCTTCTTCACACACAAAACTCCGATGAATCTTATCCAACAGCGAATCAAGTAACCTTTTAACTCTTTGCCTTTGAGCTAAATACCCGAGACGGTCTCCATAAACATAGCTCCACCCGGAATGCAATACTCTACCTCGAACTATAACCGTTTGAACAAACATTGTCTCTATAAGCTAAACTCCACCATATGAGTTAAAAACACTCTTCGTTGTAGCGCAAATCCACTCACACGTTTTCATAAACCAGTATGAGTCACCGTGGCTTCTTCCTTAAGAAAGAGTGTCAAAACGCGAGACACATTCTTCTTTCTTCTTGTAGCCACTCCACTGATCCGTTTGTGCCAAAGAACCACCAAGAACCTTTCTATGTTTCAGCAATCTTCACTTCATTTAACTTGGAACCTTCCCCACATCTTGACTTAGAAGAACTTTGATTGACCTTTAACAATCTCCATCTCAAACTCGAAATCAAAGACCTTGATCTCTCCTTTAGCAATATAAACCGTATACCAATATGTGCACCGCTGTTTGAATAGAAACGTTCTAAGCAAACAGAACACGCCACCTAACTCCTTTAGATAGGAAGACTATCGACACACCATCATGGCACACTCCATTGCAAAGTAACATTGAGACAACTTCTCATACAAAATATGTAGCTCCATAACCGTTAAACTCTTGTCCACAACTACTTCCTTTTACTAGGAAATAATTAAGACACCAAGATACTAACTGAAACCATAGCTTAAACACAGAGATAACCAAAACTTGTACACTCCCTTCAATCTTCATGAAACCAGATTATCAAAAAAAATTCCTGATTATCTAAACAGGTTTTCACCAAGGGACCGGTCGGTCTCTTGCCTTGGACCGGCCGGTCTGGATACCAGAGAACTGGGTCTTGAGTCTTCGAGAGGAGACCGGTCGCTCTCTCATCCGGACCGGTCGGTCTGGGTTCCAGAGAAGTCTTGTCTTTGGGACTTTGACACGGATCGGTCGGTCCCTCATCCGGACGGGTCGGTCTTGAGTGCAGAAATCAAACACTCTCTAGCATACACTCAAGCTCACTAGAGCCCCACATTCATTGCATTCCCTCTGAAGATTAGCAATGAATTTAGTGTTACCCTTATGCTTCAACCGACAACAACAATAGAACATTCTTCGTTGCATTCAGATTATCAGAATTTCCTGATAATCACAAATTCCTGATAATTCAGACCAAAGATCACAACGATCCTTGAACATAGCAACCTTGTAGCTTCATGTTCTCTAATGATCCAGCTGATGTAGACTCTCATATAAACCATGAACTGACAGCAAACACACAGAGACAAAACCGCAATAAAAACCCCTTTCAAAACTCATCCAAAAAACCACTGAAATTTCCTTGAACGTTTCTGTCTTGAATAATCAGAAAATGTGTCTTGCTCCATAACCTTTCTGCAACCTCTTTTAAAATGATCCAAGAGTACCCTTACTGATACTCACACAGCCATAAAACGCCCATAAGATTCAAGGTTCTAAGGCGTCCCCTACTCCCATGAATCTTATAAGTTACCGGGCTGGAAACGACAAAGCTTAGAACACCACCGTAACAGATTTTACCAAACTTATTTAACCATAAGATATCATGAAAACCATCAATGAATCTTGGCCAACCTCTTGTAAAATCAGTGCACAATCCTTGTGTTCCAACAAGCTTTCAATTCCAATAAATATGCAGAACTTGAGCAACCTTGAAACTTCAATACAGAGCATCACAAACGTACCTTGTGACTGCAGCGGAATCTCCCATAAAACTTGAGTCTTGTAGTTGATGTTTCGATTCTGAAAATGGGACCTTGAGTCACATAACTTGTACTCATCCTTGCCATGACCAGAATCCAGCTTCTACTTGTGAAAAACTTCACCTTACATCAACCTCTAACCGGTTTCTTTAGCAATGATTAAGAACACCATCTTCAATCATATGCTTCTTGCTTCTATCTCTGATTTTCCTCTTCTTTTTCTTGCAACACTTTCACTTGAGAATAACTAGAAATCCTTGTATCTTACAACAACTTGATTCCACAAATCCATGAAACCACTTCCCTTGATTCTAGCTTAAGCTAAGAATCTCTTCTTAAGATACAACTAGCTTACATCTCCCTTACTTGTGTTACAAACTTAATACCATGAACTAAGCACCTTTTTAACATCCTAAGCATCTCAAGAACCTCTTGTTACTCCACCTAAGATCTAACCAAATCTTCTAATGAGCAGAAGTAACAACTTACCGAAAAACCGTCTTTGTCGTTGTTTTATAACACCTTGCAACTGTCTTGGTTCTTCTTCTTTGAGATGCTTCAATGTTCATCATGATGAGTCTTATGACTCCTTCCACTCACGTGCTATTCATCAAGAGGTAGTGATACGTACAAATTTACCCTAGACCTAAACTCTCTCAAATTAAGAGATCAGTTGCAGCACTTAGGGTTATCGATCCACAGGAAGTCAAGGGAAACACAATAGATTTCATGATTCAGATTAAGCTAGGCAAATAATATGAAAGCAAGTAAATCAAAGCAATTAAAACGAGTTGTAAATCAATTAGAGAAATAGCTAGGCACAGGGAAATCTCCAGTGAATCAAAATTGCAGACAAATCAGTTATTAGGAATATTAAAGCACAGTTCTTGAACATGAACACGAAAGTAAAACAAACCAGCTCTCGCTGCGAATATTATCTATGAATAAATCCAAGAAAACCAAATTCCTTTGCGAATCCTATGAATCTAAACAAGCATTAATCTCAGGTTCAATTGTTTACAAAACCCTAAACCAAATCCCTTTGCGAATAGGAATTTTGCTCATCAAAGACTAGATCAGGAAATCAATCAAACTCTCGTTTCTATTAAGATCAGATTCAAGGTAGCTAATTAAGAATCAGCAATAACAGCAAGTCAAGATGAAGAACATTCTAAGCATATTATCCTAATAAACAGATCAGATCAGCAATTCATCAAACACTTTCGAATAATCCCTAAACCTAACAAAGGAAACTACTCAGACATATCAAAAGATGAAAGCATGGTTTTTATTAAAGATATATCAAAGAGTTAAGTAAAATAAAAGCATCCCCCTAAACAATGACTTAGAAAACATATATATAGAGTTACAAAACCGTCATGGGCCCAATTGCAAACATCTGGGCTTTCTGACGCAAAAAGGAAATCTTCTGAAAACTTGATCTTGGGCTGGTCCGGTAGTCGCGTCGATCGATACAGATGTTTGTCGATCGACACGACACTCTCTGTGTAATCTTCTCGTCTCGAAATAACCTGTGTCGATCGACATGCATAGTTGTGTCGATCGACAGTGGTCTAAAATGTTGACTCCGAATTCGCCACTTTGACTGCTCATTCCTTTATGCTCCAAAAAGTTCCAGTAAACACCAATTGAGTCCAAAACGCCTTTGTACCTAAGATTAATACCAAAACACTCGAAAACACTAAAAAGACTCTAAAACATGAACTTATATCGTGGTCTAAACTGGGTAAAAACCACGATATATCAACTCCCCCAGACTTAGCTTTTTGCTTGTCCCTAAGCAAAACAGATATAATCACTCCTTTAGAAACCACATACCTTTGCAAAGTCATCTGGTGATACTTTGATGTTTCCCTAGAAGCTTAGCAGTCCTCCAAATTAAACCCAAACCCCTTAGAGAAACTCAGACTTTCAGTCGCAGACCCCTTCAGTTATTTTAAGTGCGGTCTCGTCGAGGGAATATCGATCGCTGGACCTTCTAGATTCCTTCACTTCCTTTAACACTATCCTGCGTTTCACCCTCTCTCTTCCCTCTGAAACTGTTTATCCAATTTAGGATATCATAGAGATGCATGCCTTTTGATGACTGATTTTTTTTTTCTTCTTTTTGATGATGGCGGGTACCTCAGCAGAGGGTCTTTTACCACTGAATGCCTATTTGAATTCGGGCTTGCACTTTTCTGCAGATTTTTTTATTTCCTTGGCATCTCTATGTCTTCACTAGATCAGCACTCGTTACTGTTGTTCTACAAGGCTTTTTGTGATGGTGGTTACCTCAGCAGAGGCTCCTTTACCACCAGATCTAGGACAGTTGTATCCGTCATTCGGGAAGAAGTTTCAAGAGCGGTCCTTCCTCGCTTTCAAGTGTTTGGAAGCTGAATCAAGTCTTGCGATTAGCCAACGCCCTTGACAAGAGATTAGAGATTCATTAGGGGCGGGGTCTTTGACATCCTTTCTGGCGTTCTCCAGAAATTTGAACTCGCTCTGTTAAACCGATCCACTTCCAGTTACCCACCTTGTAAAACCAGCCAACTTGCATTGATAATGGTCCATGAGTGTTGTTCAAAGCAAGTCTAAAGAAGAGGTTTTGACTCAAAATTTTTTTAAAAAACTCAAAAGAAAACACAAGTGTTAGCAACTACCTCCCCCAGACTTAAACAACACTTTCCCCAGTGTTATTAAGCCTAAGATTGGTGAAACAAGATAAACAAGAATCGAAACGAATGAAAAATCAAGTGAGAATTCATACATGGGTAACGTGTCGATCGACACTACATAAGCGTCGATCGACACCCACGTTTCTGTCCCGATTCCGACTGATGGATTTTCCTCGTGTCGATCGACACTGATGTGCTCGTCGATCGACACTGAGTGCTGAAGAGCATTCTTACTTGCATTCGAACGTTTATTTTCCTGAAAATCAACACAAAAACAAACACCAAAACGTAAAATTGAAAAAGAAACAAAAATCTAAGTAAATAATTAGATAAAACTCACAAGTGGGTTGCCTCCCACTAAGCGCTTGTTTTTAGTCTTTAGCTTGACTGTTTTGGAACTTGAGGACTTTAATGTGGATCTTTAGGAAGTTTTGGACTTCCTTCATCCTGAACGATACTAGCAGCAGCTTTGAATTGAACCTTCTTGACAGCTCCCCCAGACTTATCAGAAACAGTCTCAGAGAAAAGCTTCATCGTTCTAGCCATCATCTCCTGAATAACTGATTCTCCCTTCTCCTTAAGCTCTTGGGGAACAATGATCCTCATTAGCGCGAAAGGCTTAGAAGTCCTCTTTGGCTTCATCTCTTCTTTCTTCCTTCCTTCAAGCTCATCAGAAAAACCAAGCCCTCAAGAAACTCGATGCTTGCGTAAGCGCGTAACAGGCTTTTCACAGTTTAAATTTTTGATGACAACAGGAGGTGAAGAATTAAGTGCAAGGGACTCATACCTTGGCTCCTCTTGAGGATTTGCAGGAGATGGTTCGATGGTGGTAGGGATATTCTTGGAAGGCTCCTGAATTAGCTCATCCTCTAATGACGTATCCACAGAAAAAGCTTGACCATTAATGGTGGATCTTCTCCTTGTAGCGTCCATGTCAAATTCCATGACAATATCACCAAGGTCAAGCTTGATCTTCCCTCTTCTGCAGTCAATGTTTGCTCCCGCAGTAGCCAAGAAAGATCTTCCCAGAATCAAAGGATCTTGAGGCTCTTCATCGTACTCCAAAACCACAAAATCCGCAGGAATCATGTATTCCTGAATCTTGATCAATACATCCTTTAGAACTCCTTTTGGGAATCTCCTAGATCGATCAGCTAAAAGAAGAGACATCCTTGTTGGCATGAAGTCCGTCATCCCAAGTCTGGTGGCAACAGAGAACGTCATCAAATTAACTCCAGATCCTGAGTCACAGAGTGAATGAGGGAACTGTTCATTGGAGATGGAATAATTAAGAACGAAGCTTCCCGGATCAGGCAGCTTGACTGGAATCCTGCTCTGGATCATTGCACTAACTTCTGCTGAGACCACCACATCCTTCTTCTTCTTCTTAGAGATCGGAACTGTGTTAAGCAGTACGGCTTGGAGATCTCTAGTCAGTAGTGCTCCTTCCTCTGGACTAATCCCATTAGCGACCAATCGCTTGATGTATCTTCGAATAGCAGGTGAGAGTTTAACTGCATCCACAAGAGGCATCTCTATAATGATTTTCTCAATCATCTTCTTGCAAATGTCTTCCTCAGCCTCTTGTTTACTCCTTCTAACTCTGGGGAATGGCAGCTTAGGCTTATAGACGGATTCCTTGATGATCGGAGGTATTTTTGGATGAACAGTCTCTGTCTGGGCAACGTGTCGATCGACGCCATCCTGAGTGTCGATTGACACTCGCGTCTCTGGAAATTCTGAAGCGTGATTTTCTGAGAGTGTCGATTGACACTCATTGTTCCTGTCTATCGACGCTTGAATTTCTAGAATTTCCGAATCAAACTTTTTTTCACGTGTCGATCGACACTCATAGTCAGTGTCGATCGACAGAGGCTCCACTGTTCCGAAAATCGCTTCGAATTCATCGAAATAACCCTTCTCTTCAGTTACAATGGCATTGCAAGTGTTCCTGGGGTTGGCATCAATCTTTGCTGGAAGAAATCCTTCTTGCCTCTTGCTAGAACTAGCCGATTGAGCCACTTGGACGTCGAGCTTCTTGACATGAGCGCTCAGTGCTTCGAACTTCCCATTGAGATCTTGATAGACAGCATCGATCTTCTGGTTGATGTTCACTGTTAGCTTCTGCTGTCCCTCTAGAATCTGTTCAAACATATCTTCCATCTTGCTTTTCTGCTCAGGAGGCTTGTAAGATGAAACACCATAGTTTCTTTGATAAGATGATCCATAACCCTGCTGATTCCCATACTTCTGAAATCCGGTCTGATTGATGTAATTAACATCCTCATCTACAGTCTCAACCTCTTGCGCAAAGCTAACCGCCTTTTTCCCAATTAGAAGACTATGCACAGAATCAAGCTTCTTCTTTACCTCTGCCAGTTGATTTCCACTGATGTCTTGCTTCTGCAAGCTCCTTTCATAATCCAGGTTCTTGGCACTGGTGTTGTTGGCTATGTTCTCGATAAGCTGGATGGCAGTCCTTGGGGAATTGGTATTGAAATTCCCATTGCTCGCAGCATCAAGTGACACTGAATATTGCAGCACAATCCCTCTATAGAAGATACCAAGCAGCTGCACCTCATTAAATCCATGGTGTGGACAGTCTCTCTGATAGCTCTTGAATCTGCACCATGCAGCCTTGAAAGCTTCATGATCCCCCTGCTTGAAAGACGCAATCTTCGCTCTTAGATCCTCAGTCCTCGCATCGTCAAAGAAATTGCTCAGGAAAGCATTCTTTGTATCCATCCAATTAGTAAGCGAGCCCGGTGGAAGCGTCTTCAGCCAATACTTAGCTTCCCCATGTAGAGAGTATGGGAATAGCTTACAGAAGAGGTAATCCTCTGAGACTCCATTGGCTTTGATAGCAGATGCCAAATCTTCGAATCGCTCTATATGGTCCATAGGATTCTCATGTGGAAGTCCGCAGAACGGGTCTTGAGCAACTAGAGAGAAATACGCAGGCTTGAGCTCGAAGTCATTGCGCTGGAAGGGAGGAGGTCGAATCGCGGCTCGGTTGGCATAGAACTGCTCCGGTCTGTTGAAATCCGCCAGAGTGCGATTCTACACAGCGTGTCGATCGACACCCTCCTGGTGTCGATCGACGCCAGGCTCTCTGCCGTGTCGAGCGATGCCGTTATGGTGTCGAAAGACACCTGCTTGTGGCTCGATCTGCAAGTTTTGTTCGTGTCGATCGACGTCCTCTCTGTGTCGATCGACACGAATCTGTTCCTCACGAGCCAACCTCGTTTCTTCTTCATCGCGAGCTCGTTGTTCTTCATCTTCGTCAAAGATGACGTTCCCAGCTTCGTCCAGTCTATGTCCATCCTCATTGTATGGGTTTCCTTCTCTGTCGAAGAACCCACCGTCTCTCTGAAAGATCATCACCGGCGCAACCATCTTCTTAGCTTCTTTCGTCGCTTTTCTATTGGTGCGCTCTAAACGAGCTAGATCCTCAAGTCCTAGTTCCAAAAGTTCTTTGTCCTTGCTGCTCCTGGTATTGCGATTTCGCATGTACCTGAAACGCAAAACAAAGAAAGAAAAACAAAAACAAAAACTAAAAACAAGAAATAAAAAGACCTAGACCAAATCCTAATAATAAAATCTAATGGCCTATTGACTCCCCGGCAACGGCGCCAAAATTTGATACGGTCAAATTTACCCTAGACCTAAACTCTCTCAAATTAAGAGATCAGTTGCAGCACTTAGGGTTATCGATCCACAGGAAGTCAAGGGAAACACAATAGATTTCATGATTCAGATTAAGCTAGGCAAATAATATGAAAGCAAGTAAATCAAAGCAATTAAAACGAGTTGTAAATCAATTAGAGAAATAGCTAGGCACAGGGAAATCTCCAGTGAATCAAAATTGCAGACAAATCAGTTATTAGGAATATTAAAGCACAGTTCTTGAACATGAACACGAAAGTAAAACAAACCAGCTCTCGCTGCGAATATTATCTATGAATAAATCCAAGAAAACCAAATTCCTTTGCGAATCCTATGAATCTAAACAAGCATTAATCTCAGGTTCAATTGTTCACAAAACTCTAAACCAAATCCCTTTGCGAATAGGAATTTTGCTCACCAAAGACTAGATCAGGAAATCAATCAAACTCTCGTTTCTATTAATTATCTTAAGATCAGATTCAAGGTAGCTAATCAAGAATCAGCAATAACAGCAAGTCAAGATGAAGAACATTCTAATCATATTATCCTAATAAACAGATCAGATCAGCAATTCATCAAACACTTTCGAATAATCCCTAAACCTAACAAAGGAAACTACTCAGACATATCAAAAGATGAAAGCATGGTTTTTATTAAAGATATATCAAAGAGTTAAGTAAAATAAAAGCATCCCCCTAAACAATGACTTAGAAAACATATATATAGAGTTACAAAACCGTCATGGGCCCAATTTCAAACATCTGGGCTTTATGACGCAAAAAGGAAATCTTCTGAAAACTTGATCTTGGGCTGGTCCGGTAGTCGCGTCGATCGATACAGATGTCTGTCGATCGACACGACACTCTCTGTGTAATCTTCTCGTCTCGAAATAACCCGTGTCGATCGACATGCATAGTTGTGTCGATCGACAGTGGTCTAAAATGTTGACTCCGAATTCGCCACTTTGACTGCTCATTCCTTTATGCTCCAAAAAGTTCCAGTAAACACCAATTGAGTCCAAAACGCCTTTGTACCTAAGATTAAGACCAAAACACTCGAAAACACTAAAAAGACTCTAAAACATGGACTTATATCGTGGTCTAAACTGGGTAAAAACCACGATATATCAGGTAGCTTTGCTTCCAGTAGAGACGATCTTGTCTCCTCAACCTCTCCACAACCGGAGAAAAACAATGATGTTTTACTAAGAAAGAGTTTTATGGCTACTTCCTCTCTTCTACACCATTTACCAAGAGCTACTGATTTTTGTGCCACCGAGACGCTCCATGTCTCTACACGATCAAGCTCTTCAAAGAAAAGGAACGTGGATGCTTAAGGTTACCTCTAACCTTCCAAAGATCCAACCCTTTTACCCTTTTCTTCACTCTCCTTCTTTCTCTAGGCCTTTTCTCACTTGTATATGAATCTTCTTTCTCTTGCTCTTCTTCTTGATTTGAGACTTCCCTTACTGAAAATCTCAACATCATCAAGCTTCAAACATGGCTTAGAATCTCCACATAAGCTACGAATTTCTCCTTCCATGACTGCAGCCTCGAAGACCATCAAACGTTCCACTTCTCTTCTTGAAACCACCGTGATTCTTGGCTTGAGAGAACCACAACACAGAACCGTGAGCTCTGATACCAATTTGTTAGGATTTAGAGGCTCAAGAATATGTTCTTTACCGAGCATAAACCGTCACAACCCAAGCTTAGAAGTCGTTTGTGTCACGAGATCAAGACTTGCACAAAATCAGTGCGAATAGCTCACAGAAACAGAGCTGAAACAGAGCAACAAAGAGATAGAGAAAATAGAGAAGGAGATGGGGGAGCACACACACACATTTAAGGAGTTCACGCCCATAACCGGGTCGCTACATCTCCCCGAGACTTTGCTCGGAATCCACTAGAAAGAAGAACATAGTTACAAAGATACAAGTGAATCACTCTTCAAATCACTCATGAATTCACTCTTAGTATCTTACTATGTTTATATGAGAAACCCACCCAAAGCTTATGCTTTTTACATGTTTTCTCTCTTCTTCTTTCTTTTACCGTGAGTGTGCCTCTACACACCATAACACACAAGGCTTCTCACCTTGACCGTGTGTATCTCTTCTCCCACTCTCAACTCAAAGCTTCTCTCTTCCTTTTTTGTCAAACCAAACCCATACTTTGTGGCTCCAAAAGTCAAGTTTTACCTACTTCCTTTTTGTCAAACCAAACCCATAATTTGTGGTCTCAATAAGTGACATCTAACCATAGTCAAGTTATGTTAACCATGGTTAAAACTTATCCTTGTTTGGTTTGCACAAGCTTGCACATCAAGATCTTAACTCCACAACTATGCATGTCACTTCTCGTAATCAGTTGGCTGATTTGTTGACAAAGGCATTATATCCAGGTCTTTTCAATGATCTTATGAGCAAGATGGGTGTTAGTAATATCTTCCTACCTCCATCTTGAGGGGGGATATTAACTATTGGTTATCACTTGGTTTAGCTTCCTTTTACTAAACCAATTAGATCAGATTTAATTTCCGGTTTAGCGTATTATTTGTTAATATGTTGTATATAAGCGATGTATTTGGTACGGGATCAGATAAGGAAAGTAATGAGAAACAAACATATTTGATATTTTTCTCTCGTAAGATCTACTTTCTCATATCGGTTTCTAAAATCTCGGCTTGTGATGATTAAGGACCAAAGCTTAGAAACGCATCGGAATCTTAATAAAGACTGTAAAGGCAATCTTAAGATTGTATTGATCTGGAGATCAAGAGGAATGTAGATTGGTGTCGGATTAGGTTAAGTGATTGCCTTTCCTCGTAAGGCAACTCTCTTGAACTTTTTTTCTGCTCCCTTTCTTAGCCAAATTTAGCTTCCGGTGGATGGGTTGTAGCCGAAAATACATTTTCATTTTCTTCTTCAAAAACGTTCATAGCTTAGATTCTCAAGTACGACGCTTTGTTTCTCTAAAAAACCCTAGAGATGATAATAAACCCTTTAAGTAAGCGTAGCAAAACCTAACTTGGCCTAATCTCAATTTGAGAGTTTTCACTTTCTCTATTTAAGCGACATCGTTTCAAACATATATACTTTATTAAAAAATTATTTATTCTTGACAAGAAATTTGTGAAAGAAAACAAATGGACGAGTACAAGAGGGCCTTGTCGAAAAAGGCACAAGCCTAAATTATTAAACTCTCTCTTTTACGTTCTTCTTGTCCCACATCGTTAAACTCGAAAGGTAATCGAAGGTTTATATACCGTTGGAGTCGAGTAAGTGGTTGTCCCCTCGTGGATATCTGTTAAAATTGGAACGATACAGAGAAGATTAGCATGGCCCCTGCGTAAGGATGACACGCTCAAATCGAGAAATGGTCCAAATTTTTTTGGTTATTTTTTCTCCAAATTGAATTTCAAGTGTACTTCGTGTGTATTGATTCGTAGTTCGGGTTCTGACCTTGAAAACCTGCCACTGATTAGCTGCTAATGTTTTAATCGAAGATTATGTCATTTTTCAGCATTTCAAATAAAAGTTTGAGACTTGTTTGTTCCACTAGGACACAAATCCTTCAGAAAACGATGATTTACAATCTTTGATTAATTGAACCAGTTTATTGGGACAATATATATTAGTATTGAGCTATCAGCAAAATCATCTTGTTTTACTCTGGCTCTAGGGACAAAGAGGTCTTCAAGTCTCAGATTTGTGTTGTCTATTAAGGCAAATGAAAAGTTAAACAATCTTGGTTGGTTCATAAACAAGTTTTTGACTAGTTATTTGTAATGGGAGCTAGTACATTTTTTAGCATTAAGCTAGATCATTAAAAACCCCTCTAACATATATAATTCAGTTTGTAGTAAAATTCCATTTCTAAATAAACAAGCATATGTAAAAATAAAAACCATGAATTACTTTCAGGTTTCAAAAAACATGAAGCTCTCACAATGATCTCCAAATTGTAATAGAAAAGAGAAAAGGGATCAGACAATTTGGTAGGAACCAGGCAAATCTCCCGGTTACAAAAGGTATTCATGACCTTGAAGTCGAGGCTAGCAAAAGATTCGGGCAAGTGAAAAATGTTGATAGACCATTCCTCTTTCTCAGCATCTTCCACAACCCACAATCGAAAACTACCTTGACGAGGACTCTCAACTACCCCAATTTTCCCTTTGTAGTTAATGAGGGTTTTATCCGTACAAACCCATAACCACTTAGCAATCCACATGCATATTCTCATAACCCAATGGTAGAACTTTGCTTGGTACTTTAATGATGTTGAACGTTTCAAGCCTTATATCGAAACTCATTATTATAGAATTATTCGGGTAGATGTCCATCCTTACAGCTCCATAGTATAGGGTTCCGTTCATATGCAACCCCGAGGTCAGAGCAACATGAGGACATGCAACACATGGAGCCTCTCTCCAAGCTTTATCTTCTCCCAATACCATAACCTTGTGCTCTGCTCTCCAATGCATGGTATCAAAGGCGAGCACTTTGTATTGATCTTCAACAGGTTCATATCCAAAATAATATACACACCACAGAAAAACATAAGGAGAATCTTTGAATTTGACTCGGGGAAACGTATAGAGCTGCCTAGTGCTAGGGTTACAAATCCTCATGTTTAATCCACCTCCAATGCAGATCATACCCCGAACCACATTATACTTCTTTTTCATAGGAATTTTGACTAGGCTTATATCTCTATAGGGTACACAACATGAAGAAGTGAAATAGGAAGATGCCTCTGGATTAGGCAACGAAACTAATAGAAGCTCTTCTTCCTCAAGGTCCTTAAAAGCGATGAGGAGACAACGAGGAGGAGCTGAGGAAACACTAATATTCAAGTGGCTGATTTTGAAATCTCGGCTTGTGATGATTGAGAACCAAAGCTTGGAGCGCATCGAAATCTCAATAAAGATTTTACAGGCAATCTTAAGAGTGTATTGATCTGGAGATCCTTAGGAATGTAATTAGATACCATTGGATAGATCGGTGCTCAAATCGGACAGAAGCTGTATCTCTAGGGAATCAAAAGAGATACTGAACCCTTTAACCACCCCGCAAAACCTTAATTTGCCTAATTGCAATTTGGGATTCATTATGATTGTTTATTTTCGGGTATTTTATTCATAATCTGATTTTACTATGTAAATATTTAAAAACTAAAATCAAAGCAAACATTGGTAACACCGAAACCGAATATTAAGAACAAAAGTACACGAAGAAACACACCATAAGTCTACAAGATCCAGAGTTGTCAATACTAAGAAAACCTGCAACTGGTAGTTGAGATTTTCTCTTTTTTAAAAAAGAAGAAAAAAAAGATAAGCAAACGACTAAATTGGTTTTTTTCAGAGGGGGTACACTTACTTCTCAGTACTCCTCCTCCTGTTGGTAATCTCCTTCTTCCTCGTCCTCGTACTCGCCTTCTTCATCAGCGGTAGCGTCCTGGTACTGTTGATACTCTGAAACCAAATCGTTCATGTTGCTCTCAGCTTCAGTGAACTCCATCTCGTCCATTCCCTCACCTGTGTACCAATGCAAGAAAGCCTTCCTCCTGAACATAGCCGTGAACTGCTCACTCACACGCCTGAACATCTCTTGGATCGATGTCGAGTTACCGATGAAAGTGGAAGCCATCTTAAGACCAGTAGGTGGGATATCACAGACGGTTGATTTCACGTTGTTGGGGATCCACTCAACAAAGTAAGAAGAGTTCTTGTTCTGAACATTCAGCATCTGCTCATCAACTTCTTTTGTGCTCATCTTACCACGAAACATGGCAGAGGCTGTGAGGTAGCGTCCGTGTCTTGGGTCAGCAGCACACATCATGTTCTTAGAGTCCCACATTTGTTGAGTGAGCTCAGGGACCGTAAGGGAACGGTACTGTTGAGAACCTCTTGAGGTGAGAGGAGCGAAACCCACCATGAAGAAGTGAAGACGAGGGAATGGGATCAGATTCACAGCAAGCTTACGAAGGTCAGAGTTAAGCTGACCAGGGAACCTCAAACAGCATGTGACTCCAGACATTGTAGCAGATATCAAATGGTTCAAGTCACCAACTGCATAAAGGGTATGAACAAGTATGTTAGTGTCCTTCTAGCCATATACAAACTTTCACAAGAGCATTGAAGACTATATTATAAAGTAGACACTACAATATCACAAATCACTGTAGATAATCATGCTACGGGAAGTACATAACCAGAATGTATTGGGCCAATAATAAGATCAATGCAGATGACCAAGGAATGTTAAACAGGACTAATAGGATGCATATAGGCAAGAACAAGCCACTAAAAACTTGAACAAAGCAATTGAGAAACGAAACAATGAACAAATCATGTAAACCATATAACAGATAGCCTCTAATAGAGAATGAAATCAACTGCTCTAAACATTTGAGAACACCATCATGATTGTTAGAGGAACTTACAGCTGGGCGTTGTGAGTTTCAGAGTCCTGAAGCAGATATCATACAAAGCCTCGTTGTCAAGAACCATGCACTCATCTGCATTCTCAACAAGCTGATGAACAGATAAGGTAGCGTTATAAGGCTCAACGACAGTGTCAGAGACCTTAGGCGAAGGAAACACTGAGAAAGTAAGCATCATTCGATCTGGGTACTCTTCACGGATCTTTGAAATCAAAAGCGTTCCCATACCAGATCCAGTTCCTCCTCCCAACGAATGGCAAACCTGAAACCCTACAGAGCAAAAATCTCACTATTCAACACTCCAGTACACAGGAAAAAGTTCAACAAAAGCATAATCAACCCTAAAATCGAACGGATCTAGAAGTTTTACCTTGAAGACAGTCACAATTCTCGGCTTCCTTACGAACAACATCGAGAACGGAATCGATTAGTTCAGCTCCTTCAGTGTAATGCCCCTTGGCCCAGTTGTTACCAGCACCGGACTGACCGAAAACGAAGTTATCAGGACGGAAGGTTTGACCGTAAGGTCCAGATCTGAGACTATCCATGGTTCCAGGCTCTAAATCCATGAGTACAGCACGAGGGACGAATCTACCGCAACTAGCTTCGTTGTAGTAGACGTTGATGCGTTCGAGTTGCAGATCTGAGTCTCCGACGTACCTACCGGTTTGATCTATGCCGTGCTCGGCGCAAACCACTTCCCAGAACTTGGCACCGATCTGGTTACCGCACTGACCAGCCTGGATGTGAAGGATCTCTCGCATTTTCGGTAGAAAGAAGTGATACAGAGAGACGAGAGTTCGGGATTTTCGAGGATCCGAAAATTCGAAATTCGAAATTCGGAGAAAGGAGGGGATTAGGGTTTTCGGAAATGAAAGAAGAGAGAGAGAGGAGGAAGAGGATGGGTTTTATAAAGCAGAAGTAACAACGGGTATTTTGTTATTTTTTTAATAATTGCTCTGTGTATTGTTATTTTTTCCGCCGATTTGTTTTTCAAAATTTGAAAATGGTCAGTTTTAGTGTAACCCCCCAGTTTCGAAATTTTAATTTATCTTTTTAAATGCCCATCCCCCTAATATTAAATTTTTCACTGTGTCAGGATACCGATAACTGCAATTCGTATAAATGTATTCTTTATAATTTCATATTTTCTGCACATTTGTTTGGCATAATTTCGGTCCATACATTAAAGGTAAAAATAACGAATAATGCAGGAGCACATGTTTTTTTTTTTTACAACAGAAGCACATGTTTGATTCTTGTTAACAGAAGAAGATGATAAGACCACAAGCAGAGCTGTTCCTGACAAGAAGAGTGAAGTGGAGGAGAGGAGACGATCGGTTAGAGAGAGAAAACCAAATCAAAAGTACGTTGATTAAGTCAAGGCTTTATCTCTGTTTTCTTTACATTATCGCATCTTTCATTTTAGCAAATAAGTTGAATTAGTCTTCTTATTTGTAAGGGACCAATCAGCCACTTTCCCATTCCCTAAATCGTAGAATCGTGATGATCATGCGACAGGTGCTTTTGTAATTTCTTCTATTTATATCAATGAAAAAACTAAAAAGAGGTAGTCATAACTACCCAAAAGAAAACTGTGTTTTTGTTCTATCTTCAGCAAGCTTTAATCGGGTTTAAAGCTTATTGTTCTTGAGCGTTCTTGGCTTTGACCCGGTTCAAAGTTCGGGACCGTTAACATTTGGTATCAGAGCCTTGCTCTAATCCTTTTCATTTTTCTCTTTCATTCATCACGTTCACAAACCATTTCTCATCTACATCCACAATTCCGCCAAAAAAAATTAAAAGAGAAGCAGACCTTGACTCGTACCTCCTCGGGAGAGTCAATGGCGAGCACGAAAGATCGAGTTGATAATCTGGAGACGAGCATGGGGATGATGCAGGACGAGATGCAAAAGATGTGTGTGTCATTGGAAGAGTCGCTAGGCCGAATGATGGAAGCCATTGCCGGCAATCGCGACAGTGGTCCAAGCGCACGGAGAGCGAGTCGACGGTCGACAGAAAGTTCACCGCATGCGCCCATTTATCGTGGAGACAACGACAACCCCTTTGCTGCAGCACCAGGACACCACAATCGATATGTGAAGATCGATTTTCCGAGATTTAACGGAGGTGACCCGACGGAGTGGTTGAGCAAGGTGAAGCAGTATTTTGATTACCAGGAGATGCCGAGAGATCAGTTGGTCCGCTTCACGTCGTTTCATCTTGATGGTGTGGCTAACGAGTGGTGGCAAGCAATTTCAAAGGCTCTCCGTGAGGAGCGTATCCACATCACATGGGAGGTGTTTGAGGAGGAGCTTTGGGCGCGGCTTGGGCCAACGGATGGAGAAGATTTTCATGAAGCGTTGTCTCATGTACGCCAAACCGGATCACTACGTGATTATCAAGAAGAATTCGAACGGCTACAAAAAAAGGTACACGGCTGGTCACAGGCTGCTCTTGTCGGTATGTTTATGGGAGGTCTCAAACCAGCTATTGTGGATGGAATACGGATGTTCCGGCCAAAAACTCTCAAGGAGGTGATTAACTATGCGAGGCTACAAGACGGTCAACTCCAACGCCAACGGAGGGGATCTCTGGTTTCACGTTCCTTCAACCAAAACTTTACACCAAACCGAATAAGCCAGAATCGTGAAATACCGCAGCAAGCACCAAAAAAATTGAGTTGGGAGGAGTTGAAGAAAAAGAGGAGTCTCGGGTTATGCTTCAGCTGCGATGAGAAATATACACCGGGACACCGTTGTAGCAAACCACAACTACTTCTCATGGAAGGAGGAGACAAAGAGGAGGAGGATACCGACGAGATCGAACCACAGGTGGAAGAACCTGAAATTACATTACACGCGTTGAATGGATGGGGATCTTCGAAAACGATGCGGGTAATAACGGTGATCAATCGACAAGAGGTGGTGGCTCTCATTGATAGCGGCTCCACGCACAATTTCATCAGCGAGAAAGCCGCAAATCAATTGAATCTGACGATCACCACCGCACAACCATTCAACGTCCGGGTTGCTGACGGTTTTCCTCTACGCTGCAAGGGATCCTACCAGAAAGTCGCCATGGAAATCAGCAGAGCAAATTTCACCGTCGATTTATTTTCTTTGCCTTTGACGGGTCTGGACGTGGTACTGGGAATACAATGGCTAGAGCTTTTGGGCCTAACTATTTGTGACTGGCGGGCCCAATCTCTCATGTTCACGTGGGATGGGGAACAAAGAGTTGTTAATGGGCTTAAAAATGGGAGCATTCAACAAGCCCATAAGGAGGAAATAGCTAAGGAAATACGAATGGGCCATACTCTCTTTGCTTTATGTATTCACGAAGACAAAGATGATAACGACAGTGTTTCCTCTATCAACGACGAACTGAATCGTCTTCTTCATGACTTCGACGAGATTTTTCAGATCCCGACAGTCCTGCCACCGTCCCGCAAAATTGAGCACCGGATTATGCTAAAAGAAGGTTCGGATCCCGTCAATGTCCACCCTTATAGATACGCCTATTTCCAAAAAGAAGAAATTGAGCGTCAAGTTCATGAGATGATGTCTGCGGGTTTAATCCGACCAAGTTCTAGCCCTTTTTCCTCACCGGTGCTGTTGGTGAAAAAGAAGGATGGGTCATGGAGATTCTGCACGGATTATCGAGCTCTCAACGCGGCAACAGTCAAAGATCGTTTCCCAATTCCTACTGTGGATGATATGTTGGACGAGCTTCACGGAGCAGAGATATTCACGAAGCTTGATCTCACCGCAGGGTACCACCAAGTCAGAGTTCATCCTCCAGACATACACAAGACCGCATTTCGCACCCACAAAGGCCACTACGAATACATGGTCATGCTGTTTGGTCTATGCAATGCGCCATCAACATTCCAATCTCTGATGAACTCGGTATTTCGCGAACACTTACGAAAATTTATTCTCGTATTTTTTGATGATATATTGGTGTACAGCAAGACATTGGAAGAGCACCTGATTCACGTCCGCACCGTCTTCAAAATCCTACAAGAACATCAACTATTTGTTAAGCGTAAGAAGTGCGAGTTTGGAAAACAGGAATTAGAATATTTAGGTTACATAATATCAGGCGCAGGAGTGAAGGTGGATCAGAGTAAAATTCAGGCAATGCTGGTGTGGCCTTCTCCGACAACGATTACGGAGCTCCGAGGGTTTTTGGGTCTTACCGGTTATTACCGGAAGTTCGTCCAGAATTACGGTATAATTGCAAGACCCCTAACGAATCTATTGAAGAAGGGAAAGTTTGAATGGCACGCTGAGGCTGAAGCAGCTTTCTCTAAATTGAAAACCGCGATGACGACGACACCGACGTTGGCCTTGCCGGACTTCGCCACTGACTTTGTAATCCAAACAGATGCTTCAGGGGAAGGAATTGGAGCTGTGTTATCTCAACTGGGCAGACCAATCGCGTTTATGAGTCATACATTGGGAGTGACAAAACGTAATTGGTCAACGTACGCAAGAGAAATGCTGGCAATCGTTATCGCGATCAGAACATGGCGACTATATCTTTTGGGTCGTCGATCCAAAATCCAGACTGATCAACAAAGCTTGCGCTTCATACTCGAGCAAAGGATACTCACCCCCGAGCAGCAGAAATGGATGGGTAAGCTTGTTGGTTATGATTATGAAATTACTTACAAGCCTGGAACAGCTAATGCAGCCGCAGATGCACTCTCACGCCGGTTGGACAGCCTAATTCTGAATGCGATTTTTGTCCAACAATCAAGTCTGTGGGATGCATTGCGGAAGATTGGTGAATCTGACGAGTATATGATCAGAGTGGGACAACTCGCAGATAAATCACTAGGCCTGCCTTACTCTCGGAAAGATGGTTTGGTTCACTACAACAATCGTGTCGTCATTCCGCCAAAGTCATCTTTCATCACCACTTTACTTCGAGAATATCATGATACACCGTTGGGAGGTAACTCTGGAATTTTGCGTACATTCAAAAGGTTAGCACAACAATTCTATTGGCCTTCCATGTACAAGACAATCCGGGATTATATTGCAGCATGTGATACTTGTCAAAAGGCGAAGTCAGAAACACTGTCTCCAGGAGGGTTATTGCAGCCTCTGCCTATTCCGGAACGTGTATGGGAAGATGTGTCGATGGATTTTATCGATGGTTTACCTAAATCTGATGGTCACACTTCGATTATGGTGGTTGTTGATCGACTTACTAAAGCAGCGCATCTCATCGCCTTATCGCATCCGTACACAGCTCGATCGGTGGCCACAAAATTCATTGATAATGTTGTGAGGCTTCACGGCCTGCCTCGTTCAATCATTAGCGACCGCGACCCTGTCTTCGTAAGTTCTTTTTGGCGTAAATTTTGGAAACAATCAGGTACACAGCTGCGTATGTCCTCTGCGTATCACCCTCAGACCGACGGGCAAACGGAGGTGGTGAATAGATGCATCGAGCAGTTTCTTCGCTGTTTTGTGCACAATCGACGGAAGCAGTGGAGTGGATTCTTGCCTTGGGCTGAATACTGGTACAATACCACTTACCACGCCTCCACCGGAATGTCACCATTTCAAACCTTATACGGGAGACCACCACCGCCGATACCAGCATATGAAGTTGGGTCCACAATCATCAGTGAGTTGGATGAACAACTTCTTTCACGAGATGAGGTACTACGAGAACTTAAGCGTCACTTGGAGACTGCAAACAATAAAATGAACCAAAGTGCAGATGCAAAACGGAGGGATGTTCAATTTTCAGTTGGGGATTGGGTTTATCTACGACTACAGCCTTATCGCCAACATTCTGTCTTCAAACGGATATCGCAGAAGCTCTCAAATCGTTACTATGGGCCGTTCGAGATCGAGGCTAAAATTGGACCGGTTGCGTATCGTCTCATATTGCCAGAGGGAAGTCGTGTTCATCCTGTTTTTCACGTATCCAAACTGAAGCTTCGACTGGGCCCAGATTCACCAACATCAGGCTCCTTACCACCTCTGCGAACAAACGGTGAACTTCGTCTTCAACCTGAAGCTATTATGGGTCATCGCCGAACAACACACGGGCAAGCAACGGTACAGGAATCCTTGGTTCGATGGAAAGGTTTACCAACAGAAGAAGCTACTTGGGAAGAAACAGAACAGCTCAAGCAAAGTTTTCCAGAACTGAACCTTGGGGACAAGGTTCCTTTTTACGGGGGGAGTAATGATAAGACCACAAGCAGAGCTGTTCCTGACAAGAAGAGTGAAGTGGAGGAGAGGAGACGATCGGTTAGAGAGAGAAAACCAAATCAAAAGTACGTTGATTAAGTCAAGGCTTTATCTCTGTTTTCTTTACATTATCGCATCTTTCATTTTAGCAAATAAGTTGAATTGGTCTTCCTATTTATAAGGGACCAATCAGCCACTTTCCCATTCCATAAATCGTAGGATCGTGATGACCATGCGACAGGTGCTTTTGTAATTTCTTCTATTTATATCAATGAAAAAACTAAAAGAGGTAGTCATAACTACCCAAAAGAAAACTGCGTTTTTGTTCTATCTTCAGCAAGCTTTAATCGGGTTTAAAGCTTATTGTTCTTGAGCGTTCTTAGCTTTGATCGGGTTCAAAGTTCGGGACCGTTAACAGAAGATAACGTGTTAAGGAATATCACTTTACCCAGTAATTATCTACATGTAGAATTGGTAAGAAGATCAAGAAAATACCCCACTAAAAACGAAGTATGTAGGACAAATTTGAAGTTATGTTGATCGTCTTTCAAAATTCAAAGTACCAAGATCATCAAAAGTTGTTGCTTTTAGAACATCATCCAAAGTTGTGGATTTAGAAACTCAACACCAAGGAAGTTTCTAGTCAGAAACTATATATGTGAATTCCTAAGAGGGGAATAAAACCATTAGAAACGAAGCTTTGGGGACAAATTCGAAGTTTTTTTTCTTTCGGATCACAAAAATTGTTTGCTTTAGAATATCAAAAAGATAAGAACTCAACTCAACACCAATGAAGTGACAATTATTACAATTTTGGATGATGGCTAAAAAACCATAAAATCTTTTGGCAAACACATGTTCATAATAGTATTATACCATGAAGAATGTAATATTCTAATTTCCAAACACAAAAAAACATAAATTTATGTGAGTAAAAATATAAAATCTAGTCGAAGATCACAAGTTTTATGAATGATCATCCTCTTACCACTTTAAGGAGCGATTCATATTTTCTATCAATGAAGGAAGTGGCAACAAATATCAAATAGAATACAACGATACTGAAATACTCAAAGAAACTCAGTAGTTCTTAATCTTGCATTGAATGAAATATGTTAGCCTGATGAACTTTGGTTTCATGTATATGTTTCATAGTGATGAAAGAAGTTATAGTAATATCTTACTCGGAGAGTCATCTCTAAAATCCATAGTTTCATATATTTAATTTGTGTTTTACAAATTGGTTAACATTTTTCCAAAAAAAAAAAAAAAAAAAACAAATTTGTTAACAATTGGCATTTTAGACAAAACAAAAAGGTTATAGTATACAAAAAGAAATTCAATTTATGTTGCTGTTTACATGTACTAGTTGATGAGAGAGAAGGTGATACTAGGTGAGTGAGTGGAACTGGAAATGCACATGATCACGTGACAAAACCCAGAAAAGGAAAAGACATCAGCATTAAGAGAAGTACCAAGAGTAGACGTTACATTATCATAATAAAGGATACTATATCAAGATCTACCAGATTACCAACTGTGTTTTTGTTTGATAACAAGTGAGGATTGGATACAAAATATCAAAAACTATAACCGAAAAAATCCAACTGAACTAGTCTAGTCCATCACTGGAGGTACAATTTATATCATTGTATTATGGTTGATAATTTTCAGGTTTTGTGGCTATAAAATCAAGCACTTTCGAAAATTTGAAAAGCCAATTTAGATTTAAAATTTTCTAAATATGTTGGATCTGATTGTGCTAAAAAACTAAACCGGAAATTGTAATTGGGGATGGGTCACGGAGAAGAACTACATATCCAACAAGACATTGACGGACTGACCAATTTGAAGCCAAATGTGTTGGTATTATTACATGGAAGTGCTCATGTTCCTTTCCCTGTGAATGAACATTTCGATGTTGCAGTCTCTTGGATTTTTTAGTGTGTGATCACATCATTGTATAATATTCATTTGATCTGTTATAACGGATGTGAGAAGGTAAACAGAAACGCAAAGATAGACACAGATTTAACGTGGTTCACCAACGATGTGTTGGCTACGCAAAAAAAGACTGATTTATTAATGGAAGCAGAAAATACAGAGTTTCAGAATACTCAAGGTTAGGGTCAATGATGTGCTTATAAATAGAAGCTCACATTAACCCTAATCCATATTTGGGCTTTCAACATTAAATCCCAAAACAGATATAAGGCTTAAGGCCCAAAATATATTAAAAGCATATATTTAACAAATCTCCACTTTGACTTGAATCCTCCAAATAGATGTACCAGATGCATACTTAAAATGCCAGACGTACCAGATGTATCCTTTGCCCCAGATGTACCACATGCACCAGTGTAGTGCAAGGTGTACCAAATGTCCTTTCTGACCAGATGCCTCACCAGGCCAGACGCCTTCAGCGGGCTAGATGCCTTCACTAGGCCAGATGCTTCACCAAGCCAGATGCTCCACCTTGAGCCATATACTCCACCTTGAGCCAGATGCTCCACTGAGCCAGATGCTCCACTGAGCCAGATGCTCCACTGTGCCACATGCTTTACCATGAGCCAGACGCTCTACCTTGAGCCAGACGCTCCACCTGGAGCCAGATGCCTCACTCAGAGGCCAGATACCCCAATGGACCAGATATTTGAACACGAGCTTGATGCCCCCGCCAGGGCCTGATCAACAGTTGGTGATGTTCAGCAAGTCCAAACAATGTTGGAACTTGCTCTGAGGGACCGCCTTAGTGAACATATATGCTGGATTATCAGCCGTTCCTACCTTCTTCACCTTGATCCTCTTTCCACCTTTCAGAAAATGATATCTCACATCAATATGCTTGGTTCTTTCATGATGAACCTGATCTTTGGCTAAACATATAACACTTAAGCTATCACAGAATACAGTAGCCTGATCTTGATGCAAACCCAGATCACTAACCAGCCCTTTCAACCAGATACCTTATTTAGCAGCTTCTGTTAACGCCATATACTCTGCTTCAGTAGTTGACAGAGTCACAGTTGGCTGTAAAGTTGCTTTCCAACTAACAACATAACTACCCAAGCTAAACACATAACCAGTCGTTGATCTCCTAGTATCCACATCTCCTGCATAACCAGAATCAGAATAGCCTGCTACCAGGCACGGAGTCTCACCACCATACATGAGACCAACATCAGATATACCTCTCAGATACCTGAAAATCCTCTTTACAGCAAGCCAGTGTTCTTTACCTGGTTGTCCCATGAACCTGCTGACAACACTAACTGCATGTGCCAGATCTGGCCTTGTACAGACCATTGCGTACATCAGACTTCCTACAGCGCTAGCATAAGGAACCGCAAACATGTTCTCCTTTTCCTCTTCAGACTGAGGAACATACATGGTCAGATGAAGATTAGCTGCACTCGGAGTATTGATAGGCTTAGCTGAAGACATATTAAACCTTGTTAACACCTTCGGAATGTAGCTTTTCTGTGACAAGAAAAGCTTCTTCTATTTTCTGTCTCTAAGAATCTCCATTCCTAGAATCTTCTTTGCTGCACCCAAATCTTTCATCTTAAACTCTGCACTAAGCAGACCCTTCATCTTCTGAATGTCACATATGTTCTTGGCAGCTATCAGCATATTGTCTACATAAAGCAACAGATAGATGTATGACCCATCTTTCAGCTTACTGTGGTAGATACAACAATAATACGGGCTCCTGACGTAACCCAGCTTGATCATATAGTTGTCAAACCTCTTATACCATTATCTTGGAAATTGTTTAAGTCCGTACAACAACTTCTTCAGCTTGCACACATAGTTTTCTTTTCCAGGAACTTGGAAACCATCTGGTTGAGTCATGTATATCTCCTCCTCTAACTGTCCATGAAGAAAAGTTGTCTTGACATCGAGCTGTTCAAGTTCCATATCCTGATGTGCTACTACTGCTAGCAGCACTCTGATTGAAGTGTGTCTTACAACAGGTGAGAAAATCTCATTATAGTCCACTCCTTCCTTCTGAATGAAACCTCTAGCAACGACCCAAGCTTTATACTTAACTCCCTCTGCTGATGATATCCCTTCCTTTATCTTGAAGATCCACTTGCAACTAACAAGCATTCTCCCCAGCGGTCAGGTGACCAGATCCCATGTCTAATTCTTATCATGGGATTCCATCTCATCTCCCATTGCAGCGTGCCATTTCTTAGCTTCGGTACAAGAAATAGCTTCTCTGTAAGTAGACGGCTCATAAGCATCCACTTCTTCAGCAACGTGCAGTTGATAACCCACCATGTCCTCAAAACCATATCTCTGTGGTGGTCGAACCCCAACCCTTTTGGGTCGACCCTGAGCTACACTGTGATGTGTAGTCTCATACGGTTTACTAAGACTAGGTATCTGTTTTGGCAAATTATATTCTTCAGATTGTTGTTGATCAACTTCCTGTATCTGCAGATCACTGTCTTCGCGATCAGTTTGCTGCTCCACCTGCTTGGTATGTGGCTCTACCTGCTTGTCAGAGCTATCAACCTCTGCTTCACCTGTAGGTCCTGATGAGCACTTAAGGATAGAACTTTCATCAAAGACTACATTCCTGCTTAGAATAACTCTCTTCTCTGATGGAGACCAGATTCTATATACCTTGACTCCATCCCCGTAGCCCACAAAGACTTCCTTCTTTGCTCTTGGTTCTAATTTACCTTCACTAACATGATATTAAACTATGTAACCAAACACTCTCAGATTGGAGTAATCAGCAGATTTACCTGACCATATCTCTATTGGCGTCTTGCAGCCAATGCTTGTGTGTGGTCCTTGATTGATCAAATAGCAGGCTGTGTTTACAGCCTCAGCCCATAATCTTCTTTCTAAACCAGCGTTTGAGAACATGCACCTCGTTCTCTTCAATAGTGTCTGATTCATCTGCTCAGCTACACCATTATGTTATGGTGTATCTCTGACTGTGTGATGACGTACAATTCCTTCATCCTTACAGAATTGATTAAACTCAGATGAGCAAAACTCAAGCCCTTATCAGTTCGCAGCCTTTTGATCTTCTTCCCTGTTTGATTCTCCACCAAAATCTTCCACTCCTTGAAGTTCTTGAAGACTTCACTCTTCTGCTTCATAACGATCACCCAAGTCTTCCTAGAGTAATCATCAACCATAGACACAAAATATATGTGACCTCCCAAAGACTCCACCCGTGAAGGACCCCAACAATCAGAGTGGATGTAATCCAGCGTGCCTTTTGTTCTATGAACAACCTTAGGAAACTTGTTGTGATGCAGCTTTCCATAGACACAATGTTCACAAAACTCCAAACTTTTGACCTCATGGCCACCGAGAAGATCTTCCTTAGACAAAATCTGCATCTCCCTTTCACTGATATGACTAAGCCTCATATGCCATAGCTTCATCATATCCTCCTTGCGAATTTCTTGTGATGCAACATTGACAGAGAATGTGACAGTATAACCATGTAACAGATACAGCGTGTTGTGCTTAACACCCTTCAGAATCACCTCAGAACCCTTGTAGACCCTCATAATACCATTTCCTCCTGAAAGCGTGAATCCTCTACTATCCAGTATACTCACAGATATCAGATTCTCACTGATTGATGGAGCATGTCTAACATCATTCAAGGTGTTGAATCTACCATCCTCTGTCCTAATCTTGATTGTGCCAATTCCAACAACCTTGCAGTAAACACTATTAGCCATCTTGATTTGGCCACGATCTACCTGCTCAATGCGTTGAAAACCACTCTCTCCTAGGACACATATGATAGGACGCTCTAGAATCTAGAACCCACACATCAGATGAGTGTGTGTTCTCATCTGCGACCAGAGCAACATCACCTTCAGACAGGGTCTCGTATTATGCAGGTGTTGCCACAACAGCAGATCCTGACTCTTTCTTCTTTTTCAGACAGTCTGTTTTCTAGTGACCTCTCTCTTTACAGTAGTTACAGATATCACCTGGCTTAGGACCCTTTGAAAACAGCTTGTGATTTCCTTTTAACATGTTGTTCCCAAATCCTTTACCGCTGCTGACATATAGACCAGAAGCCTGATTTATTGAACCTGTACCAGAGGCCTGATGACGCAACTCCCTACTGTGAAGCGACGATCTGACTTCTTCCAATGAAACAATATCTTTACCAACTATGAACGATTGCACAAAATTCTCATATGACAGAGGTAGAGATACCAATAGAAGCAAATTTGAATGTGTAAATCTTACATACGAAAAGTAACAACGTGTAAATTTACTTATTCGGTTTATATCGTTTAATTTAAATATTATTAATATTTTTGTTATAACATCATTATGTATCATAGACAATGTATGTTTAGTCTAATTAATAAAGTAAAAAATGATGTAAAGAAAAGATAAAAGAAAGAGAATCGTGTTTGCAAAGAAAAATAGTTGATGGAGAAAATAAGATAATTTTTTGTTTGACGACCGATGTAATACATACAAATTGCTCTCTAACAGATTATATTATTCAATTGGGTTCAAAAATATAAAACTTATTAATTTGTTTCCTTGGCTATCTACTCTACGAAATATCAAAATAAGATGGTCTTAAGGTTAACAAAAAAAAAAATATGGTCTCTCAAAAAATCGAAAAAGGTCGTATAAATTATTCAACACCTGTGTGCCTTGTGCAATTGGGTCTTGACGCCAATGTGATCGAAGAACGAAATTCCGGCCTTCAACAAAAAGGACTTTTTCTAAAACGTAAAAAAACAGAAGAAATGCGTCTGCCGGGAGTCGAACCCGGGTCTATTGCTTGGAAGGCAATTATCCTAACCGTTGGACTACAGACGCTTTGACATTCTAAAAGCTAAATTATTTGTATATAGCAATTAAATATTGCAAAAAGAATGTTGCAACTTGCAAGCATATCGTTGACGTTGACAATTAACCCAGAAAACGACAACGGTTTGTATACTTTTACGCTCGTCCGTGTTTTTTTTTCTTTGACCAAAATTCTGAAGAATTTGTCTTTCGTTTTGTATATTTCTGGAAACTTTTAATATAAAACTACCTGAATCTGACGCCGTAAAAGCTTAGATTTCATTTCAAACGAGAAAAAGTCGTCAATTCGAAATTTCGAATCACCGTCTTGTTCCTTCACATTTTAGCTTTCCGATTTCCTCGTCGATTCTCTCTCTCTCTCTGCACATAATCCAATCGCCGGATTCAGAATCCTCTTTCTCCAAGCTTCACGCTCCATAGTTTTTTCGCATAATTCGTGTTTCAGGTACTTTTATTCTTCGACTCGTTGATGAAATAAACCGTTTCTTATCATTTGGTGTTCATAATACGTGATTTCGGTTGTTTTAGGCACATAATCCAGGAATTTCCCGGCGAATTTGGGTGTTGTGTTCAACAATATCTAGGCGGGGAAATTTGGATTCAGATATTGTGTTCGTAGGGAGATTTTCTTCCTTTTTGATTTTAGATTTGTATATAATTGTTTGAGGAGGTGTTTCAATGGATTTGAAGGAACTTAGCTTTCTGTGAAGATGATGTTGTTGGAGATTGCTACTCATCTTTTTCGTCTTCACGGCTTTTCTTGATACGTCGAGAAAACTGTGAATTGTGATTGTTTTTTTTTCTTGAGAAGTTTTTAGTGTTTTGAGATTTGTTTTGGGGGAGTAGACATGGATGGAGAGGCCACTTCTTGGATCAGGAGGGCACATTTTTCTCATACTGTTTGTTATCGTATGATTACATCAGGCGCAGAAGCTATCCCTTTTACAGCAAACCAAGAGAGGACTTCTGGATTGAAAAGAATACCTCTGAGTTCACCATCTGATCTGAATTCATTTGTAGCCAATAATACGCAACAAACGGTGGGTTTGGTTGGTGGTAGTTCTGAAATACAGATAAGTCCAGTCACCAACAAGAAGAGATCTGTTTCTCCGTCGCCTCAGATGGCTCTTCCTGATTCTTTTAAAGAAGCAAAGTCTGATGTGAAGAGATTCTCTACTCCACATCCTACAAGAATGGAACCAGAGAAAGGAACAAAGGCGAAGTTGTCCCGTAAATATTCCTTTGAGAAAATATCATACAATCTACGGCATCTATCACACTCAGGACCTATTAAGGATCTTGGTTCGATGAAAATTCAAGAGAGGTCAAAGAGTAAGAAAGAGAAGAGGTCTTCAAAGTCTTTTAGTTATGGAGGAGGTTCTAGAGTAAGTGCAATGGAAGCGCTTGAAGAATACTTCATTGATACATCTAAGATGTCTTATGGGAACAAGTTTGCACACGGGAGACATAGCCAAGTTTACCATGGAGAATACAATGGCCAAGCTGTTGCTCTGAAGATTACCGAAGCGAATGAAGATAGCGAAGACAAATACTTAGGAGCTCGTTTAGAAAAACAGTTTACCAAGGAAGCTACTCTTTTATCTCGACTAAGCCATCCAAATGTTGTTAAGGTGGTTATATTATGCGATATTATGTCGGTTAGTCTGTTTGAATGATGCCTTTAGTCTGACTTTTCTTCTCTTATTGCTTATGGCCTTTAAACAGTTTGTGGGAGTTAGTACTGGAAATTGTATCGTCACGGAGTATTTACCAGAAGGGTGTTTAAGATCATATCTGCAGAAGTTCAAGCATAAGTCTCTTCCTTTGCAACAGGTAATCGAGTTTGCTCTAGATATTGCAAGAGGAATGGCGTATATTCACTCAAGAGAGATAGTTCATCGGGATCTTAAGCCAGAAAACGTGTTGATTGACAAAGACTTTAACTTGAAGATCGCTGACTTTGGCATAGCGTGCGAGGAGGAGTACTGTGTTATTTTGGGGGCTGAGACAGGAACTTATAGGTGGATGGCACCTGAAGTATTAAGAAAGAAACCACACGGACGTAAATCCGATGTTTATAGTTTTGGACTTGTTTTATGGGAAATGGTAGCTGGAGCAGTCCCATACGAGGAGATGACTCCTTTCCAAGCTGCTTTTGCAGTCACGCACAGGGTAGATTATCCTGCATCTCCTTACCTATTTCATGATTGTGATCTTTTTGCATAGATTGTATAGTTTTTAGAATTTACGTTGAATTTTGCAATCTTGTGTTGATATTTGATCAGAACATAAGGCCGGTAATACCGAAGGATTGTCCAGCGGCCATGAAAGAGCTGATTGAGCAGTGTTGGTCTGAGCATACAGACAAGAGACCAGAATTCTCGCAGATTATGAAAGTGTTGGAACAGTTTGACAAGTCTCTAAAGAGCGAAGGGAGACTCGTTCTTATGCCGAGCCAGATATGTCCAGAACTAAAGAAAGGTCATAAACATTGGATTCAGATATTTGGGTCAATCCACCACCACCACGGTCACGGCAGCAGCAACTCAGTAGGCTCAGCCATGCCTAAGCCTAGATTCGCTTGAGACACTTGTGTGAGTCTCATTTTGTGAATAATAATTATAAAAAAAAAGGGCAGTGGTTGCGTTTTTGTCAATCATCTGTCTCCGTTTGCTTTGTTTTAGTGAGGAGTCCATTAAAGAGTGCTCATTTTTGGTTTTGGCTTGGTTTTTGTTAATCCATTTTCTTCTTTTTCCTTGAAATTAATTTGCTTTGTCATACGCATAGTGAGAGATTGTTCTATCGATTAATGTTAATGTGAGCCATTTTTTGTGAGTAAACCGAAGAAAATGATTTCAAGATTTAAAAGTCTGAAAATAAAAGCAAATAGATATTACGAAATTAACCCTAAACTTACTAAGAGAGAAGACTCGTAGTTTAAACACCAGTAGATCCGAAACCTCCTTCACCACGAACAGTAGAATCCAAATCTTCAACCTCCATGACCTCCGGCGTCACAATCTTCTCGATAATCAGCTGCGCGATTCGATCTCCCGACTTAACCTCGAAATCAACATCCGAATGATTGAACAAAATCACACCAACCGGTCCTCTGTAATCCGCGTCGATCACTCCAGCTCCTACATCGATCGAGTGTTTCCAGGCGAGTCCAGATCTCGGTGCGATTCTCGCGTAAGTTCCTTCAGGGACTGCGATGCTGAGATCCGTCGGGATAAGAGCCTTGCCTCTCGCCGGAACTTTCGATTCAACCGCACTCGAGAGATCGTACCCAGCGGAGAGAGACGAACCTCTCGTAGGCAAAACAGCTTTCTCTGAGAGTTTCTTCACTTTGAAAAAAGGCACAGAATCGCCATGGATTCCGTTACGATCGAGCTTTTGGATTTTAGGTAACGGTTCTTCGACGGAGGCCATTGTTGGAAATGAAAGACGAGTTGCAGAGAAACCCTAATTTCAATTTAGGTCGAATTGTTGTTGTGGTGAAGAGACGACTCAGTTCCGCCATTAATGTAGACATTCCCAAATAACCCAGTGGCGCCAATTTTTCCCTCCACCTTAAAACTCTCCAAAACTTTTTGTTAATGGGCTTTAGATCGGCCCAATTATTATATCCGTCAGTAGAAATCGAATCCTAAATTGAAATTAGGGTTTATGAATTTGTGATTCTTCCTCATAAACCCTAATTTCGATTCTTTGTCATGTTTTCGTTGATACTCCATGGAAGAAGATCGTTGGAGTTACAGAAATGGTGTAATCTGAGAATTTCAGTGAGTATTGTGCAAAATGCATTAGCTTTTTCAAACTCGTTCTCCTCTGCAAGTGAAGGAAATACTTTCACTGTCTCTTATCTCGAGGAGAGTTAGCTTCGAGGACAAGGTAAATCCAGATTCCGTTTTGGATCTTCTTAGAAATCATGGGTTTAAAGATTCTCAAATCTCCAGGATTATTAGGTCTTGTCCAGAATTGCTTATAGCAGATGCTGAGACATCTCTACGTCCTAAGCTTCAGATTTTGCAGTCCAAAGGAGCTTCGAGCTTTGAGTTCACTGAAATTATTTCGAAAGTTCCGAAACTCTTGGGAAAGAAACGGGAAAAATCTCTGATTTCGTCAGAGACATTATGCAAGATTGTAAGAGTTCGAATTACGAAAAGTTGGATCATTCTTGGCCTGAGGGTAAGGACGGGAATAAAGTCCGAAATGTATCGGTTCTTAGAGAATTAGGAGTACCTGAGAAATTATTATTCCCATTGCTTATTTATAATTGCCAACCTGTTTGCGGAAAAGAGAAGTTCGAAGAAACGGTCAAGAAAGTCGTCGATATGGGTTTTGATCCGACGAAATCAAAGTTTGTGGAAGCTTTACACGTAATCTACGAAATGAGCGATAAAACGGTAGAAGAGAAAGTAGCTGTCTATAAAAAATTAGGCTTTAGCGAACATGATATATAGGCGATTTTCAAGAGGTGGCCTTTCTTTCTGAAATTCTCGGAGAAGAAGATAACTCAAATGTTTGAAGCTCTGAAGAATTGTGGTTTGGTGGAGGAAGAGGTTGTTTCGGTGTTGAACAACCGTCCACAAATCATACGACATTCGGCGAAGAAGATAACGGACTTCATGGAGATGTTTCTAGGTTTAGGATTTAGCAGAGATGATTTTAAGATGATAGTTAAGCGATTTCCTCATTTCTTTGCGTATTCTGCAGAGATGCTTAAGAAGAAGTGTAAGTTTCTGGTGAAGAAGATGAATTGGCCACTAGAGGCTTTGGTTTTGAACCCTACAGTATTTGGATACAGCTTAGAGAAGAGGGTCGTGCCAAGGTGTAACGTAATCAAAGCTCTCATGTCGAAAGGATTCCTCGAAGGAAAGGAACTCCCTCCAATTTCATCTGTCTTGGTATGTCCTGATGAGGAGTTTTTGAACCGGTACGTGATGAAACACGACAACAAGCTAGTGCCTAAGTTGATGGCTATCTTCGCTGGACCTCATGGTTCATAGTTGGAGGGGAAGTCTTTATTACCAGTTTCTGTAACCCATTTTTGTAATCTCAGTTTCTAATGTACAATTCCATTGGGGAAATGACAAATTGACATTTTGGAAATGTTTTGATTTTGAATTCATTTCTACTTCCAAGATAAATAATTTTGTTACAAATTGCAATAGTTGGACATGTTTGAGTTACAAGTGACTCTGGTTAGTATAAAAAATCAAATCCTACACCCCAGTCACATACAGACTAGCCGCAAAGACGATGTCTCGTTTTATAGCGTTTGAAGCGGAATCCATTTTCTTATGCAACGCTGAGTTCCCCATAATGGCGGCTGCGTTCTTGAACTCACGGCATGTCTCATCCAATCTCACAATAGTTCGAACTATCAGACCTTCTGGAACATCCGTCAGTTCACATATCTCTGCAAATGGAGTCCCCTGCAAAAATCAAGCATACAGTTTGTTCAAAAAAGATGTGTGAATCGCGCAATGTATAAGAAGTATTGCTCTCTGGTTACAGACCTTAGCCCACTCATAGACGACTTCGACTAGGCCGAATTTGAGATTCTCTTGGGCATATTCTTCTGGGTCTATTTGTAAGTTGTACTGAGCTTGAAGCTCACCAAGTCGGATTGCTGTGTCATAAAGTCTATGCAAAAGAAGAACATTGATAAAGTCGATCAGATCAGATCAATGAAATGTTTACGGTTATGAGAAGGGAACAAACCTTTGTTTAGCCTTAGCCAGCTTGGGAGTAAGTGAAGGTGCTGAAGTGTTCTTCTGTTGGAATACAAAGGCAGACATTATAGCTACTGCTTCTTCTGGTTCTAACTCTTCGAATTGATTCTCGAACAGACACACTGTGCAAATCAGTTCTTCCCCTGAATTCATCTCACAAGCGACACGGCCTTTGATTTGGACGACAAGGTCATCATCTATACACCCTATTTGCTTCAGAACATCAATCTGCAAGAAGAGTCTCTACATGTTACTCAAATTCATCATACGTATAGAGGAAAAAAAGATGCATGTGAACTTTCTCATCTTGATCGTACCCGGCCCTGAAACGCTGGCATCTGTAATAAGGCTTCATCAGACATTTGAAATTCGAGATCTTTGAGATCATTCTTATGCTTCCTAATCTCCCTAGCTAGCTTCATGTGCTCTTCCAATTTGACACAACCATGGCACTTGTTCATCGACATCTTTTGTAGTAGGCTGGTCCATTTATAGTACGTCTCCACAAGCTCAGCATCTTTCATCTTCAAATCTGAAATAGAATTATAAAATCAAATTACGAGGGAAATGAATTTGCAGCCAGTAAATAATGATACAAGGTTAGAATTTAGTTAAAGAACCTTTAATTGGGTCTAGAGCAGGAGGAAACTTGTTTCCGTCTGATTTCAGATCCAAAAGCTCCTGAACTGTCTGAGAAAAAGCAGCCTTGTTCCCATCCTCGAGTAGACGCACCGGATCAACCTTTATCTTGCTAACGCATATGCACAAGAATTCCTTGTTATCAAAACCTTTAACCTCATACCCTACACCAGCAGTGAATCCATGATACGGGAGATCTATCTTGATAAGAACAGGACCTTTACGAGAGCTCGCCTTGGAATAAAACTCGTCTTCAAAACCACGTTTTGACTTGGGCGCAATGAAATAACCTTGAGACGGTTCTGAACTTTTCTTGCCAATGCTGACCATATTGTGCTCTGGTGCTGGTGTTTCGGATTTAATCACCAAAACGATATGCTGTCTGTTAGTGGCGGAAGGTACCTTCAGAACGACTCCAAGTAAATTGTCTATCCCCTGTAAAATTACACATGTGAGCGACCAATTTATGAACCAGAGATAAGAGAGGTGGGAGACTGGGCCTTACCGTTTCTGATTTCATGACCACTACTCTTCCTGGTACAAGAGAACTCTGGGCATGGGGAGACTGCATGACTGCTTCTGACATTTTGTTGTTACACTCGTTTGCTTCCACATACATCTCATAGTAATCTTCAATGGCCGGTTCACCTTTAATACAGCTGGACGCACAAAGCAATAGGTCAATCAATACAATCCTACTAAAACTAAAAAAAGCTGTGTGATCATTTCGAGTAGACATGGTTTGCCTTACTCGATAGTTTTGGTTGGTAAAGCGCGTTTTAACATGAGAAGCTGTTGTTTCTCAGGCAGTTTCTTCTGGGCATGGAATTCAGCAAAACTTCTTTTCAACATGTCCTCCACCTAACAGTAACAACCATTTGAAAACTCACGAGTCAGAAAAAGCCAAGGAAAAGGCCAATGAACAGAAAAAGAGGGTTCAGGCATTATTTTACCTTTAATTCTTCAACACGTAAGAGATGGAGAATCATTATGTAGGTTAGTCGGAACTGAGATTCTAATCTTGTTGCGCTTCCAACAATTACACGCCTCAGATCACTCTCATCTGGAACTTCATCGCGACACATGACAACAACTGTGCCAGTTTTGTCAAGTCCCCTTCTGCCAGCACGCCCTGCCATTTGAGTGTACTCTCCAGGAAGCAATTGTCTAAATTCCTTCCCATCAAACTTCCTCAAAGCATCAAAAACTACCTGTTGCATATATCATGGAAAAGTAAGTAATAAGTAAACTTCAGAGAGGAGATGTGAATAATATCATTAGAATAGTTCACTTGTTATAAAATATTCCTAGCCACAGAGGATAGCTTGGAATAAAATTTCCAACTATGCAATAACCTCTAAGTCCTCCCCAATGACCACATAATATGACAAGATACTTATGTGTAAATATAACCCATTTAACATTCTGACAACGAATTTACATCAGAAAGAAAATCAAAGTAGCCTCACCGTTCTTGCTGGAGCATTAACCCCCATGGCAAATGTCTCCGTTGAAAATAGCACCTGCAGAAAGGTTACAAACAATAGTTTATCTCAAGTTATTTGGAAGACAAAGAAAACGTGGTAATGAGATGTCTATAAGGCAGTAACCAGAAGCATAGAAAACTATGAAATCCAGCATTGTATCTATAGACTATAGTGTAGGCTCAGATAATAGCACAAGAATTAGAGTCCTGAGATATTAAGCCTACCTTAATAACACCGCGGCAAAAAACCATTTCAACAACTTCCTTTACTATTGGAAGCAGCCCAGCATGATGAACACCAATTCCTCTATGAAGTAAGCTTTGGAGTCTGAGGACCTTTAAAGTGTGTCCCCCAACAGGTCATGATTACGAAATAAAGGGACCTTTTTAAAATTTAATATGCAAGAAGACCGGAAATTCTTAAGATAGCCAACCTGAGGTAAATTCCGATCAGACCCTTTCAATCTCGAAAAAGCTTTATCGCAAAAGACACGGATTTCACTTTTCTCAGAACTACTAGTGAGGTCAGTCCCAGTCAAAGCGTCAGCACATCTATCACAATAATTCTTTGAGAAACAGAAGACAACCACCTATTGGGAAACAAAAGATAAAAAGGTTAGACAAAAAAGACCAGACGGGACTACACATAAGATTGAGTGTAAACCTCATAACCATAGGAGATAACAAAAGCACATCTAACATACAGGTAAGAGTGACTTTTTGGAGAGCTTGTTGATAAGCAGCAACCAATTGGAAGCTGCTGATCGTCTAAATGTCCCACTGTTCTGGCCTTTCCCACTGTAAGAGGATTTTCCCAAATCTTTAACATTTGAGTGTTTATTCTGCTTGCCACGAGAATGAGCTTCATGTTTCTGAGATTTGTTCCCATCTTGATGAGCTGAAGATCTTGTGTGCTGCTTAGGAGGGACACTAACTGCATTTGAATTCTTCTTCTTCTGTGAATCTTTAGCATCTTTGATCCCTTTAGGAAGAAAAACTTCATTCTCACAAACTTTGTAGAGTTCTCCAGAATAAAATAGGCAGTGCTCTAGGGGAACTGGTCTTTTTGTTGTGCTAATAACAAAACCCATAAAATTATGTAATTAATAACTTCAACATTGAATTATATTCCCAAAATATTTTACCAGGATACATTAAAACTCACCCAGTAACACGTATCTCTTTTTGCTTTGTTCGGCCAATCCAATCAGCAAATTCAAATGTGTTTGGTACCTATAAGAAAGTGAAATTAGTTATATATGTTACAAGTTAAGAGGTATATGGTAAAAAAAACAGAATTGACTAAACCATGAAGCCATATATATCACCATAAATGCTATAAACTGAAGGGTTAGTTCAGTTGACCAACAAAGACCCAATACATAAAAATCAAAACTTTACCATTCTTTTCAAACTCATCTTGAAAGAAAATCTATAGCCAAAGATTAGGAGTATGGCAAACACAATAACGCTTCGAAAGAACTAATATTTTACGCATATAACAGCATTAAGAAGTACCGTTGCAGAAAGGAGGACAAAATTTATATGCCTTGGCAACATAATGATGACTTCTTCCCAAACAACCCCTCTTTCTACATCATTAACATAGTGAACTTCATCAAATATAACCTGCCAGTCATAGGAACAGAAACAAGGAAACGTGATTCAGAACAACAAAGTCTGCTTAAAAATGGAGCGATATGAGCACAATATCAAACGCAGAGGAAAGTAAAACACCAGAAAGCTCTTTTACCCATTCTATATCACGTATGATATCAGCACCACGATAAAGCATTGACCTTAATATTTCAGTAGTCATGATCAGACAAGATGCCTCTGGCCTTATGCTAACATCACCTGTGAGAAGTCCTACATCAAATTTCCCACAAAAGTCTCTGTATTTTTGGTTGCTGATGGTTTTAATTGGAGCAGTGTAAACAGCTCGTGTACAGTGCTGAGCAGAGGGAACAAATAGATCAGTGAACAGTTAAAAAAAATCAAATATTCTAAACGTGATTGATGTTCTTCAGAATTCTCTACCTTGGTAGCCAAAGCGAATGCATATTCTGCAACAACTGTCTTCCCCGCAGAGGTATGGGCTGCTACAAAGACAGACTCCCCCTTTTCTAAACAATAGATAGCCTGTAGGCACAAGACACTCAGTTATATACTGAAAATTCAAATAATAAAGACAACCAAGCACGCTCCCTCAAACATCCGTAAACTAAATAAGTAAAAGTAAGTACCTCCTTTTGAAAGTTGTCCAATTCGAAAGGGAATTCCATCGCCATGTCAGGAACAAGCTCATCAAACCGGTTTGCAATGTCTTGGCTATCTCCTTTAGTGGCCCATCCCTAAAAGAAGAACAAACCAGAAATCAAGTTGATGGGAGTGAAAATGAAATCTCAAGATTCAGAATCCACTTTCTTACCTCTTTCTGTAGTTGTTTATCGCTGTTCCCAGTAATAGCCTCTTCCGTCAATATCGCTGTTTTTGCTGATGACAAAATCTCATCCAGCACAGTGATGTCAGTCTCTAGTCCCTTTTTGGTTTCATTGCTTTCAGTCGCTTTAGCTTCAGGCTCAACTTCTGCCTTTGGAGACTCAGATCCAGCTGAGTGATCTTCAGGACAGTTTTGGTTATCAGAAAAAAATTCATGTATGCGGCGATCATAGAAATTGAACATGACTGATGATACGTACCATCTGTCTCAAGTTCCGAGAAAGCATCTTCTTCCCAAGCTTTCTTTAACACATCATCAAACTGAATAGACAACTTGCTCTGGAGGTATCACCAAAGCAAGGGCAGGAAAAATGAATTTCTTCCCACAACCAAATGTACATAATCTAATTTACACCAATGACATTGATCTACATACCGGCTTTTCATCTGAAGCAACGTCATGCAAACTCTGATCCTCATAAACATTCCATGTTCGGGGATATGGCTTTAAAGTACAAAAAGGAAAACAGGATGATTCAATCAACACTGAATCATATATGAATTTGTTGAATAATAAATTAGATGGAGATTTCATAGGATAAGTTACCGTCAGATCTCCAAGATCTAAACTCTGCTTGAAACTAGGAGGAACGGTCTGGCAAGGACCGCCGTTGAGCAATTCTTTTACCCATTGGCCACTACATACACCATCTGGAAGGACTCTTTCTGAAGACTCTGAATCCCCCAAGCCACCTGGACGGAATGGGCGATTACTGACACTTCCTCTCAGAAAATCCTTCGGAGGTCCCACCATGCGTGGAAAAAATCCAGAATCTTGATCTCCATACATTTGTTCTGATAAATCCACCTAAATACATATGACAATCCATTTCTCCAACTAGAGTTAAAAACATAAAGCTAAAGGCTGGCAACTCTTATACCAAAAGGTTCCAGACTCTTGGATAAGAATATCACTGTCTTAATGAACTAGGTGATTTAAAGAAAAATAATGAGTTACCTCCACTGATTTGGGCTCCCATGTATCTTTTTTTGGATGCCTGGACGGCAACTCCCAAGTCGGAACTATAACAGACCTGGGCAAAGAAGGCTGAAGGGGCACCTTCACCCTGGAAAACCAATCAAAATCCCACTGATTCATAGCTTTTTCAGCAGAAAATTGATCCGGTTCCATTCTCGGGAGGAGATGTTCCTCTTCCGTGTTTTTCTTTATAGATTCTATCGTTTCCATGGGAAATGCAGGAGGCTGAGAAACACGATGCAAACATAGATGAGAAAAAGCTACTAATAACCATGATTTCGTCTCACAACATTTGATGTAAAAATTTCCACATCCGCATTTGAAAACATATACACAAACTAATAACATACACAGTAACTAATTCAGCAAATTGTATCACATATTAGTAACCCAATTGCCGCTAAATTTCAAAGCAACACAGATAATTGTCGAAATCATAGAAATTAGATAACTCACGGAGATGAAATCGGTAAAGGAGTTCACGGCATCGTCCTTCTCCACCGTGTAAAGAGGCTCGACGCGGGGGTGAGCACTAGAACCGGATAATTGGACCCGGAAGCCTGGTTGGAAATCGTCCATTGTACTTGGTCTATATTGTTATCTACTTCGCATTCCTTTTCCTCGCCGTCTAGTTTAGTTCCGTACTGTTCTTCTCAGCGATCGGTGTGGGGAGGGTCCGGTGTCAAAGTTTGAGTTCTGCGGCTCCGCCACGCTCTGCCGTTTCATAGCTATAAACGAGAAACGCGTGCCGTCTTTGTCTCTCATGGGCTCTGAAATAGGGGCCTTGTATCCAACAATAACAAATGATATATGATTTAATATTTATTTAAAATATTTTATTATATAAGATTTTATGCATCTAATTTCGTAATTAAATATATTTTTCCCACACGATGGTATTTCATTTATATGTTGTGTTTGAACAAATTATCAATAAGATGGTAATTTAAAACTCATGTTTAAATAATATTTGAAACATTTTGGTAATTCGACGGATTACTAATTAAAATTTAAATATTTGTATCAATAAATTTTAATGTATTTACTCGCATATCGCGGTACCTAATTAGTTTTACACAAAACAAAATCAACCAACAAAACTATAAACAAATCACGTTAATTAGCATTTTAATCATTGTTATTCATCTATCTAAGGACGAGTCCATTTTCTTTTTCTCCATACTTGGCAAGGCCTTAGATCACTGTACTCAAACTCCAAATTCTCTATCAATTGTTTTGATGTAGACACCATATCGCGTGTAGTTGTTGTTTATCTTGTAGATTCGGCCAGACCACCATCCATCATTCAATTAATTTTCCACATCTTCGTTCAATTCGTATTCTCATCTTCATTCAATTTGTATCGACAAGCTCATGAGGTTGTTCTTTTTTTTTTCTGTCATTATCAAACACTTTATTAAGATGAAAAAAATGGAGTATGATCCTCATGGAGAATTTGTTCGATACAAACTGGAACATAAGGAAACATAACAAAAGATTTGTGAAAGTATAAAGGCTTCCTTTACCAAAATATTAGCTGCTTTGTTTGTAACCCTTTGCGTCCACCGAAAATGAAGTGAATCAAATTTGGAACTCCATAACCTTATATCACGGATCCAATTTTGGACCTGAAAATGAAGACCTTTCTCGTTGAGAAGTTTGTTGACAATCAAGTTGTCTCCTTCAAAGATGACAATTTTTAAAACCTTTACTACACAATTCACATATTAATTTTGGGTTAAGAGAGCGATGAACTACACAATTTCTATGTACAAAAACGATAAATTGGGACAAAATAACCAAAGCCAATTCGATTCGTAGTTTATAGAACGATGTTTTCCTTGAACAAAACTAAAATATTGCAAACATCATTACACATATACATACGACAGGGTTTACCATTTATTACATTTTGGTTATATTTTTATGAGATATATATAAAGATATTGCCTTCGTGCTGTGCGGATGTGGAGGTGCCTTGGTAGGGAAGGTAGGGTCTGTTCAAGCGATAGAACGACTTAGGGCACAGGACAGGCCTCAATATTCCAAATCTCTTTGGCATACTGAGCTATTGTGCGGTCACTGCTAAACTTTCCCGATCCGGCTGTGCTCAATATCGACATCTTCAGCCACCTCTTTCGGTCCCTGTAACAACACATTACCGCAACATTTTCACGTTAAGTATTCATTCAAATTAGATTCTGCAAAATTAAAAAAGCAAAGAAATAAGAGCTAATGGATGGTTAAGTTTAGGGTTTAAGAGATGGGCTTACTTGTAAGCTTCATCAACTTTGGCCTGAGCATCCATGTAGCTGGGGAAGTCATACCCAACCAGGAAGTAATCACCACGTCCATAACCTGTGTTACCCTCAAGAGAATCGAGGAGCGGACCGTAATCGTAGCTCCCAAACACTCCACTTTTGATAAATTTTATCGCCTCTTCGAACCGAGGATCGGGTTTGAACTGATAAGTTTTGACAGGCACAAAAACGTTTCATGTCAGAGAAAATACAGTAAGCATTTCATTTTTAATGCCATGGTGGCTAAAGGAGAGAGTGGCATGACATACCAGTCCCTCTTCTCTTTCTTTACGCAGTCTAGGGACCTGATCGGCTGTTGCACCAAATAGAAAGAAATTTTCTTCGCCAATCTCCTCTCTTATCTCAACATTAGCCCCATCAAGGGTTCCTATGATAAGGCAACCGTTGAGAGCAAATTTCATATTGCTTGTACCACTTGCCTCCATGCCTGCAGTGCTGATGTGCTGAGATAACTCACTTCCGGGTATAAGCATCTCTGCTACAGTCACGTTGTAGTTTGGAACAAATACCACCTGGGAAAGAACCAGTTCAAACATTTGTAACCCATCATCAAAAAAAAGGGAGAAACTGTAATTCATTGCATTTGCATCTGCAGGGCTACAATAAGTAGGCTTCACTCTCGTAAAGGAGGCTTGAGTAGCATTAGCTTAACCAAAAGAGACCAAGTTCATCGTGAGAAGCACTAACATGTGTAATATTGACATTGGCAGATCAACAACGATCTCAGGCACACAATCATTATTAATCTTAGCTACCTCTATGTAACATGTAAAACGTTTCTAAGATGACTTAGGCAATGTTACCTTCAGGTATTCGTTGACCTCTGGATCGCTGTTAATAACGTCGCCCACATCATTCACTAGCTTCACTATCCGTTTTGCATTTGTATACGTTGCAAAGGCTTTACCCCCAATCATGACAGTACGAGGAACTGTTTTCTTCCTTTCCTCAGGCTTCATCTCCTGTACCATTTAGTTGCAGAAAACAATGTCACACAAGAATACATACATTGCCTAACATTAGATTTGGTTGAGGCATAAAATTCTGCCAATGACGCTTTATGAGCTTTGGCCGGAACCAACAGATAGGAACTTAAGATTTCTATTTTGGAAATTTTTGCTGATTTAAAGGGATCATCCTCAAGTTTCTTTAACTTTTTGACTATTCTAGATATCATTAGGTCTACCATAACTCTTAATGGAAGCTGAAAACATAGAAAAACTATTAGAAAGAAAACCGTCACAGCTAAGAATTTAAAACCCTGAAACCTATCCAAAGTATGAGGTATCATAAGGTCACAACTAAAACTAAATCCAGATAGATGGTTTAACCAACCATACCTTTAGTTTCTTGAATCGGTATATTACTCCAAGAATGTTCATCAGCTGCCTCTTGTACTCGTGGATACGCTTAACTTGTATGTCAAATAAGCTGTTTGGATCAATACTCACACCAGTCACACGCTCTACATACTGAGCCAAACGTTGCTTATTGGCGGCCTTTGCAGAAGCCCATTCAGATTGGAGTTCTTCATTGTCAGCGAACTAGCAGAAGAAACATAAAATATCAGAAAGATAAGATTAAACCCCATTGCAGATTTGGTTCTCAAATAAGTAAACATCAGACCTGCCGAAGACTAATTAGTAGGTCAAGATCGGTGATCCATTTGTCAGTCTTCAACCACTTTGTGATTATATCACTGAGTTCAGGGCTGCAGAAACGAAGCCACCTTCGAGGCGTGATGCCATTAGTCTTGTTTTGAAACTTGTTTGGCCAAATAGATACATAGTCTGCGAATAACTCAGCCTTTAAGATATCACTGTGCAACTGAGCAACGCCATTCACCTGCAAAAGGACCCCATAATGACCACTTAAAACAAAACAAAAAAGACTAAGTTACTGTGCAAACTTGAAAGAGGGACCACTTACTGTGTGCGACGATACAACACATAAGTTAGCCATTCTCACAACTGGCTTCTGCGGATTGTTATCTAAGATGCTCAAACTTGAAAGCTTATCCTCGAGGTCTACACGTGTGTCGCGAATGGTTTGCAGAAACTGCAGAAAGGTAAATATCCTATTATTGCAACAGATAACAGAAATAAATCTTTACAATGATCAGCAATATACCCTTTTATCAATTTCTTCTATGATCTCCATATGACGAGGAAGAAGCTTCCACATCAAAGATTGTGACCATTTCTCCAAGGCTTCAGGAAGGACAGTGTGATTGGTGTAAGCAACGGTCCTGAACACTTTACAAGTAAGTCCCAACATAAAAGTGGGATAAAATTGTTGGCAAATACGAAAGGTTTCATGCATAAATGTAATACCTTGATGTCACATCCCAAGCTTCATCCCATCCAAGTCCATTCTCATCCATTAGCAACCGCATGAGCTCGGGGATTGCAAGAGTAGGGTGTGTGTCATTCATTTGAACAGCAACTTTACTTGGAAAGTCTGACCATTTCCGGCTGCCTTCGCCGGTGCTCCTCTCTTTAAATCTTGACATAATGTCCTGCAATGGGTTTCCATATTGTGAACAGGAATATTAAAATAATGAATCAATTGCAAGAAATTATGTTAGTGAACTTGTAGTTTTAGCAATATGTCAACTTGCAATGTTTGCGCATTTCGATATTGCCCACTAGAACCGTTTACGGCCCATAATGAAATGCAGCCAGCTTTCAGAGAGTAGTAAGTTAATCGAATACACTACTGCTTCAGAAAAATGAAGGAAATTGACAAACCTGAAGGGAAGCACTGCAGAGAAAGAATTGTTGTTTCAACCGTAATAGCTTCCCATTCTCTGTAGCATCTCCTGGATATAATACAGTGCAAATCTGCATACAAATAAATTCATTGTTACAGAGAAAAAAAAAAGCCACAAAGCAGTAAAAAGGGGAGGAGCTTTATGTAGAGATGAGAAGTTTTAACCTGTTGAGCTCGAGAATGTAGCTGTGCAGCCAATTCATATTCTCCTTCGTTAAACTGAAAAAGGTCAAGATCCTCTGCTCTAGCTTTTGCTTCCCAGAGGCGGAGACTGATAGTGTTCTTTGTTTTATATCCTGGGATAGGCACGTCAAAAGCAAGAGCTTGTACAACGTCACCACCTACCCACTTCCGTCTGCAAAATGATCAATCGATCCATTGAAAATGATTAATATCAATCTCAATGAAAAGTCTGACAAACACATAGCAAAATTTCAAGTACAGGCGTATGTTTAGTCATGTAAGTTCCAGCAGAAATACTTACGATCCATCCGGATTTATCTCCACATTGCCGAAAAATCTGACAGGGAATACTACATCATGCCTAACAATTTCCCACGGGCTGAACTTCTGCAAGTTCCCATTAAAAAGACTATGAGTTCAAATCTCAAAAAAAAGATCTACTGAAACCATCACAACGATAATAATCACCTCAAGCCAGTCCTCTGGAACCTCCTCTTGGCCTTTCTTTGTGATTAGTTGCTTAAACAGCCCATGTCTGTACCTCAACCCATAACCCCAAGCAGGCAAATTTAACGTGGCCATCGAATCCAAGAAGCACGAGGCAAGTCTCCCCAAACCACCATTTCCCAAAGCTGCATCTTTCTCCTACAATTTCACAACTTAAAAAGCTCAAAACATCTCCAATGGACAGATTAATCAAAAAGAATTTAATTAGTGTCAACTCAAAAGTACCTGGTCGGCTATCTCCTCAAGCTCATAACCAAGATTACGTAGTGCATCAGCATATGGACCTTGAAGGTCCAAATTTCCAACGGCATTAGTCAAAGCACGACCTTGGAGATACTCCATTGACAAGTAGTATGTTTGTTTTGGATCAACTTTGTTAAAATGAAGATAAGTCTCATTCCATAGCTGCAAAACAATTCACACAAGCCCGCTTTATCTAACACACAAATACACAATCACTCATTTAGGGAAGAGTCTAGAAATGAGTGATTACCTGAATAAGACGATCACGAAGGCTCTCTGCAGTAGCGTAAAGAGCTTGTTCAGGCCCGAACTTGAAAGGGGAGAAATGTGGACTGTATTTGGAGTGGTACATGATATTCCCTGCGATTTCCGTAGCATCGTTCGCCTCCGGGTTCGCCTTCGCCGAGATTTTGGCCGGAAAACCACTCGAAGCTTCTCCGTTGGCGTTTGCCATCGCTTAACTCCCTGAATCAGCGATAGTATCATAAATTGCTTCACAAAAAATAGAATATATGATCAAGCGAGGAACAAGGGAAGAAATTATTTTGAGGTAAGTACCAAATTTCGTGACCGGAATCTGGGCAGAGATGAAGAGACACTGGAGAGGTTATAAGTAGAAGAAGATGGAGAATCTGGGGAAGAAGGGAAAAGTATATACTAAAAAAGAAGAGTAAGATATTATTCGAGAAACGTAATTGTTTTTTTGTTTGGGCAAATTTTTGATTTTATTTTGAAGAAAGGATTGAAAGTGTGAGGATCACAAGAAAAGAGAGAGTGAAGTGAATCAGAGGAAGCTCCGAAGAACTTTTTTGTATTGTTACTGAAAATATCTAATAGGAGGTCCCACAACTATTTGGTTTTTGGTTAGCAACACCCTTAATATTATTTTCTGATAAAGAACACCCTTTTATTCGGAATGGAGGGACCACTGATCATTTTCGAAGAATTTTAATATTTTGATAAAATGCATTCAATGAATTTTAAAGAATTCAATGGTCCAGTGAGGAAAGAAATGAACCAAGAAGGGGAGATTCTGGAAATTTGATTTCCACATTTAAGCAATGCGAACAAAAAGTGAACCTATCTCTCACCAAAAGCCAAACGTAGCGGGTCGTTACGTATTAATACAGTAATAGAAGGACTAAAGTGAGATATTATTTACCAGTCTGAGGTACACGTGTATGTAAATAATGAAGTACAAGTAGAGAAAGTGCGCGCACCTCAAGGTCCCAAATCACGGATCTGCACCTGCAACTTCACTTTTTTCCGTGCCATTTAGCTATTGTACCAGTTTCTTCGAGGTCAATCTTTGTTTATCTGTCTTTTTAATCTAGCTGTGATCAGTCATGATAGAAACCGTCGATATCCAATAACATTCAATCACGATGTTTTCAGAGATTTGTGATATAAAATTGGAGAGTAGAATTATAGATCCTTAAAGTGTGTATAATTCATATGCTTAATTTATCACAAAAGTGTGTAGAGATATTTTTTGTAAAAAAATCAATGGAGTTGGCTGCTTTGTTTCTTAAAAGGCGTATTCTTTTTATTCATGGACACTGAACATAGAAAAACTTGGTAGGTTGGTATATACTCTTGTATTTATCATCAAGGAATAAACCAGAAGAGATGAAAAAAGGTAGAGATCTTTACAAGTTTCTATACAAGACCAATGCATCTTTTTCCTGATATTTACTTTAAGAGTTGCAACTTCTCTACTAGCTGATCCACCTATTATCTGGTCCTTCAAACTGCAAATAAAACCAACATTTACCATTACAATGATGCAGAATTTTGGAACATTACAAAATGAATGAAAAAGAAAACAGCATAACCCGGTGGAGAACAACAGATAGAGGACGGACCTGTTGTGTCAAAATCGACTCTTTCTCCAGTTGAATATATGTTGTAAAAGAGAGCAGAGAGGAGATATAAAATTGCTGTGAGAAAGATGAATCCTTGGAAGGAACCCAATAGTTCTACAAAGAAACCAGTTCCAACTGTACCAACTATTGCAGCCAACGTCCCAGCAGTAAGACACATTCCTAAAACAAGGCGGAAACTAACCGTCAGAAGATTTTTGGTAAAACGTTTCCCGATTCCCTACAAATTTTTTATTGATTCTAAAGCAAATTCCTTCTCAAATGGTACGTACAAATCAGCTATACGTGTTTAATGAGCCAAATAGAAGCTCTGGAAACCAATGTTTATGAAAGGAGAATAAGAAAGTGTACCATGTAGAACACCAGAATATTCTGGAGCAATTTCCTGGAACAAGAAAATAAAAAAGTGTTAAAGAAACTCGAGATTTGTGGTGGGTTAAATATGAATCACACACTTAGCTACCTGAAGATTAATAAGAAATCCCAGGTGGCTGAATGATTTAAGCCCAACGGCTAAACTAAGCCAGGCAGATGCTACTAAAGGCCGTTTTGCTGTGGTCAGACCAATTAGAGCAATCCCGGGACCAATAAACCCAATGGACTGCCAAAACAAGGAACAAATCCCCCAGTCAGTCAAAGAGAAAAGAAATCAAAAGCTAAATGCACCAGATTTTATTGCAACAGACATCAAAATCATTCTGGTATGTATAGCAGAACTCTTCAGTCCGAGAAACCTGATGATTATATTTGGTCTAGTGACACAGGAACAAACAAACCTGCATGATTTTTCGTGTTAAGGTGATGCTTGTACCACGCCGTATCAACAGGTCCGACCAATAACCAGCAAGGTATCCAGTGAAAGCCATCATACTCCATGGAACAGCACTGAACCAAGCAGCTTGTTTGAGGTTTACATGATATACCTGCCACAATGTTATACTTTTAAATCTCTTAAGAAGACTAGAAAGAAGAACAATATATTTACAATTTGTTGGTGCTACGGCCTTACTGAATTGAAGTAGATAGGCATCCATGAAAGGATCACAAAGAAACCCTGGAAGAAATACATCGTTAGTTAGATGAGTTTCACAAATGAAGAAACACCTGAACATTATCTGCTGAGTGCTTGAGTGGGTGCTAACAATTTATCTTCTACAAGAAACACATTTCCTCACAGTTGTAAGAATGAATAAAGAGTTGAATTGAGGGGATTCTTTATACATACCCAGCTATGCATGGAATTTGCGATTATAACAGCCCAAGTCGGCATCTTGGACAGTAGGCGTCTAAAAGGAGGGATCACGCGTGTGGTGTTTCGTTTGTTCTCCCTAGTAGATGTTTGCTGCTTTTGCTTTATGTACTCGAGTTCAAACTTTGTAATCTGAGGATGTCGATCTGGTGCACTTGACGTAGCAGATAGCCAAACGAGCAACCAAAGGAACCCCGATAAACCAAAGATCACAAATGGGCCATATATACCACCTTGAGACATAAGAATAGGAGACAACATAAGTCCTACAACATTCCCAAGCTGAAATCCCGCCATTGCGATACCAACCGCCCTAGAACGTTCTGTTGGAGGAAACCATCTACACCAAAAGTAATATCACCATGAACTCAATACATTCCACTAACCAGCTTGACTAGTTTCAAAACATGTGTAATTGAGAAACAAAATGTCACTACCTAGCAACCATGTTGTTCATGCAAGGAAGAGCCACTCCTTCAGCAACTCCAACCATAGCTCTTGCAGCAAGAAGAGCCCACAAAGAAGTATCAGCAGCCCAAGGGGTAAGAAATGTAGCTAAAGACCACAAAGCTACTCCCCACGCCATTACTACTTTACCGCCATATCGGTCCACCAAAGTTCCGCCGGCTATTGGTGATATTAGGTATCCCCATAGAAACGATGACTACCATAGAAGCAAACAAGCAAGTTAATACTAAACTAGCCCTACACAATCTATGAGTGTTCTTGGAAGAACCAATTGTGGAAAGAAGAATCAAATATCTTGGAAGAATAACCTGAACGATACCGGAAAACGATTTGCTCCATCCACGAGAAAGCGAAAGAGGAACAATCGCGACGGACATCACAACGCGATCCGCATTGCATAGCGCAAGGGCAAGAGCGAGCATCGCGACCACTTTAACTCTCTCCGACGTTATAAATTCCGAAAAATCAGGTTGCTCCGTCACTGTAACTACCGCCGCCGTCTCTTCCTCGCCGTGCCGATCTTCCGGCATACGGCGAGCATCGCTGCAATGTACTCTTAATCGATGACGCGGAATACCACACAGCTTCGTGGTGATGTTTTCTTCGAATCTCAACGAAGCTACGCCTCTTCCGTGGCAGAGGAACGAATTTCCCCGGCGATCTCGCTCCGGCAACGACGGAAATCCCAGTGAAGCTGAGTTTGAAATCGAAGTTGCTCGATCTCCATGGATTTTCAGGGAGTGGCGGTTATGGAAGTCTATCGAAGACTGTAAAGAGAGAGAGTAACACATTTTCCAGCTATCGGAGCTGCTTAGTGCTTAGTCCGGTAAGTGAAGAAGACGAAGATGGTGCTCTGTCAACAGCCAAATCGCGCGATTCGAAGGAGTGGCACCCCCGTAATTAGTCATGATTTTATCCGCTAGCTCTATGTATCGTCTTGGGCCCATTAATATTTTAAAAGGCCCATATGTACCCTTTTATTTGTTTGGGCTTCACAGTTTACATGATTAATGAAACAGAGACTAACAAATCAAAGTAACCCTTGATATTCTGCAAAAATCTTATACGATTAAAATTATTTTTGTGATACAAGTTAAATTGGAAGTCTAACCAAAGTTTATCAAACCAATCCAATTTATTGTTGAGAAATAGTAGTATACTACCACACAGATAACATTTGAAGAATTAATTGTTGTTTAAACAAATATTTATTGTTTAAACCCTGAACTTTTAAAACAAAATATAAAGAATTAATTGTTGTTTAAACAAATATTTATTGTTATACTGTCATTAATGCATTGGCTTGACTAGCATGAAGTGACAAAAAAATATTAACTGTAACACACAGTGACTGTAACTGGAGTGAACACGTGGGAGATTCCAGTCTTATCAGAAAAGTTACAGTAAATCTGTATATGTCGACAAAAAGAAAAAGGTTCTCACTAATAGTAGTAATATCATAATAAGCTGTTTGTCTTCGGGACTTTACTAATGTTTTTTTTGAAGAACACATCTCTTCTCTTGGGAACTTGTCGTAGCTCCGAATCTCTATGTTACTCGTGTTGTACACTTTATCAATTTACCCTCGGATGGATTCCTAATTGATTAATTAAAAAGACTAATTCCTCCTAATCACGTATTCTCACTTAGATCTCGATAATCTCAAATGTGTAAGATGGAAAGATCTAAACGTGATTTAAAGCTATATTAGATCCCATCTCGGACGAATATAGCTAAACATTTATAAACAGAAAAAATGAAACTCAAGAAAAATATATATTTTATAAAATGAAAAAATATTTTCGTTATAAAATAGCCTATTTTAAGAAAAAACAAAACGTTTAGCTATTATATTAACCTATCCTTGTATTATATACTATAAATTTAACACGAAGAACAAACAATTGAACAATATGTCGCATGTTTGAATAGATGCATAATCTAGTGCCGTTATACTTACCTATTGCCCTTGCATTTACATGTTTATAAACTCTTAACAATCACCGGATTATTAAAACATAATTCATTGAATTGAGATAAACCTACTCAATTAAAAGTTGACTTTGACCTATTGATTTGGAAGGGAATCCAAAGAGTTGACAACAGACATAAACTGCCAAATATCGTTGGTCCCGTAATGTTTAAAAGCTTCGCAAAATCAAACACATTTCATATTTGTTAAATGAGAATAAGTCAGTCGGGAATAATTAACTCATACAGTATATTTAACTAAGCTTTACTCAATGGTACTAAATTGGATTGAACATTTTGCGGAGGTTGAATAAATTTTGATTGTATAAGACTTTGGATAACAATCAAAATTATTTATTTTAGGTGTTAACATAAGTGGGTTTTATGACTTTAGTTATTTATTTTATTAAATGGGTTTAAATTTTTTTTTTACTTTATGTATGGATACACATTTTCAACTATCAATGGATGCACATACAAATTTTATTTAACAAATACACTAATATTTAAAAAAGGACTCGGTGCACGTGCCCTCCGCCCCTGACTTGGATCATATCAAGAACGTAAGAGACAATTTATCGCCACCAATGCGCCAATCTATGTCGAATTCATGAGTTTGACTAGCACTGGGCATTTTAACCGAACCCGAACCTGAACCGAAATACCCGAACCGAATCCGAACCGAACATATATAATATCCGATCGAGTATTAAGTTCTTAAGGTACGGGTACTCGTACCCGATAACCGATTCAATTTTTTTTTTTTTTTTTTTTTTAGTGATTAGGGTTGGATGCCATGGATTAATTGGTCAGTATTAGTAATAACCTAGAGTGTGAATTCAATTTATTAACTAGTGAAAAGTTTTCTTATTGAAATTGAAAAGTTTTTTTTTTTTTTTTTGAATAACCTAATTGTTTAGATTAATGGAGATAGTTGCAGCTTAATCAATACTGTTCCAAGCAAGAAACAGATTTTGTCAATTTTGAGTGATTTGCTTTTAAATTTGGAGATGATTCCGGTAAAACCGTTCCTTTACAGTTCTCTGTTTTCACATTGTTCTTAAGAATTATAACTTATTCATTCATATGTAGCTTCAATTTTTTGACTTGATTGAGCATTGTTTCTTTACACTTCATATACTCATTTTTAAGTTTGGTTTTTTATTACAGTGCTATTTCGGGTTTCGGAAAGAAAAAAAACCTATTTCGGGTATACCCGAAATACTCGAACCCGAATATATATAATACCTGATCGGGTATCATATCTCCAAACATCGGGTACCCGATACCCGAAATACCCGATCCGAACCCGAACGCCCACCCCTACTGTTTGACTAATGTTTCAAGATTATGTATTGCCGAAACCAAGATATTATGGGATTTTGGTGTAAAAAACCTCGAAATCAAACAAGAAGTTTTTATTTTTGTGATCAATGTGTTGTGTTGGTCATTCGAAACCAAGATATAATTGTTGTCATTGTGATCAATGTGTTGGTCATTCGTAAACTGGCTCAAACGAGATCAAGTTGTCAGGTTTGTCGTCACCCACGACTTAAATAGCAATGATTTGTTGGAAATCTGAGATGATTTTGCACTATAAATAAAAAAGAGACAATATTATGACAAAAAATTTGTCACAATATTGTGAAGATTTCATAAAATGAAATTATAACGAACTTATGTAGTCATAAAATTGGTATTATTTAGTCATCATTTTGTGATAGTTAAGGTACATACTTTCGTTACTAATCATGTCGAATTTGTTATAACAAATGGAGTCACAAATAGTGTTTTTTGTTGTGACAAGATATGACACGTTTACCATAAACCAAACTGAGTTTTATGAACTTTCTCTCCGACATAGTATTGTCGGTTCCAAATCTTGATTAATAATACCGAAAAAATTAAGTTTAGTTGTTTGAGTTAAGATAACTAGTCGTATTTACATGATTTTTTTAATCAATATGTTATACTTAAGCATATCAAATAATTCTTTAAAATTAATTAATTTAGCCATCACAACAGCTATAGCCCCAAATTATACTACAACCTACTAAAATTTGTTTGAAATTGTCACATTTGATGATGAAACATAATATTATTCTTTGTGGTTAACTATTAAAATGTATGGTTGTTATTGTATTAAACGATAAATTACAACAATAATATCAAAACAGATGATGTCAACGATATTTAGTTTCAATTGCTAGTATATAAAAATACCATAGTTATTTTTTGTATTTAGTTTAGACGACTATTCAAGTTCTTGTAACGAGAGTAGCATAGTGAGAAAATAAAATAAAAATGTTGTTTAGGAAGTAGAAGTTCCATATTTGACCCTACATGGTCTACACTACACTATCATCGAGATACTTTAATAGACTGACCCCTTCATCTTCACTCTCTCTCTCTCTGTCTGTCTTAAAGTCACCGCCGCAGCGATTAACGAAACTACTACTCACAGTCATGGCCCACTTCAAACAAACCAATCGCCGTCGTTCTTCCTCCTTATGCCACCGTCACCCTTCCGTTAAACCCACCACTGGTTTCTGCGCCTCCTGCCTCCGTGAACGTCTCTCCACCATCGAAGCTCACTCTTCTTCTTCCACTCAACCCCCTGACCTCCGTCGTCTTCGATCCTACTCCGTTCGCAACTCATCCGCATCCGCTTTCGTTTCAGAGCAGCCGCGACGGAGATCGTGCGACGCTAGGTCAAGCGCAAGCTCTCTCCATGACTTGTTTCTCGACGATGACGAACAATCACATTTCCCGAAGCCTCTGGTCTCCGATTTGAAAGAGGAAGACGAAGAAGATTACTACGACGGAGACGATATCAAAGGTTTCGATGACGGAAAACCGACGAAGATCGAAGAAATCGACAATGGAGAGCACAAGACGATGAAGGAGTTTATAGATCTGGATTTTGGAAACCAAATTAAGAAGAACAATGGTAAAGATTTGAAGGAATTCGCGTCGGTTTTTAGCAGAAAACTGAAGAATCTATCACTGAATCATCAGAGCAGCAAACGAAACGACGAATCCAGATTCGCCGGAAATGTGATTGGTCGTCGTTCGTGTGATGTAGATCCTAGATTGTCTTTCGACGGAGGTAGGATCTCGTTCGAGAAGCCTAGGGCTTCATGGGATGGTTGCTTAATCGAAAAAACGTATAGTAAGTTGACGCCATTGTCTACTGTGACGGAAGATGCTAAAACCTTCCCGGAGAAGAGTCCAGGTGGAGGAGTTCAAACGAGGAACTATTACTCGGATTCTCGTAGACGAAGAAGCTTTGATCGATCGATTTCGATTAAGAGACAAGGATTGCTCGAGGTTGATGAATTGAAAGCTATCTCTAACGCTAAGGTATCACCTGAAACTGTTGGTTTGTTTCATGGTGCAAAGTTATTAGTTACAGAGAAGGAACTTAGGGATTCAAATTGGTATTCGATCAAAAATCATAAACCAGAGGGGAAAGAATTAGGCTCTAGAGGCAACATTTGTGCAGCTGCTAGTGAGGGTAAGAAGGTTGGTGTAGAGTTAAAGAAACCTAAAAAGAAATGGCCAAAGGGATGGAAACTATGGGGACTGATACAGAGGAAAAATGAGACGAAGAACGAAGTTAAAACCGAGCAAAGTTTGAAACTCGAAGGTAATGCGGTTGAGGGTTCGTTGGCTGAGTCACTTTTAAAGCTTAGGAGAGTAGCTAAAGGAGAAACCAATGGTGGTGTTAGTGAGAAGCTTTTGAAGAGTTACAATGTAAGCGCGAGAAAGTCGTGCGATGGTGTGTTTAGTGGAGCTAACATTGTCAGTGGATTTGAAGGTGGAAGAAGCTCGTGTGATGGTTTGTTCCATGGATCTATTAACAGTGTCGAGGTCGGGAGAAGCTCGTGTGATGGATTGGTTAATGGCATTGAAAGCAAACAAAATCATCATCTTCACCAGAGAAACGCAAATGGTAGTGCTTACGTTCGAGATAGCGTTGACAACAGTCTGTTTAGATTCTATTTGACACCGGTAAGGAGCCATAAGAGTAGCAAATCTGGGAAGAGTAGGCTGATGAATTAGTTTGATCTGACATTTGTGTTAATTCATGAATCTGTTGTAATTAGCAACTAGTGTATTTTTGTTACCTTGGTCTGTAGATAAATGTACTTAGATCCTATTGCCATTCAATATTCTGTATTAGTTCCTGGATCCATCAATCAAGAACTCCACTTAGGTGCTTGGAGTTGATACTAATAGCACATCAGCTATACAGTTTTTCTAATTGCTTGCTTATACAAAGACCACACTGTTTGTAATATAATTTATTAGATACTTCCCGATTTCCCAGTAACTCAATCAGACCGGTGAAGTTGCACCGGCTTTGAATTGAGACCGAAACCAAGAGGGAAAAGTGGGTCATTCGAATTGGCACGAGCGTTAAGTGGCAAATGCTCGACACATTTGAACCAGCTCACTGGTAACTTCCCCTCGAAGTCATAATCTCCAAAAACGACGTCAGCTATTCCTTGTCCTTCTGTTCCAGGCAGCCAAGCAGCGACAAGAGCCTCCGTTTCTCCAAGAACCTTCTGTTCCAGAACCACAGGTCGTCCTGAGATCAATATTACCAGAGTTGGGATTTTTTCTGCGACTGCAGAGACAATGTCACTACCGTTAAATGGTATTGTTAGTTCCGAGTTATCGCCTATCGCCTCTGCATAGGGCATTTCCCCCACCGCAACAATGGCATAAGAGAATCCTTCACTCGAGGCTAAGGTTTCCTTTGATGGAGTCTTCTCGTAGATCACTTCGGTTTCGTCTCCAACTGCTACTTTAATGGCATCCAAAAGCGTTGTGCCTGCATTTCAGACAAAGATGTACACATAGGGTTAACTTTTCGACAGTATCTCTGCCAATAAGAGTCTCTTTACAGTTTCGACACCAAATAGCAATCGCTTTAATTACCGATTGTGATCCTGCCGCTTAGACCGTACCATGTCTTCGTCCATCCTCCACACTGATATCCAAGATCATCTGCGTGTGTTCCTGTGACTAGAATTCTCTTGGCGTTGCGATCTAGTGGTAGAAACAGGTTATCAGCATTTTTGCCATTCTTTAGCAGAACTAATGACTTTCTAACTGCTTCACGCGCAAGTTCTCTATGTTCCTGCAGGCATGGAAACAGAGTCAATCATACTCTCATACATCTGTTCTCGATAGTCAATACGAGAGAGCTCACCTTGCAGCCAACAGTTCCCAACAAAGACCGGTCTGTGAGAGGATGTTCAAAGAGACCAGCGACGAACTTCACTCTGAGTATTCTTTCAACAGCATCATTGACCCGAGCCATTGGTATTTCCCCCGACTCCACCAGATCTGTCATGTCCTTTATGAACTGTTCGTAGTTAAATGGAACCATCACCTGCAACAACATTGATTACAGAATCTTTGCTTCTTCACTCATCCGGGACGATGAAAATCATTTGCTAAGATGAAATATTTCACATATGGGTTTCAGACTTTACCATGTCAATTCCGGCATTAACCGCAGTTTTAATGCAGTTGCGGTAGTTTGATCCCCAGGGCTGACTAAGCCGGTCCAAACCTTCCCAGTCTGAAACTAAAAATCCCTGGTACATAAACAAGGAAACTAGATTAACATACCTATAACTTATTTGTATTTTTCATTAGTCTCGATTCAAAATATGTACACCAACCTTGAAACCGAGTTTTTCCTTGAGAACTTCTGTTAGGAGGAAATAATCAGCATGGAGGTTACTTCCGTTCCAACTGGAGTAAGACGCCATAACTGTGGAGACTCCCTGAGCAAGACATTTAAGATACGGAGGAATGTGTATCTTCTCCAAGTCTTCGTAAGAAGCAATGGTGTTCCCTTCGTTTATTCCCTTGTCGGTACCGCCATCTCCAACAAAGTGTTTGGCGCACGCGAGGACATTGTTTCTATCACCCCGTGAACCAATATCAGAAATGACATCAAACCTATTAAAGACTCCAAATCAAGCCATAATGTAATGATTACCTTCCTGCAACAAAAGGGTAACCATTTGGGTGTTCTTCCGGTGGCACACCTTGTAGACCCGAGACAAGCGAAGTCATCTCACAAACAAGTCCAGTATCTTCTCCGTAACACTCATAAGACCGTCCCCATCTCGGATCTCCCAAGACCTATCAGAAAGACAAAATTATCAACTTTTCCATTCAGTATTTACAAATCATTATGTTGGATAATTAGGTCTATGAAAGGGGACTCACTGCGACGCAGGGAGCAAACGCCCAGTGCGCACCGCTCGCCCTTACTTCCAGTGCCGTTGCAGCCCCAATCCTTCTAACCAATTCTGCATCTCTGTACCAAACAAACTAGTGTTATCACAATAAAAACAACCAATACTCAACACAGAACACATCATAGCAGCAATAGATTGAGCACAATCAGATTCTCACCACAACCATTGCAAGTTTACAACTACAAGTGTGATAAAACTAAAGCAAAACCAGAATTATATACTTATCCAAAGCATGTAAGAACCTGGTGGCTCCGAGAGCGATGTTGTGTGGGAAGACGGTGGCTCCGTAGACATTGTTGTTGCCGTGAACGGCGTCTGTGCCGTAGATAATCGGGATTCCCAAACGCGACGCTAACGCAGAACGCTGAAAGCCATCGATCATGTCAGCCCAATCCGACGACTTGGCGTCCTCGAACGGCGCACTTCCTCCGGAGTTTAGTATACTGCCTGTAACCCCAATCCATAATTGAGAAAGGACAAGTAATTCAAAGAAGAAGAAGAAGAGAGGAATGGTGTGTACCGATGAAGGAATCTGTAATTGCGGCGGCAGAAGCGACGGTGCGTTCGATTTGTGTCATTTGGCCGATTTTCTCAGGCAGAGTCATGCGAGAGAGAAGGTCCTTTACACGCGCCTCCACCGGCGCGTCTGGGTTCTGGTAAACGCATGACGATTCTTTTCCTACCATTTTCTTACTTTCTTCTTATTCTCGCAGAGTGGAGCTAATTCTCTTTTATCTAGTCAAGTGAGAGGAGAGACGTGGCACATTGATTTCGACTCTCCCACCCAAATGCTTGATTAATTGGTTTGGTTTTAAATACATAAAAATGAATATGTACTGGTAGATAACTTTATAATAGACCTTTTATTATATGCTATATTCATTTTTGATACGTAATTTGTGAAAATGCGACATATTATTTCTTAAACGCGCCATTTATAATTTGATAAAATCACAAAAATAACATTTTGGTTTCCCAAAAGATGAATCAAAATGGATACAAATTTATCTAACGGTTATTAACGTAGATGATTGGAAACAAAATAAAATTGTATTTACTAAATCAAACGTGTGATTCATAGACCTAGGTTTTGTCAAACGTGTGTTTTACAAAATCGGACGGCTGTTTTACATAACTCACTACACGTAGACTCCCATTACAATAACTAGTCAAAAACTTGTTTATGAACCAACCAAGACTGTTTAAGTGGTAGTAGAAACCTAGGTAGTATGCCAAACTGTTTTGTTTTTTTTAATAGTAATAGCAGATTTGGTTGAACAAAACACATGTCAGACGTTGAGAAAAACAAGAGAGTCGAAAACAAAAAACTATATTACAGTCAGTCTATATTACAGAGAGTCCACACAGTTGATTGATCATGTCATCCTTAATCAGACCGGTGAAATTAAACCGGTTTTGAATCCTCGCAAGAATTACAATTCAAACCGAACCCAAGAGGAAACAATGGGTCATACGATTTGGCATCAGCGTTTAGCGGTAACTGGTCAGCGCGTTTAAACCAGCTCACTGGTAACTTCCATTGGAAGTCATAATCTCCAAAAATAACGTCAGCAATCCCTTGCCCTTCGGTTCCAGGGAACCAAGCAGCGACCAAAGCCTCGGTTTTTTCAAGAACTGGTGGCTCCAAAACCATAGGCCGTCCTGAGAACAAGATCATTAACGTCGGGATTTTCTCTGCAACTGCGGTTACAATGTCGCTACCGTCGAAAGGTATGGTAAGTTCCAAGTTATCTCCCTTCATCTCTGCGTAGGGAGGTTCCCCTACTGCAACAATGGCGTAGGAGAAGCTTTCACTCGAGGCTAAGGTTTCCTTTGATGGAGTTTCCTCGTAGATCACTTCGGTTTTGTCTCCAACTGATGCTTTTATGGCGTCCAAAAGTGTCGTGCCTGCATTTGAAAGCAAATATTTGTATCGACATCATCTATTAGCGTCCGCGATTGGAAAATGCTTTATTATACCAATTGTGATTCTGCCGCTTTGACCAGATTTTGTCTTTGTCCATCCTCCACACTGGTTTCCAAGATTGTCTGCGTGCATTCCAACCACTAGAATTCTCTTGGCCATACGGTTTAGCGGCATAAATGGCTTATCAAAACTTTTACCGTTCTTTAGCAGCACTAACGACTTTCTAACTGCTTCACGCGCTACTTCTCTATGTTCCTGCAGTAGTGGAAAACAGATTTAATCATCTTCTCATACATCCTTACAATATTGGCAGCAACTAGAGAGAAGTACTAACTTTGCAACCAACAGTAGGCAACAAAGATTGGTCCGTGAAAGGATGTTGTTCGAAGAGACGAGCAATAAACTTCACTCTAAGTATTCTTTCAACAGCATCATTGACTCGAGCCATTGGTACTTCTCCTGACTCCACCAGATTTGTAAGGTCTTCTATGAACTGTTGGTACTTGAAAGGTACCATCACCTGCAATAACATTGATTAACAATCATCGTCTCTCTCAATCATCACTAGAGACGAGGTGAAAATCGGTCAGTACCATGTCGATTCCAGCATTAATTCCGAGTTTGACGCAGTTACGGTAGTTTGAACCTTGTGGCTCGCTAATTGTCTCCAAACCATCCCAGTCTGAAACTAAAAATCCCTGGTAACATAAATAAAATCCAAAGTAAATTAAACGAGATCAATGCACACATTTCTAGCTAATTTAGTTTCCTTCTTCTTATTCAATCAACCTGGAAACCGAGTTTCTGTTTGAGAACTTCCGTCAAGAGGAAATTGTCGGAGTGTAGTCTACTTCCATTCCAACTTGAAAAAGAGGCCATAACGGTAGAGATTCCCTGAGAAATACAATTGACATAGGGAGCAACATGTATTTTCTCCAAGTCTTCATACGACGCAATGGTATTCCCTTCGCTTAGGCCCTTATCGGTACCACCATCTCCAACAAAGTGTTTCGCACACGCGACCACATTGTTCCTATGACCAAGCGAACAAAGCCATGAGTAATGACAGCAAGCCTACTAAAAATGTATAGCATTATATGTTTATATTATAGTGTGTACCTTCCTGCAAGAAAAGGGTAACCATTAGGGTGTTCTTCAGGTAGCTCGCCTTGTAGTCCCGAGATAATCGAACTCATCTCACAAACAGTTTCAGCAGCTTCACCATAACTCTCATAGCATCTTCCCCACCTCGGATCTCCCAAAACCTGTGTGAGTAAACAACTTGTCATTCATTTCAATATTTTACAAATCGTGATTCCAACATTTTAACAATTTATCAGAGACTTACGGCCACACAAGGAGCATACGTCCAGTGAATGCCACTAGCTCTTATTTCAAGTGCTGTCGCAGCTCCGATTCTTCTGAGCAAATCTGCGTCTCTATCGAGTTACCACACAGAACAACGAGTGTTATATTTACATCACATCAGCAAAACACGGTAGATAAACCAATCTTTAAACACAATCAGATTCTAATCATAAGCTAATTGAAGAAAAAATCTCCTACTAAAAAAATTTCAAATTCTTGTGGAATATGAACCAAAAAAATACGAATTTACTTGTAAATTCACAAAAAGATTCAAACTTTTCTTATCTGATTCAAAAGCTTTAATATCCACAGTTGTACTTCCAAGTTCCAACAACATTACATGCAAAACTCTCTCACTATATGTCTCTCTCCCATCTTTTGCAAACATTAAAGTATAGGAAAGGATGAGAAATGGTTTACCAAACCTGGTGGCGCCGAGGCCGATGTTGTGGGGGAAGATGGTGGCGCCGAAAACGTTGTTGTTGCCGTGGACGGCATCTGTACCGTAGATGATTGGGATTCCCAAACGCGACGCTAACGCTGAACGCTGAAAACCGTCAATCATATCAGCCCAATCCGACGATTTAGCATCCTCGAACGGCCAACTTCCGGCGCCGCTTTGTATACTTCCTGTAAAACCATACTCTTAAAGATTAAATATTTTTCTCTAGAGGAGGAGAGTGAGAAAACATAACGGATTTTTTCTTTTTTATTTAATTGTCGGACGTGGAAAAACTTGAACTATTACAGAAGAGAAAGTAGAAAAGTTTTGTTCGATGATCAGTGATTATACCGAAGAAAGAATCTGTAATGAGTTGAGGAGAAGCGACGGAGCGTTCGATCTGAGTCATCTGTCCGATTTTTTCTGGCAGAGTCATGCGAGAGAGAAGGTCCTTTACACGCGCCGGCGCGTGTGGGTTCTTGTAAACGCTTGAGGACTCCTCCGTCTCGACCATGATGCTCTTGTTCTGCCTTTTTCCTCACAAGTCCAGTCTAGTTACACTTCACTACACTTTTATCTTTCGCCCACTACACTCTAATGCTTAGTTAATTGATTTATCCCTCCAATAATTATACTCTATAGTCTTTTGATTAAATTAAGTAGTAGCTAAATTTTCTCAAACTTTATATAATAAAGGAACCGCATATATACGGGTTTATGATAAAAAAATTTATTATACAGAATATTTTATAATCCGTAGAAAATCAAAAATCAAAAAGTATAAAAAAATTTAAATCACTCATAAAATTAAACAAAATAAAACAAAAAACGTTATATCATACAAACTTTAAAATTACCCTTTTATCTTAATTTTTTTTCTTCTAATTATGTAACTCCTCATATATCTATTTTCCCAAAATTTTAACGAAATGAATCTCATATTTTTAATTGCAAACTAAATTAAAAATTTCAATAAGAATTTTTTTGCACTATTGTTTTCCTAATTTTACAAGAAGTGAATGATGCACAAAGTCTTGAATAGTATTATTTCTACGTTAAAATAAAATATATTGTATTCACTCTCAGTAATATAAAATAAAAATATGCTAACTTATTTATCAAGTAGTAGAAAAGCCATCCCTATAAATTCATTAGTTTATAAAAAAAGTATTATCTCCCACTTTTGGATAAGACGTACTACAATATACAATAACATCTAGTTTACAAAATAATTATGATTAATTATTACATAAATTTGACCAACAATTTGGTACTTACCTCAAAAATTTCAATAAGAATTTTTTTGCACTATTGTTTTCCTAATTTTGCAAGAAGTGAATGATGCACAAAGTCTTGAATAGTATTATTTCTACGTTAAAATAAAATATATTGTATTCACACTCTCAGTAATATAAAATAAAAATATGCTAACTTATTTATCAAGTAGTAGAAAAGCCATCCCTATAAATTCATTAGTTTATAAAAAAAGTATTATCTCCCACTTTTGGATAAGACGTACTACAATATACAATAACATCTAGTTTACAAAATAATTATGATTAATTATTACATAAATTTGATGTTTATAGTATTAATTATCTAGGTTAGATGACTAAACATTTGTAGGAAATTGTTAACATATACAATGTTATATGGAAAAAAGAAATAGATCGTTCATAAAATTACAGCATATAGAAGATATCTCATTTGACACAAATCCCTAACTTGTATGTCTTTAAGTTTTAACCAAAACGATTTCAGACCATTATTGAACCACGATAAAATGATTGATCGTCTTTTTTCTTGTGTGAAACACATTTGTAAAACAAACTATTAATTAGGAAAGTTGTAATATGCTTTTATTCTATTGAGACACCTACATTATCTCAACAAAGATGTTGAATGCATCTTTGTATTTTTTTTATTAGAGCTTTGAATCCTAGTAAGAGAATAATTGATCTTTTATTGTATTTTTGTCTCATTCTGTTTATTGTTTGCTATAATTGTTTAAAAATTAACATAATAAAATATGCAATAATTTCTACCTTCTAAAATAAGATATTACATAAATTTATTGTTTATATAAATAATTATACACGTTAGAAGACTAAGAATTTGTAGCAAATCATTAGATATAAACAATAATTTTATTTATGAAGATAATTTGATGTTAATTATTTAATTTTTAATTAATATTATTATTACATTTTTATCTTAAAGAATCAATTCAACAATCACAATCATTAAGGAGCAAATGTGAAAAATTATAAATTTCTAAGGCTGTAAATAAAAGAAATGACATGTGTAAAGAGCTTTGGCTTTTGACAACTTTAAGATAATATATAGATGTAATTCTGCAACAGAAAAAAAAAAAAAAACTATTGACTGTTCACTGCATAGCTTGCTTTAATCATCGATCTTAATCCAAGGTCACATCTTAAACCAAACCAAACCAATCTAAAATTGTTCATGGATCACGATAATTACACCATTGTTAAGCTTTAACCAAAAACATTTCAGGCCGTTACTGAAACAAAATTTTAAAAGCTTGTATTAGTTTTTGCTTACTTCAAAGTTGAAACATTTTACGCAGTAGGTCATCACAATATAAAAATATTAAAAACACATTCTCTCTTTTTTTTACTCAACTTTATACCTTCTTTTTTATTTTTTTACTCAACTTTATATCTTCTCTTTCATCATTTTACTCAACTTTTATTAATTTTATATTTAAACACACCCCAATTATCTCTCTTATGTCTTCCCCAAGACACAATCTCTCCAACTAAACCCACTATCTCCTTTTTTTACTCAACTTTTATTAATTTTATATTTCAATACACCACACTATTTCAACAAAAAACACTCTCTTTCTTCCTTTTACTCAAATTTTAATAATTTTATATTATAAGACACAACCACATTGTCTCCAATGTACATGCTCTGCAATCATCACGTGTATATATATAGCTGGATTTTGAATTATTTTCCTTTTTGAAACGGGCGGATTTTAACGATCCCTCTCTAAGCTCTCTCATAAAAAAACCCTAAATTTTCATTTTCGAATAATATCTGTAGAAGTTGAGAAGCGGTGCTTTTCCGGCGACCGTGCTTGGACCACCGACGATCAAGATTTAGAAAGGGCTTTCTCTCAGATTATCGATTCAAATCAATTAGGTCAGTTACATAACAGATCGGACTCTCCGATCCGATGATTCTGATTTGTTACTCGATTGGATTACTGTTCCTATGTATCTCGTTCTTTGTTACCGTTCTTTAATTTTATGAGCGATCAATTGATTTTGTTGTTTCATCCCATTGTACGATAGTATTTTTTTGGTTTGTGATTTGTTTGATTTGGGTTTGACAGATCATTCACGATCACGAGACTGGAAGATGAAGATGATTCTTATTCATGACCTTTGAGGACGAGAATAGAGGAAGCCCCAGTGGTGGATGTGGTTACGGAGGCGATGACGAAGGTATTTTATCGATTTTAAATATTAATAAACCCAATAGATTTGATTTTGATTTTTTATGCTCCACCTTGTAAATTCGATTTTATCTGTCTAATTTTTCATAATTTGTTGATAACGAAACATCTACAAATCATTGTCAAGCAGTTTTCACTTTTGCGTTCTTGATGAAAACTGACTATGAGTTAATTCATCTGAGTTAATTTGATCTTGAAAGACTTAATCATTTATTTTGATATGAAAAGACTATGAGTTAATTCATCTAAGTTAATTTTCTCTGATATCCTCTTTCTCAAATTTTTGTGTAGGAAGCAATTGGAGACTCTATCTCCTTTGGACGCAGTTTGATGTTGTGTTACTTTTCTTTTGCAGCAGCAAATTGCATAGCCAGAGTATTCATAAACTAGAGAATTCTGTATGGGTTGTTAACGATCATTCAAAGAATGCATACACATACATGCATACACACATACATACATACATACATACATACACACATACATACATACATAGATGCATTCATATTTTATACATACATCTATGCTTATGAAAAACATGTATACGTGCTTACTTGTATCTATTCATTGTTACTTCCATGTTTCTTTGATGTGTTGTTTAGTTACTTGATTCCTTCATTCTTTACTTGGTTGCTTAATTTCTGCCTTTACTCATTACTTGGTTGGTTCATTCTTTGTATTACTTCTTTGGTTTCTTGCGTGTTTACTTACTTTATTTTCTTTCTTGATTCCTTGCTTGCTTACTTGTTACATGAATTCATATATACATACATCTATACATATGCAAATACATGTACTTGCTTGCTTAATTGTTCGTCTGTTTCTTTGATTTGTTTTTTACTTCCTTTATTCTTTGTCCGATTCCATGCTTGATTGAAACCTTTTAGTTCTTCATTCCTTTTTTAATACCAATTTCACTGGTTCGTTGTCTACTCCGTAACGTGCTTGCTTATTTGCTTACTTGCTCGCTTCCATATGTAATATTCTTTAATTCCTTGTTAGTTTCTTGCTTCATTTTTTCCTTGATCTCTAGCCGATATGCTTAACTTGCTTATGTGCTTAATTGTTTCTTTGTTCTCTAGCTGATATGCTTAATTATTTCCATACTTTGTATCCTTAACTTGCTTGCTTATTTGCCTACTAACTACTGTATTAATATATCTTCCAATAAATATGTACTCTGCTTTAGATAGTTCTAGGTTATTATTTCATACATCACAGATGGAAGCAGAGAGGATATGGCGTACTTGTTCAAATAGTCCATCCATACGCATATGAGGAAAATAGTGGAGATGATGAGAAATTACATTGATACTTCAGTATCGTAAGTTAGCCATTTGTCTCTAACTTTTTTTTTTATCAATATAAGACTTAATGAACTGTTTTCTTTATTCTGAAACATACTAGCATTTGAAAAGCAGACAAATTTTAGGTTTGTTGAAGATGTTGGTGGCTAAAACCGCGCATTGAAAGACTCGACGCAAACCTCGTAGGCTTACTAAAGTGGCAAGAAGGAATAAAAAACTTAATAAAAGCAAAGGTGTGCTTCTAACCTTTTTATACATATTAAGACTATGGTGCCTAGAGTTTAAATTTCACATTTCTGCAACATTGCCTTATCTCACACGTGAAGACGTACACTTACAAATGTTGAGCTCCTGCTATTTATTGCTGAGCGGCAAACATATACACTATCTGCATATATAGGATTTATTTTGCATATCCTTGTCTTCATTTGAAAAGTCATGTTGGTTTTATAGGTGAAGATTCAGTTAGAGATGCTTAACTAGAAATGTGGCATGAAGACTGTCAAGTTTGTGAAACTTGAGGAACAGATGAAACTCCTAACAAACACGGAAGGTTCGCTGACAATGTTTGAAGTTGTCTTGATTTCAGTATATGTGTCAACTCTTGAATCTTCTCTCGGTTCTTGTCAGATCAAAGACCATAAGGAGGAGATATATGAAGCTGGCTCTGACGACATAAGTAGACCGCAACATTTAAAAGAAACTACATCAAAGTACTGTTCCAACTCAATTTGCAGATGTTGTCAGAGAAGTTTGTGAATGCTGAAGGATTTTTTGGTTTCTGTTTTGACAGGCTAGTTGGTGGAATATTTTCTGATTTTTTGGGAATATGGATGCAGAGTTCCGCTTCGCTGCATCTTGTTTTATCTCCAGGTTTCAGTTTGATCTGTCTCAGAAATATCTTTGGTTTTCATGCACCAATTCATAACATTTTGTGCTTAGTATATAGTAATGAACTTGTGATGTTTCTATTGGATTTCGTTAATTAGTGTTCATGGTTTAGGAATTAGTACAAAATCTAGTAGCAGAGAACAAGGTGATTCAGTAAGAGAAACATGGATGCATCAAGGTATTGTATATTTAGTTCCCTTATTTATAATCTAATCTAGTCATTCAGATTATTGCATCTTGAATTTAGTTAGCAAATGTGTATTTTTATCAGGGAATAAGTTTGGAAAAAACAGAACAAGAGAAGAGACTTTTCATCAATTTCGTGATAGTGTAGGTTGTGATGGCCATAAAATACCGTGGAGATCATGTATAAGGAGATCTATAATCGATATTCGGCACATTGTTATGACAAGCAATATGGTACACTATTTAACAATCATTTATGTTCTTAAGAAGGCGAAAGAGTTTGTATAATGCCATATAAGGTCTCATAACTAGTGGCCTAATTTTCTCAGGTTGCAGAGTACACAGGAATGCATACGCAGCCCATAAGGCTATTGTAGGGGAAAATGCCTGTGCACATGAAAGCGGTATCCATCACGTCAGTTGATTGCTCAAAAAGATTAATGGTTGTCTCATAATCTGTATTTGTTTCCCTCTTTGCGAAATTTAACTTAATCTGTAGGTTGTATCTTTTTAGTATGCTTATGTTCTATCCCTTCACATCCATTGCCTGCTATGGGTAAGATGAGTATATTAAAAATTAAGCTCAAAACTCTTTTGGTACAGTCACTCTTTCAATTGTACTATTTTCTTCATAATTGTATTTCCTGTTGCGCTTAATAACTCTCCATTCTGGTCTTAGGATGGAATCCTGAAACATAAGGGTACATATGAAACAATATGCCCAAAAGATATCAGACTTAAACGATCAAATGATGCTGGCATTGTCTTGGGGAATCTCAGGTGTGGAAGTTTGGCTTGTTTACTCTGTTTTGCCAATAAACTCCCAATTTGTGTTATTTTAATCAAACAATGCAAGAAGCCAATAATTGGTGATACTACTCTACAGTTAGGCATAACACACCTAAGTCTACATGACATGTGTTTGTAGGATGTAGTCTAACTGTTGTTTTATGCTTCTGCGTGGATATCATGCAGTGGGCATTATGCGCTAAAAGACCGTTTGACTAAGGTATAGAGCAATCTTACCAATGCACATACTTGGTATCGCCTTTTCCAGCTTGGGTATGAATTGAATGACGAGCAGCTAAGTACCATTTTCGGCGGTTCAAATCTGCGGCTGAGCAGAAAAAGGTAGTTGCTTGTGTTTATCGTAAAGTTTATTCAAATGGTTAGCTCTCATATTCAATTCATATTTTGACTGAGCTTACAGCCATTTCTGTGTAATAGTTGAGTTGCCTTGCCTAGTTTGGAATATTAATCCATTTGCACTCATGTTTCCTTAGTTCTGTTTGCACAGGAAAATGAAAAGAAACTGCTCCTTGTATATATTAGAGCTCCCAAGGGATCATCTAACGTCTCCTAACCGCATATGTTCCTTACTGATCCTAAGAGTTACCGATGCGGACATAAGAGCTCTACTATCTGATGAAGTTTTCCTGGACATTCAGGTGAAATTGAGATTATATATGAGAATTATTTTCTCATTTTTCTTGTTATCGTCTCTTGTCAATTCTTAATTTTATTTATATGTGGAATGCATATAACTTGTGGAACTCGTGGGCTATCAACAGACGGCAAATAGCATGTCTCTTGTTCTCTCGGAACTGGGCCTGTTGATTCATTATACAAGGCAGTCGATCTTATTGTAAAGGTACTATTTAATACATTGAGGCTCCCATTTACGATAAGATTAAGCTTACAAATTATTGGTTAATTTGTTTTTTGTTTTTCTTTTCTGACTTCAGGAACCGGCGACTTTGCTCGAGTACTCAGTGAATGCAGTAACATAAGTCATTGATGGTATAGCAACCACACGAGTTCTTATCCGTTGACACAACAAATACACATCAACTGCGTTTGTAGATGTGTATTTGTTGTCTCCGCGGATGAGGAACTACACGATTAAATCAAATCTGGTTTAAAAACAAGAGCAGAGGAACATGGGCAGGATTGGACAATGTGGTAGCTTTGAACAAAAAGCTCGACTTCAAAGTAATCTCTCCCACAAAAATCTATTCTCAGAACAACAGAGATATATACTAAATCCGTTCAGTTATATTATAGTAACCTTGGTGTTAAATTTTCCTCAAAATTGATCATGTGTCTTTTGATTTATTTTGATTTCAAAAGACTTTGAGTTAGTTTCTCTGATATTTCTTCGAATTTTTTTGTGTAGGGAGCAATTGGCGACTCTATCTCCTTTAGACGCAGTTTGATATTGTCTCACTTTTCTTCTGCAACACCAAATTGCATAGCCAGAGAATTCAAATACCAGAGAATTTTGTATGGGTTGTTAACAGTCACTCAAAGAATGCATACACGCATACACGCATACATGCATACACGCATACACGCACACATGCATACACGCATACATGCACACATGCTTATGAAAAATATGTATACTTGCATCTTTACTTGTACCCATTTCATAGTTACTTCCATGTTTCTTTGAGTTGTAGTTTAGTCACTTGATTCCTTCATTCTTTGTTTGCTTACTTGATTGCTTAATTTCTGCCTTCTCTCATAGCTTCCTTTCTTACTTACCAGGTTTTTGTTTACTTCCTTCGTTGGTTTCTTGCGTGTTTACTATGTTTTAATATCTTTTTTGATTCCTTGCTTACTTGTTACATGAATTTATACATACATACATTTATTTATGCATATGTAAATACGTATACTTGCGTATTGCTTACTTTTAGACATTTATAATTGTTCCTCTGTTTCTTTGATTTTTTTTTTTAACTTACTTGATTCCTCGATTCTTTGTCTGATTCTTTGCTTACTTATTTTCTATCGTCACTTAATTCTTGCTTTACCTCCTTCTATTTCTTCATTCTTTGATTAATAACAATTTTATTGGTTTGGTTTCTACTTCGTAATGTGCTTGCTTTCCATATAGAGATTATTAAAAGATGATATGTAAAAATATACATAATGAGAAGATTAATATCTTGTACATTTGGTTTTGCAAAATACTATTTTTTTTGAATTACTTTTTAGAACAAGATTCAAAAAAAAGTTTTCAGAATTATAATTATTATTAACATGAAAAATAGAAATGAACTTTAGAATGCATGAATAAGCATACAACATATTTTCCAAAAAAACACGATGTAGGATGTAATAATATGAAAAGATGAAACCTTAGGGGGAACAATTTTTCTGAAAAATGGATTAATAAACATAATATTGTTATTGTATACAATTATATAATGCATTGATAACTATAAAATAGTTTTTTTTAAAACACAACCCTATAATGCTTTATTAGACATAAAATGTTTTTTTTATAAAGTACAACCTTATGCTGCATTAATAGCTATAAAATGAGTATTTTACTAAATGATTTTTTGAAAAGACCATACTCTATGATGCATTTATAACTATAGAAAACTTTTTACCGAGAAGACGCACCCTAGGATACAAACACAACTTTAGGAAGCATATATATTTATAAAACATGTTTTTTTTAAATATGAATAGACGCAATCATGTGATGCATTCAGAACCGTGCCAACTTTGACGCATGCCCTAAACAATTACGAAAATAAGATGTCTTAACTCATTAAAAAAAAAATCTACAATAATAAATACATTAGTCACATATAGAAAAAAAAGACAAATAAAGAACTAAACACTAGCGAACAAAATATTAGTTATAAAATTTAACTACTTTTTTTCAACAAAAATGTTCATAAAATTTTCAAAATCAAAGTTTTAAACTAAATTTTTCGATGGATAAAATAACTAAATTTTTCGAATTTTCATGTGTGATATTCGAATAAAATTAAAATAATCAAGTCACTCAATTTTTTATGTAGCAAACTAATTATGTGTTTACTTCACTCTAATTCTTTAACATTTATAAATTGTTATGATATATTTTAGTTACTTAACCATTAGAAGCTCATAGTTTTTATCATGTAGGCTCATGTTTGTTTATTTTACAAAATTTTCAACCTTTAAATCTATATTTCCATGATTTAATTATTTGAGTTTACTAATGAAACTACTATAAATATATGCCCTTCAATTTTTTCAAAAAAAAAAATGCCCTAAGTGAAAGCTTCAAAATGTTAGCTTGAGGCACGGCTCTGGATGCATTGATAATCATCTTTGAAAAGATTGAACCTTAGGAGAGATTAATATCTGTAAATTGGGTTTTCTCAAGAAACTGCCATTATATGATGTATAATAGCCATGTGAATGATGCATTAATAACGATAAAATGAGGTTTTGCGAAAAGATTCAACTTTTTGATGCATTATAACTATTAAACATGAGTTTTCCAGAAAACGTCACAACCCTATGATACAACCTATGATAACTAGAAAACGATTATTTTTCAAAAGGACACAATCCTAGAATTCATTTCCTGAAATGTATTTTTCTTTTTGAAAAAACAGGACCCTAAAATTTATGAACAATCATAAAAATGTTTTTCCTACTTGACAGAACCCTACAATACATTGATACGTATAAAACAATAATTGTCGAAAAGACTCAATCCTATGGTAAACAATAATTGTATACAGTTGCTATATTTGTTTCTTAACCAATATAGCAATAGTATACATATATAGTTTGGGCAATTAAAAAATATATTTTTGAGTTTGTTCATATACCATTTTAGGTAAAATGTTAAATTTTATACCATTTTAAAATTGCGGAAATTAAAAAAAATAAAAAGACCGCAATCTACTAAACAAATGTAACATTATAACACACACAAGGAGCCTTGCCGCTGTCCATATATACTTCTTTTATTATTATTGAGAATTGGTCAATAAAATTTTATATTATTCGAAATTCTATAACACCTTTGAGCTTGTCGTTTTGGAAGTTTCATATACTTGTTGATGATGCCGGTTTCCCAAAGTATAGGGAAAAATAAGAAGAAATTTAATCTTCTGGAAGATCCATATTCAGATTGTATCACACATGTCTTTTGCTCTTGTTGCGCTCTTTTTCAAGAATATAGAGAGCTCAAGGCTAGGAATCTTGATCCTTCTTTAGGTACTAACTCAAAACTCAGATTCAAATCAAATATAGTCCAAGAAATTATAAATTAATTCAAATGTTATTAGTGTAACAGGTTAGAGAAGAATAATTTTGGTTTGGTTTGAGTATAAAAACATACGTTTAGAAATACATGGTTTACGCTTTGTAGATCCATCACAAATATTAAGAAATGCAAGACTGGAGTGCAAACAGGTGTGAAAATTGTATTCTTCTTTCCAACAATACAATCGGTTGGCAAGCAAAATATGCGTTTTCCATCACAAATGTTACGTATTAATATGGGTTTTTAATATGCAAAATATCGATGTCAAATTTGGTTGTTAATTCAACCACGTTTGTTTCATATTTTTCTAAGTAGAGTTTTCTAATCAGGCCGTCACGTTAAGGATTTATGCGGCCGAGCTTTCATTCACGGCATATGTATACCAAATGGGGAGTCGTGAAAAGGAATCGTCGATGGATAAAGGAAATCTATTGCGACATGATTTCCTTTCTCCATCACTAAGGTAATAGCGGTTTCTTCTATATTATTTCTCTATTTCTTCCTGTCTCTCTTTAAACAATTGGGTTTTCCTACAAATTCACCCTTTTATTTTTAGATGTTTTTTGTACTTTTTGTTTTGTTTTCTCCGTTTAGGTCTTGTTGACTAGCGCCTTACCTTTTTATTTTGAGAAATTCCCTAGAAATGCCACCAAACAAAGTTTTTTTTCCTTTGATACCATTAATTTTTAAAAGTTCCTTAGATACCATTTTTTCAAAAAATAATCAAAATTTCTAAAAATACCACTAACACAAAAATTGATTTTTAAAGGGATCTAGAATTTACATTTTTGGGTTTGGGTTAACTATTGTACAATTAGGATATAGTTTTAGGGGTAGGGGGGGGGGGGGGGAGGTTTAGGGTTTAGGGTTTAGTTTTGACCATTTAAAACTAATTTTAATTTTGTGGTATTTTTGAAACATTTTTAAAAAATAGTAAAAAAGTGGTATCTAAGAAACTTTTAAAAATTAATGGTATCTAAGGAACAAAAACGTAAAAAAGTGGTATGTGTGAAAATTGCCATTTTATTTTTGTTTTTTTCATTGTTGGTCAAAGGCCTATACAGGCCGGTCCACTTAATCTCAGAAAGAGGGGTTAAAATCGACACCGGAGGAGTTGGGACTATTTAATTGGATTTGTATAACAGATTCGAAATTCTAGCGAAGAGAAAACAGTAGAGAAGACAAAGTGTATTCCTTCTCCTCGGAAACCCTAACGAACGATTCTGTCGTTTTCCCTCCTTTTGATCGCCGGATTCAAACGGTGAAAGCTAGCGTTTGGTTGCGTCAGCTTTGAGGGGAGCGTTTGAAACTCTGAGCCATGCACTTCAGTTATTCTCCGTTAAAGGCAATGCAAGGATGGTATATTTCTTCTATTTCTGTATTTCCCCATTCATCCTTTTATGAACTGTTCTAAACATGGTTTTCTTTTTTTGGGTGTGTTTGAAAGTTTGAGGGATGATGGTGTTGTCAATGAGGACAAGATCAGTCACTTGCTTGAAGATCTGATTGTGGATATACTGTCTTTGCTTCCAACTAAAGATGTCGTAGTCACTAGTGTTTTATCTAAACGATGGAGGTCTCTTTGGAAGTTTGTGCCTAAACTCGAGTTTGATTGTTTCAAGAATAAAAGTGTACATGAGACGTTTTCAAAGATTGTTGGCAGGGTTTTGCTGTCCCACAAAGCTCCGGTTTTAGAGAGTTTGCATTTTAATGTTAACTCAGACCATTGTAATGCTAGAGATATGGAAACGTGGATTAGAATTTCATACGCACGGCATCTGCGTGAGTTGGTATTCGATGTTTATTCTGGGAAAGGGTCTTTCACATTACCTAGTAGCTTCTATAACTGTGATACACTAGACACTACAAGAAAACACAGTTTTAACGTCGAATTTTAGCGTCGAATTTTAGCCGACGCAAATATAGCGTCGAAATTGCGTCGTTTTTGCGTCGGTGGAAAATTTCGACGCTAAATCGACGCTAATTAGCAACGAAATAATTTGACGCTAAATCGACGCTAATTAGCGTCGATTTAATGTCGAATTTCCTTCGGAAGCCTGATTCGACGCTAAATCGACGCAACTTTAGCGTCGAATTAGCCGACGCAAATATAGCGTCGAAATTGCATCGCTTTTGTGTCGGTTTTAAAAAAAAAACTTTAAAAAAAAATTTGACGCTAAATAGACGCTAGTTTAGCGTCGATTTAGCGTCGAATTTCCTTCGGCAAGCCTGTTCATACATAGTTGTACATAAGGTTAATGATGATATATGTAAAACTATATAGGATTTTTGAAATCTTTATTCATGACATTTGTTTTAAACTTTGAATACATACTTATACAATCGCAATTAAGATACAATAAAGATAACAAGTATGTATGAACATAGGTTAATGATGATATATGAATAAAGATTTCAAAAAACCTATATAGTTTTACATATAATATCATTAACCTTATGTACAAGTATGTATGAACAAAAAATTTCAAAATTTAAAATCATTCGGTTATAAGAAAGATTGACATGGTTAATATTGTTTTCATATCATTTGTGGTTTCTTTACCCTAAACCCCAAACATAAAATATTTTTGATTTAGCGTCGAATTAGCATCGAAACTATACAATTCAATGCTAATTCGACGCTATATTGCATCGAATTGCATATTTTCGACGCTAATTCGATGCTAAACCAAAAATATTTGATGTTGGGGTTTAGGGTAAAGAAAAAAAAATGCATCGGATTTTTTGTAATTCGACGCAAGACCGACGCTATATTGAATTAATTTGGTTTCAGTGTTGGAGGTAAACAAAAAAAAATCACATCAATTTGGTTAAACGGTTGGCGCTAAACCGAAAATTTTCAATTTAGCGTCGAATTAGCATCGAATCTATACAATTCGATGCTAATTCGACGCTAAATTGAAAATTTTCGGTTTACCGCCAACACGCGCCAACACAATCTTGTGGTGGGAAAACCAAAAATATTTAAAGTTTTGCGTCGAATTAGCGTCGAATTAGCATCGACAAGCGTTTCTATATAAACCCATCACGCTTCTTCTTCCCCAGTGAACAAATTTCACTCTCTCACACATTTTCACTCTCTCTCCCATAATAGCTTAACATGGTAAGTGTATTTTTTTTTTTTTTTTTGCATTTCTTATGTGTATTATCTTTTATGCATGTTTATATATTTGTTATGTGCTTTTACAAAAAAAAATATATATTTGTTATGTGTATTATCATTTATGTTTATAAATAAGTGTTAGAGATTGTTAAGAATGGAATCTAGGGTTGAATTTGTAGGAAATGGAATTGTAGGAAAAGGATTTTAGATTTGAGATGGTATTTAGTAGTTTATTTATTTATAAAGTGGGCTATCAAATTATTTTACATGTTAAATTTATGGAAAATATCAAATTACTTTACAACTTATTTATGAATTTATATTTTATTAAATTATTTTACAACTTATTTATGTAAAGTAAAATAAAACGAATTTATGAATTTATATTTTATTAAATTATTTTACAACTTATTTATGTAAAGTAAAATAAAACGAATTTCTATTTTTATCAAATTATTTATGTAAAATATAAAATTATTTAAAATAAAAAATGAATTTACAAGTATTGATAAGTTATATATAAAATTTATAAATTTATGAAAAATAAAAACGAATTTATGAAATTTATGAATTAATATTTTATGAAATTATTTTACAAGTTTTTTATGGAAAGTAAAATAAATATGAATTTAAAATATTAATTTTCGGATTATATATAAATTTATAAAACTGATTTTAATATTTTTTTTTTAAAAAAAAATCACAATTTAGCGTCGAATTAGCGTCGATTTTTTAAGTTGGTCGACGCTAATTCGACGCTAAGTTGTGAAATTTTTTTTTTTTTTTAAATTAAAATTAGCGTCGAATTAGCATCGAATGTGAATTTGGTCGACGCTAATTCGATGCTAAATTTGCGTCGAATTAGCGTCGAAATATTAAGTCGAATTAGCGTTGAATTTCCGACGCTAAATTAGCGTCGAATATAGCGTCGAAAACCATTTCGACGCTAAAATAGCGTCGAAATAGCGTCGAAAATGGATTAGCGTCGACGATTATGCGTCGAATAACATTTCGACGCTAATTCGACGCTAAGACGATTTAGCGTCGAATTAGCGTCGAAATGTTCCGACGCTAAATCAGTGTTTTCTTGTAGTGAGAGACCTTGATACTTGGGGCTTGGGTCCTTATTGATGTCCCATCTCGGGTTTGTTTGAAATCCCTTAGAACTCTGCATCTCGACAAGGTGGACTACAAAGCCGATGCATCGGTTTTTAACCTCTTATCTGGCTGCCCTAATCTTGGAAATCTGGTTATGGATCGATTTAAACAGGATGTGAAGATTTTCACTATCTCAGTTGCATCCTTGCAGAGACTACTAACAATTCATGATGACTATAGAGAAGATATTGGTAGTTATGTGATAAATGCTCCTTCTTTGAAATACTTGGAGATTCAAGGGATTGGCGCTCCTAAGTTATGCCTGATTGAGAATGCACCCGAGTTGGTGGAGGCAAATATTAGTGCCTCTATAACAATAGATGAGAAGCTTCTTGGATCACTCACTTCAATCAAGCGTCTCTCCTTGGCTTCATCACCCTCGAAGGTATGGTTTTCTTGCAATTAATTGGGTTACTTGTTGTTAGTACATTGTTTAAGTACTAATATTGCCTCATGTAATATATAGATTGCATTTTTTACTGGTAGTATCTTCTATCGGTTGGTATATTTGGAGCTTGCTACATATAAAGCCGATCGAGTGGTGGAATGTACTTTTGCTCATGCTCGATTGTTCTCCTAAATTGCAAGTCCTCAAGCTCATCGGTGTAAGCATTGCAACTTTATATGGCAACTATTAAATTCCAGCTCAGTTTCAGTGTTAGGTTTGATGGTCAAGTTTACTATATAATTATATACATTTGTGTTTTCCCCTCGTTCCAGAAAGGTTATTGTGGAAAAGGACGTACGGCCTGCGAGAAATGGAATCAACCTCAGAATGTACCTCAATGTTTGATGCTCCATCTCGAGACATTTGTGTGGAATGGCTACAAAGGGCAGCTCGAAAAGGAGAAAGAGGTAGCGATATACATCCTAAGAAATGCAATTCATTTGAAGAGAGCAACTTTCTCCATAAAAGGCCTTAACTCGGATGAGAGACATGAGATGCTCGAGGAGTTGGAAAGTGTGATTAGGGCTTCACATTCATCATGCAAGCTTCTTCTTTCCGAATGAAGCTTTTTGTATCAATCGGTCTTTTTGTAGGGTTTATATCGGTTATGGATGCTGATTTCGGGTATGGCCTTTGCCTGTTTGGAGATTGTAAAATTTCATGAACATTATGATACATTTTTTTAGAAGTTTCCGTGGAGGATCCGTAATGGATAATATTTTAAAAACATTCAGGTAACCAAAAGTCATAAGAAAGATTTGTGTGTCCCTCTCATTTTGGGTTTCATATCATAAGAAATATTTTAAAATGATTCGTCTCATCAACACTTTTTGATATTGCACATGACGAATCTCCAACCACATTAGTATGGAGTTACACTATGTACACTAGATTTGTTTGAGCACTAATTTTAATTTTTTATATATCTCTAACCACAATATTTGTCTTCTCATGACAAGTGTCCGACAATACGGTTGTGATGTTGAACTCTGTTTTTATAGTACCGGTCTCAGCGCCTAACGCGGTGGATATGACCCTATGAACCACTTGTTTTTACCTTAAACACCTATAAGGTAGAAGAATCTCTTGTCGATCAAGAAAGTCAGATAATGACAAAACAAACGAACGTATGAGTATGACAAATATGGTTTTTTGGTTTTGCTTAAATTATCACTCAAACTCCAACGTATACAATACAAACACACAATGTGACACACTCGTATCACAACGTTTATAGTTCAACAATATTAAAAACAGATCAATCTTCAAACTAGGACCTCAATCAGGCCTTTGACGTTAAACCGGGTTTGAAGTCTGGCTGGAACTGCAATTGAGACCATAACCAAGAGGTAACAATGGGTCATACGGCTCAGCATCAGCGGTTAGCGGCAACTGGTCAACGCTCTTGAACCAGCTCACTGGTAATTTCCCTTGAAAGTCATAATCTCCAAAAATAACATTAGCCATTCCTTGCCCTTCACTTCCAGGAAGCCAAGCAGCGATCAGAGCCTCGGTCTTTTCAAGAACCGGCAGCTCAAGAACCATAGGCCGTCCTGAGAACAACATCATTAAAGTCGGGATTTTCTCTGCAACTGCGGTTACAATGTTGCTACCATTAAAAGGTATTATGAGTTCCGAGTTATCCCCCATTGTCTCTGCATAGGGCGCCTCCCCCACCGCAACAATTGCGTAAGAGAATTCTTCACTCGAGGCTAAGGTTTCTTCCGAAGGAGTCTTCTCATAGATCACCTCGGTTTCGTCACCAACTGTTGCTTTAATAGCGTCCAAAAGCGTAGTGCCTGCATTTTCAGACCAAAACAGATTCATTCAAATTAAATTTCCACCAAACATTTACTAGCCTCTGCGATTTGGAAGAAGCTTTAATTACCAATTGTGATCCTTAGACCATACCATGCCTTTGTCCATCCTCCACACTGATATCCAAGATCGTCTGCGTGTGTTCCAGTGACCAGAATTTTCTTGGCATTGCGATTTAGTGGAAGAAATGGGTTCTTAGGATTTTTTCCGTTCTTTAGCAGAACTAATGACTTTCTAACCGATTCACGCCCCAATTCTCTATGTTCCTGCAGGCATAGAAACAAAGTCAATCATGTACTAGTCCCAACACTCCAGTCTAATGGCATTCTGTACAAAGAGACCTCACCTTGCAGCCAACGGTATCCAATAAAGACCTGTCTGTGAGAGGATGTTCGAAAAGACCCGCGACAAACTTCACTCTGAGTATTCTTTCAACAGCGTCATCTATCCGAGCCATCGGTACTTCCCCTGATTCCACCAGATCTGTCAGATCCTTTATGAATTGTTCGTACTTGAAAGGCACCATCACCTACAACAACATCGATTGATGATATTAACTACATCATTAATCCGAAACAACGAAAATCATTAACTAGGGGTTTCGAACTCTACCATATCGACTCCAGCATTAACAGACATTTTGACACAGTTGCGGTAGTTTGAACCCAGTGGCTCGCTAAGTCAGTCCAAAGCTTCCCAGTCTGAAATGACAAATCCCTGGTAACAAAAGAGTTCAATTCATGCACCTTTGGCTTACTTAGATAATTCATATCCAGTCATATTTTCTAGGCCGACCTTGAAACCGAGTTTTTGTTTGAGAAGTTCTGTTAAGAGGAAATAATCAGAGTGGAGTTTACTTCCGTTCCAACTGGAGTACGACGCCATAATTGTCGAGACACCCTGAGCAAGACAATTCAGATAAGGAGCAACATGTATATTCTCCAAATGTTCATACGAAACAATGGTGTTCCCTTCGTTTATGCCGTTATCAGTACCACCATCTCCAACAAAGTGCTTGGCACACGCAACAACGTTGTTTCTATCACACATTGAACAACTCCATGAGAAAAAAGCATTGAAACTATTAAAGACACAAATCAAATCAAGCCCCATAGTAAAGTGATTAATTTGATACCTTCCCGCAAGAAAAGGGTAACCGTTCGGGTGTTCTTTGGGTGGCTCGCCTTGTAGGCCCAAGACAAGCGTACTCAGCTCGCAAACAATTTGAGGATCTTCGCTGTAACACTCATAGCTTCTCCCCCATCTAACATCTCTCAACATCTGTCAAATACATAGAAAAACATCTCTTTCACTACTTTAACCACATATGTCTCGTAGCTTTTCTTGTTAGCAATTCTTCCCATTATTGAACACAACTCATACTCAATGAAAATAACACACAGTGTTCCTCTTATTTAAGACTAAGATCAACATTCTCAAAAAGAAAGTCCCAAAAGTTATCTAACTAAAGGCTCCATTCAATTACTAAGAGGTCAGGGATTAACCAAAAACAATCAACACAGGAAACTCATTATCATAAGCTGAATCGATCTTCGAGTAAACACTAGCGAAATTAGGTACATCTAACTCAATATCTTATACAATCCTTGGACAAATTGACATCTAACAAGGAACTTACGGCCACGCAAGGCGCAAACGCCCAGTGAGCGCCACTAGCCCTTACTTCAAGTGCAGTTGCAGCCCCAATTCTTCTGATCAAATCTGCATCTCTATCGAAATACGACAAAGAACTACCAATTGTTATCACATTCAACAACCACTTCCTTCAATTACTACTACTAGAGTTAAATTCCAATTTTATTCCAGCAAACACTACTAATCAAATTTCCCCCATTATATGCAAATCTCTCACTCTTTTGCCCAATTTTGTTTGTAATCAGCTCAAAGTGAAAGAGAAATGATTGTAATTGGTAAAAAAAAGAGAACCTGGTGGCTCCGAGACCGATGTTGTGAGGGAAGATGGTGGCTCCGTAAACGTTGTTGTTACCGTGAACAGCGTCAATGCCGTAGATAATCGGAATTTCCAAACGCGACGCTAACGCAGCGTTTTGGTAACCGTCGATCATATCAGCCCAATCCGACGTCTTCGAACGGCCAACTTCCTCCGCCGTTCCTGTAAAATCCAAATTTTACATATTTATCCTTTGACCAAATTCAAAATTTGAAAATGGACTTGAGAAACTACAAAATCAGAGGTGTGTGTGTACCGATGAAGAAAGAAATCTGTAATGCCGGGATGAATAGTGACGGCTCGTTCGATTTGAGTCATTTGGCCGATTTTCTCCGGTAAAGTCATACGAGAGAGAAGGTCTTGAACACGCGCCTCCACTGCCGCGTCTGGGTTCTTGTAAACGCATGACTCTTCCTTTCCTTCCATTAATTACTCTTCTTCTTCGTCTTTCTAGTACAAGTTTAATTTACTTACTACTAATCCACACGTTTTTTTCCACATATATATAGCCAAGAGTATGTTCGCATATTAAAATGAAACATTAATATGTTCGCCAATTATTCTTAAACCAAAATAAAAGTTTGAACTATTCGTGCAAGGAATGTTACAACTAAAATTCATTAGTCGGCTTAATTATAGATTAGGGTTCATAAACTTAATTAACACGCCAAAACCTTAAAGACCTATGCAAACCTTATCACCATTCTTACCTTGTCATATTAAAAAAATATCTTTAAAATATTTTAAGGTTTACAAAAGCCAAACTCTCTCCGAAAAGACGCCATGTGTATTTTTTTTTTTTTTTGCTTTTAATTTTAATCACAACTAAACTTATTTGGTCTCCACTAAATTGATAAAATACTACTAATTCAATGACAATTAAGATAGTTGACTAACAAAACTACTGATGCAATTAAATTATCACTAATCAAAACACATAAATTTGGAATCAATTCTTATTAATTATCATTCATGGGTATCCGTTTCATCTTTTCCCTGTAAATTTTCAATTCTTATTTCACATTAAAATGGAGTTAATTATCATTTATGTGTATTTGTTTTTTTTGCTTTTAGTTTTAATCATAACTAAACTTATTTGGTCTCCACTACGTTTATAAAACATTACTAATTTAATGGCAGATAGTTGACTAACAAAATTACTGATGCAATTAATTAACCACTAACCAAAAACATATAAATTTGGAACCAATTCTAATTTCACATTAAAATGAAGTTAATTATCATTTATGAGTATCCGTTTCCTCTTTTCCTTATAAAATTTCCATAGTTCTCTTCCATATGATGTAGTATAAAACGATGATTCAAGAAAAATAAAATCCCTTAACAAAATCTCATTTTCTTATTATTCATTTTCATCATAAAAAATAAAGCGCAAGTTCTTCTTGAAGAGCCCGAAGAATAGACATAGAGTGACCTTACTACTCGCATCATCAACCGGAACATGATTGTGAAATGAAAACTTATTTTCTATGTTTGAACTTTTAATACCTTTTTTTCCTTTTTTCTCCTGTTATTCTGATTCGTTTCAATTCTTTTATAGAATATGAATTTTCCTACATTTCAGTTTGATTTTGATAGTAATTTTTATATTTTCATTACTCCTACAACTTTTAAATGACATTATATTATTGGCTGATTCCTGAACCAAATTCATCTACAACTGATTTTCAACAAATCTCCTCCTTATTTATCTAATTACAAATTCTATATTTAAATACATTTATTTCACACATGCAATCTATTTGCTCAGGAAGATTTTATTCTATGGAGTGTATTAATTTGGAACTAATAAAACCAATGTCAATTTAAGTTTTTTAATTGTTCACATGACATAATCACCTTCATGGAGTTTTTACTCTATGAATTTTCCAGGCACTAATAAAAATTACTTTCAAGCCATATATAATCCATTCACTAAAGATTATTTGATAGTCTAATCTTAGCGAGACAATATTTATAAAGTAGATAAACATAAACAATATTGATGAAAAAATATATACTTTTACCCATGTCTAATTTCCAACTAGATTTGTTTGTAGTATCACCAAAAAATTATGGAGACAGAGAAAGTATGGTTACACCATCAAGAGGATTACAAAAAGATGAGAGATTAAGTAACATATTTTGATACTGGAAGCTGTTATCTAAAATGCTTACTTGAGTTAGAGATGGAGAGTTTCAACATATGTTCTTATGATTTCAACTCCAAGATATTTGTTTTGTTACGTTTCAACAATTGAGAGTACATTTAGTTTTTTTACGCTTCAATTTTATTTTGATTATGGTCATATACTAATACTTTTATTCTACATTGCCAACTATCCAATAACAAAAAGAAATTTCACATAATTTCTCAATTATATGATTGTTAATGCATTTATTTCAGTAAAAAAATAAACCAATTATATCACAATAAATCTAAGAAAAACAAACTATGAATCACCAGTTAAGCAATTACAAATTCTTCACAGTTTATACATGTCTAATAATAAGATACAAACCAACAATCTTACAAACTGTGACACCCCGGTTTCAGGGCATATATGGTATATGCGATATATGCGGAGAGGCTTAAAAGAATTGATTTGGCTACCTATATCACCAAAGTGCACTTATCTTTTTGGTCACATGTCTTGAGAGAACTCCAGAGTTAAGCGTGTTTGAGCTGGAGTAGTTTCAGGATGGGTGACCTACTGGGAAGTCATTTCCAGAATCGTGTGAGTGAGGACAAAACACGGGGAGAGATCGCGTGGTGATTTGCAGGGTTAGTAAACATGACTTTAGAGCCTCCCGGACTAACGCACCGACCGTCGGACATGGTGAGTGATACGGTCAGGTTTTACCCGAAATAAATAACTGCAAGTGCACAGCAAACGCAGTAGTATATTTTGGGATCGAATCCACAGAGACCAAGGTTTACACAACAGATTATAGATTTTTAAACTAAGCTAAGCAGGAACGAGATGGTTGATTGTATCAAAATTTAATAGACAATAAAGCAATTAAAAACGGTGTAAATTCAGATGATTAAAAGCGTTAGGCAATAGGGAATTCTCAGGAAATCACATTCATGAACCAGACAACTATTCAGATTCTAAATATGCATGCATCTTAAACTCAAACACTTTTATAAACTACTCCACTTTCGTGATAACAGTTACTTTCCCTAGAGATCCGAGAACCTATACTTTCGCATGGTCACGGCTATCCTAGACAAGCATTATATGTTCAGGTTTGATCAGTTCATAATACTTTATAACTAAACTTTCGATTGTTATAATGCATTACTCATCAACAACAGTTCTAGCTATATGCAAGCTTTTGGAATGCATATCAACCTAAGATCTAGTGATTAAATGGCCAGTTCAATCCTAGCATTATGCCTAACAGTGATGAAGATGATAAAGGATAAGCAACCTATTTGTGTCTGATTCAATCGGTGAAATCCATCAAAAACCCTAAAACCTAACTAGGGATCTACTCAGACATGATAATAGAACAAGCAGAAATCATGGATGAGAAAAACATAATCAATAGAATAAGAAATAGAATAGGGTTCAGAAATCTTCTCCAAAGGGATGATGAGATCTTCTCCCTGATAACAATGAAACCCTACGGGTTTATATAGAAAATAAAACGGAAAAAGGAAAATTCCTAAAAATCTGGGAGCTGGACCGGTCGGTCTGAAATCCGGACCGGTCGGTCCGGTTTCCAGAACCGAATTTCTTCATGGTATGAGTGTGTGGACCGACTGGTCCTAGGGCTGGACCGGTCGGGCTTGTTTCCAGAGCCAAGGTCTTCAAATTGTCGTCAGGTGGACTGGTCGGTCCGTAAGTGGATCGACCGGTCCGGTCTCCAGGGGCCTTTGGTCTTCACATCTTCAAGTCTTCAAGTGGACCGGCCGGTCTAGGAGGTGGACCGGTCGGTCCTTCCTTCAAAACTTCTCCATTTTTGCCTCAAATTGCTCAAAGTTCCTTTCCGCTCTCATGTGGTCCAAATTCTTGAAGTATGGCTGATATATCGTGGTTTTTACCCATTTTAGACCACGATATAAGTCCATTATATTGAGTCTTTTGGTGTTTTTCCTTGTGTTTTAGAGTCTTTACAAGTACAAGGACGATTAGAGCTTAAAAGATGTTTACTGGAGATTTAGGAGCATTTCGGAGTGAAGTGGCGAAAATGCAAGTTCGGATTGAAGTTTGAGGATCTGTGTCGATCGACACTACCATTTGTGTCGATCGACACGAAGAGTTCTGACTTGAAGATTTACGACAGGAGGATTGGTGTCGATCGACACCACTATCAGTGTCGATCGACACCCTGCTCGACAAAGCCTAGATTTTAATCAGAAAAGTCCGTTCGAAGCCCGATGTTTCCAGATGTTTACTTTTATGCTTTTGGCCGACCTTGTACCCTTATATATACGTTTTTAGAGTCATTGTTTAGACTCACGCTTTATTTTATTGAATTCTTAGAACCTCTTTTAATAAAACAATGTTTTCTTCTTTGAGCATGTCTGAGTAGTTCTTTTGTTAGGTTTAGGGTTTTCAAAGGTGTTTGATGAGTTGTTAGATCAGATCTGATCTTTAGGATAAAATTATTAGAACATTCTTCATCTAGACTTGTGTTTATTGCTGATTCTAGCCTCGCGAACTAGAATCTGATATTAGGTTGTTTAGTAGATGCGACAACATTATTGAATCACCTGAACTAGTGTTAGATGAGCAAAATACCTATTCGCAAAGGAATTTGGTTTAGGGTTTTGTGAACAATTGAACCTAGAATTAATGCTTGTTTAGATCCTTAGGATTCGCAAAGGAATTTGGTTTTCTAGGATTTATTCATAGATAACATTCGTAACGACAGTTGGTTTGTTTTATACTCGTGTTCATGTTCAAGAATTATGCTTAATATTCCTAATAAATGATTTATCTGCAACTCTGATTCACTGGAGAATTCCCTGTGCCTAGCTTCCTTTTAATTGATTTTCACAACCGTTTTATAGCTTTGATTTACTTGCTTTATATTCACTTTGCTTAGTTTAATCCGAATTTAATCATCTATTGTGTTTTATTTGACTCTCTGTGGATCGATAACCCTAAGTACTGCGATTGACCTCTTAATTTGAGAGAGTCTAGCTCTAGGGATAATTTGAGCTTATCAAATTTTGGCGCCGTTGCCGGGGAGTCAATAGCCATTAGATTTTATTATTAGGATTTTGTCTAGGCCTTTTTCTTTATTTTTGTTTTGCTAGTTTCTTTTTCTTTTTGTTTTGTGTTTCAGGTACATGCCTGATACTAGAAGCAATCAAGACAAGGAGCTAGTTGGTTACGATCTTGAGGAGCTTGCACGTTTAGAGCGTGAGAACAGAAGAACAGCAAGAATGGCTGCTCAAGAACAACTTTTACTCATTCGTGGAGAAGATGGAGTTTTACGAGATCCGGCAGGACTCAGATACAACGCCGAAGGGCAGAGGATCAACGATGACAGAGCTGTTATCGTCGAGGAGGAACAAATGGATCTGGAGCATGGTGTCGAGCGACACCATAACATCGTCGCTCGACATGGCAGAAACTTGGGTGTCGATCGACACGCTCTTGGCGTCGATCGACACAGAGCCCATAATCCACCGATTTTGTTGAGGATCATTCAGAATGCTGCGCCAGGACGAACACTTGCAGATTTTGACCGTCTAGAGCAATTCTATGCCAACCGAGCCGCGATTCGTCCACCAGCTTTCCAGCGCAATGATTTCGAGCTCAAACCGGCCTACTTCTCTTTAGTCGCTCAAGACCCTTTCTGTGGCCTTCCTCATGAGAACCCTATGGACCACATCGAGAGATTCGAGGATTTGGCATCTGCTATTAAAGCCAATGGAGTCTCAGAGGACTATCTGTTCTGCAAGCTCTTCCCATACTCTCTACATGGGGAAGCTAAGTATTGGCTGAAGACGCTTCCACCGGGCTCGCTTACTAATTGGATGGATACAAAGAATGCTTTCCTGAGCAATTTCTTTGACGATGCGAGGACCGAGGATCTAAGAGCGAAGATTGCGTCTTTCAAGCAGGGGGATCATGAAGCTTTCAAGGCTGCATGGTGCAGATTCAAGAGCTATCAGAGAGACTGTCCACACCATGGATTTAATGAGGTGCAGCTGCTTGGTATCTTCTATAGAGGGATTGTGCTGCAATATTTAGTGTCACTTGATGCTGCGAGCAATGGGAATTTCAATACCAATTCCCCAAGGACTGCCATCCAGCTTATCGAGAACATAGCCAACAGCACCAGTGCCAAGAACCTGGATTACGAAAGGAGCTTGCAGAAGCAAGACATCAGTGGAAATCAGCTGGCAGAGGTAACGAAGAAGCTTGATTCTGTGCATAGTCTTCTAACTGGGAAGAAGACGGTTAGCTTTGCGCAAGAGGTTGAGACTGTAGATGAGGATGTTAATTACATCAATCAGACCGGATTTCAGAAGTATGGGAATCCGCAGGGTTATGGATCATCTTATCAAAGAAACTATGGTGCTTCATCTTACAAGCCTCCTGAGCAGAAAAGCAAGATGGAAGATATGTTTGAGCAGATTCTAGAGGGACAACAGAAGCTAACAGTGAACATCAACCAGAAGATCGATGCTGTCTATCAAGATCTCAATGGGAAGTTGGAAGCACTGAGCGCTCATGTCAAGAAGCTCGACGTCCAAGTGGCTCAATCGGCTAGTTCTAGCAAGAGGCAAGAAGGATTTCTTCCAGCAAAGACTGATGCCAACCCCAGGAACACTTGCAATGCCGTTGTAACTGAAGAGGAGGGGTATTTCGATGAATTCGAAGCGATTTTCGGAACAGTGGAGCCTCTGTCGATCGACACTGACAATGAGTGTCGATCGACACGTGAAGAAAAGTTTGATTCGGAAATTCTAGAAACTCAAGCGTCGATCGACAGGTACGATGAGTATCGATCGACACTCTCAGAAAATCACGCTTCAGAATTTCCAGAGACGCGAGTGTCAATCGACACTCAGGATGGCCTCGATCGACACGTTGCCCAGGCAGAGACTGTTCATCCAAAAACATCTCCGATCATCAAGGAATCCGTCTATAAGCCTAAGCTGCCATTCCCCAGAGTTAGAAGGAGTAAACAAGAGGCTGAGGAAGCAATTTGCAAGAAGATGATTGAGAAAATCATTATAGAGATGCCTCTTGTGGATGCAGTTAAACTCTCACCTACTATTCGAAGATACATCAAGCAATTGGTCGCGAATGGGATTAGTCCAGAGGAAGGAGCACTGCTGACTCGAGATCTTCAAGCGATTCTTTTGAATACAACTCCAGTCTCCAAGAAAAAGAAGAATGAGATAGTGGTTTCTGAGGAGGTTAGTGCTATGATACAGAGCAGAGTTCCTATCAAGCTTCCAGATCCAGACAACTTTGTACTTAATTGTTCCATCTCAACAGGGCAGTTTCCTCATTCTCTCTGTGATTTGGGTTCTAGTATTAATTTGATGCCACTGTCTATTGCTTTAAAACTTGGTCTGACTGATTTCAGGTCCACTAGGATGTCTCTTCTTCTAGCTGATCGGTCCAGGAGATTCCCCAAGGGAATTCTTGAAGATGTGCCTCTCAAGATTCAAGACTGCATCATCCCAACGGATTTTGTTGTTTTGGAATACGATGATGAGCCTCAGGATCCTCTTATCTTAGGAAGATCATTCTTGGCTACGGCTGGCGCACAAATCGACGTGAGGAAAGGAAAGATAAAGCTTGATCTTGGTGATATTGTCATGGAATTTGACATGGACAAGACAAGGAGAAGATCCACCATTGATGGTCAAGCTTTCTCTGTGGACACATCAATGGAAGATGAGCCAATCAAGGAACCTTCGAAAGACACTCTTGCGGATATCATTGAAGAAGTGGTTGTTTCAGAACCATCTCCTGAGTTACCTCATGAAGAGCCCAAGTATGAACCCCTTGTACTTAATTTTGTCTCTTCTACACTCATTAAGATTGAAAAATCGGTTACGCGCTCATGCAAGCTTCGAGTTCCTCGAAAGCTTGGTTTTTCTGATGAAAGCGAAGGAAAGAGAAGAGAGGAGATAAGGACTAAGAGGAGTTCCAAGCCGTTTGCCAAAATGCGCATCATCGTTCCTCAAGCGTTTAAAGAGAAAGGAGAGGTGGTTGTTCAAGAGATGATCCAAAAGACGCAACAACTCTTTCCTGGAGTCATTCCATGGAAAAGTGCAGATCCTCCAGACGTCTAGATTCCTCAACACAGTCAAGCTAACGGACTTAAAACAAGCGCTTAGTGGGAGGCAACCCACTTGTGAGTCATTTATTTACGTTTTTATTTTGCGTTATTTTACAGTTTTATGTTTGGTTTTTGTTTTTGGTTTTGATTTTTAGGGATTCAAACGTTCGAAAACAAGTAAGAGTGAACTTCAGACGTTGGTGCCGAGCGACACCACCAGGAGCATCGCTTGACACCAGTAAAAATTCAATAGGAGCATCGGCTTGAACTTCAGTCGTTCAACGCGACAGAACCATGAGTGTCGATCGACACAAATGGTAGTGTCGATCGACACTGCCCCCAGGTACGAGTTTTTACTTGATTTTTCATTCGTTTCGGTTTCCTATCTATTTTATTCACCTTCCTTAGGCTTAATAACACTGGGGACAGTGTCGTTTAAGTCTGGGGGAGATAGTTACTAACTATGTGTTTTATTTTGGTGTTTTTGAGTCAAATTTAAAATTTTTTAGAGTCAAAACCTCTTCTTTAGACTTGCTTTGAACAGCACTCAAGGACCATTTCTGATGCAAGTTGGCTGGTTCTACTGAGGTGGGTAATTGGAAGTGAAGTGGTTTGACGGAACGAGTTCAGATTTCTGGAGAACGCCAGAAAGGATGTCAAAGACCCCGCCCTTAATGAACTTATAATCTCTTGTCAAGGGCGATGGTAATCGCAAAGGCTTGATTCAGCTTCCAACCACTTGAAAGCGAGGAAGGACCACTCTTGAAACTTCTTCCCAATGACGGATACAACTGTCCTAGATCAAAAGGAAAAAGCCTCATGACCCTGTCTTCTCACAAGAAACAATAGTAGTGAGAGCTGATCTAGTGAATCATAGAGATGCCAAGGAAATAAAAAAATATCTGCAGAAAAGTGCAAGCCTCTAGCTCTGGTGGTAAAGGACCCTCTGCTGAGGTACCCGCCATCGCAATAATCTTGGTCATCAATCATCAAAAAGGCATGCATCTTTATGATATCCTTAATTGGATGAACAGTTTCAGAGGGAAGAGAAGAGGGTGAAATGCAGGAAAGTGTTAAAGGAGGTGAAAGAATCTAGAAGGTCTAGCGATCGATATTCCCTCGATGAGACCACACCTAATGAATAAAGGGGTCTGCGACAGAAAGTCTGAGTTTCTCTAAGGGGTTTGGATTCAATCTGGAGAGCTGCTAAGCTTCTAGGGAAACATCGAAGTATCACCGGATTAGCTTTGCAAAGGTATGTGGTTCCCAAAGGAGTGATAACACTGTTTTGCTTAGGGACAAGCAAAAAGCTAAGTCTGGGGGAGTTGATATATCGTGGTTTTTACCCATTTTAGACCACGATATAAGTCCATTATATAGAGTCTTTTGGTGTTTTTCCTTGTGTTTTAGAGTCTTTACAGGTACAAGGACGATTAGAGCTTAAAAGATGTTTACTGGAGATTTTGGAGCATTTCGGAGTGAAGTGGCGAAAATGCAAGTTCGGATTGAAGTTTGAGGATCTATGTCGATCGACACTACCATTTGTGTCGATCGACACGAAGAGTTATGACTTGAAGATTTACGACAGGAGGATTGGTGTCGATCGACACCACTATCAGTGTCGATCGACACCCTGCTCGACAAAGCCCAGATTTTAATCAGAAAAGTCTGTTCGAAGCCCGAAGTTTCCAGATGTTTACTTTTATGCTTTTGGCCGACCTTGTACCCTTATATATACGTTTTTAGAGTCATTGTTTAGACTCACGCTTTATTTTATTGAATTCTTAGAACCTCTTTTAATAAAACAATGTTTTCTTCTTTGAGCATGTCTGAGTAGTTCTTTTGTTAGGTTTAGGGTTTTCAAAGGTGTTTGATGAGTTGTTAGATCAGATCTGATCTTTAGGATAAAATTATTAGAACATTCTTCATCTAGACTTGTGTTTATTGCTGATTCTAGCCTCGCGAACTAGAATCTGATATTAGGTTGTTTAGTAGATGCGACAGCATTATTGAATCACCTGAACTAGTGTTAGATGAGCAAAATACCTATTCGCAAAGGAATTTGGTTTAGGGTTTTGTGAACAATTGAACCTGGAATTAATGCTTGTTTAGATCCTTAGGATTCGCAAAGGAATTTGGTTTTCTAGGATTTATTCATAGATAACATTCGTAACGACAGTTGGTTTGTTTTATACTCGTGTTCATGTTCAAGAATTATGCTTAATATTCCTAATAAATGATTTATCTGCAACTCTGATTCACTAGAGAATTCCCTGTGCCTAGCTTCCTTTTAATTGATTTTCACAACCGTTTTATAGCTTTGATTTACTTGCTTTATATTCACTTTGCTTAGTTTAATCCGAATTTAATCATCTATTGTATTTTATTTGACTCCCTGTGGATCGATAACCCTAAGTACTGCGATTGACCTCTTAATTTGAGAGAGTCTAGCTCTAGGGATAATTTGAGCTTATCAATGGCCTAAATATCAACTCAAACAACTCCAAAAGCTCCGAAAACGCGTTAAGAACATGGTTAGGAAACTCCAAATTCACGTTATATCAGTGAGCCCACGGGCCTGTGAGTGGACGGGGGCCCATGGGAGGGGCGGTCGGGGCGTTACAAGTGGTATCAGAGCGAACCCTGACATCTGTGAAGAGTCAGATTGTTGGGGTAACGATCTTGGTATGCGCAACGAGGACATTGCGATCTGTTAGTGGGGGTGATTGTGACACCCCGGTTTCAGGGCATATATGGTATATGCGGTATATGCGGAGAAGCTTAAAAGAATTGATTTGGCTACCTATATCACCAAAGTGCACTTATCTTTTCGGTCACAGGTCTTGAGAGAACTCCTGAGTTAAGCGTGCTTGAGCTGGAGTAGTTTCAGGATGGGTGACCTACTGGAAAGTTATTTCCAGAATCGTGTGAGTGAGGACAAAACACGGGGAAAGATCGCGTGGTGATTTGCAAGGTTAATAAACATGACTTTAGAGCCTCCCGGACTAACGCACCGACCGTCGGACATGGTGAGCCCACAGGCCTGTGAGTGAACGGGGCCCATGGGAGGGGCGGTCGGAGCGTTACACAAACAATGTTAAAAAATTGGATGAGAAACAAATTCATATTTTACGAATTATGAAAGTATTCATATAAAATAGATGTGTTAATAACATATTATATAATTTAATTATTTTTTATATTCTAAATAATTGAAACCCGCGCAACGCGTGGGTGAGTCTCTAGTTATCACAATATTGTTTGGCTTCGATTTGATTTTTTATTTGTCAACATTGAACTATTCTTAAACCAAAACAAAAACAAAAAAAATTATCTATCCATGTCAAGCACGTTACAGATAAATCTAACAATCTAGTCAGATTAATCAAAGATTAGGTTCATTTTAACAAGCCAAAATCTTTTCGCTACACGGATATACCCATGCCTAATCAAAGCCTTTTTTTAGTATTTGGTTGAGGTAGTCATGTTTCACATTGGACTATTCAATGTTTATTCTCACCATTTTTTTTCTCTTCTAAACTTGTTCTTGCAATTATTTTGTGCGGTCTTGGCTTCATTTCCAGTTTTGCTACTGTTTTACTCACAATTACATGCCAATGTTTTTTCACTTTTTCTATACCAAAAGTGCTATTGTTTTAACTTATGTGACTGTGGTACCCTAAATCAAAATGTGTGACAAATTTGGTATGTTCAGTTCTAAGTTCTCAATGACCAAACTTGAAGGGAAACGTTGACAGTAGAAAAAAGAAGCAAAGATTCAAAATTATGCAAAACACAATCACATCCAAGACGGTGACGGACATCTTGATAGATTTCTGACCATTGCCCACTCTTTTCCTAAATCATAGCTTCATATATAAATCATGTTTACGATCTCTCACAAATACTACAAAAATACTAGACCAGAATTGTATTAATGTGTGAACCGAGTTTTGAAAAAATTTCATTAAGATCATTAAAAAAAGTCTTTTAAAATTTGTAAAGAAGTTACAACAAAGTTGATAAAATGTACCCTTTAGTATGCCACGGAATCAACTTCTTCACAATCAGGCCGGTAAATTAAAGTGGCTTTGAGTTCTCCATGGAATCTCAATTGAGACCAAAACCAAGAGGAAACAATGGGAGATACCCGTTTGCATCAATGTTAAGCGGCAACTGGTCTACGCTTTTAAACCACCTCACTAGTAACTTCCCCTCGAACTCATAATCTCCAAAAATTACGTCAGCAATTCCTTGTCCTTCGGTTCCAGGCAGCCAAGCAGCTACCAAAGCCTCGGTCTTTTCAAGAACCATCGGCTATTCGGCTCTAAAACCATAGACCGTCCCGAGAACAAGATCGCCAGAGTCGGGATTTTCTCTGCAACCGTAGTTACAATGTCGCTACCATTGAATGGTATTATGAGTTCTGAGTTATCCCCCTTAGAAACAAAAATCAGTAATTATTGAGAATCCCTAAAGATATGTTTGTGAATCAAAGAGGACACTATGCTGTATATAGTGGACTATAATAGTTTGGTATTGTAGTGCACTAAAAAGGTTAATTATTCTAATATATATAATGTTGTAGTACTAAAAAGTTAATTCTTATAGTTAACTATACTGTATATGAAGCATTATAGTGCACTATAACAGTTGGTCATTGTTTTTAGTGTACTATAATATTGTGTTATAGTTCACTATATGAATGGTATCCATACATAGTTACATATTTACTTGAAATTGCTTAATATAATAGTGAACTATAAATATATATTACTTTTTAGTAGTTGACTATTGCAGTTTAGATTGTGTGTTATAATTAATTAAAAAATAACACACATAGTCAATTATTATCATAACAATTTCTATATTATATTGATTTTCTATTTGAACATAGTTAGCTATGTCGATATTTATCGTCGATTCAATTTGATCAAAAGATGGATGATGGAAGAAAAAAAACCATTTTAGTGTACGATTGAAGATTTAGATCCATGACGACGAGTGAAAAAAATTAATTGAGAAAGAATAAGAACAAGAAATGAATTACAAAATTAAAAAATGAATAAGAGAAAGAGAAGAAGAAGGAACAAAAAAAAATGAAAGAAGAAGAAGACGTGAGAGAGGCGAGAAGAAGAAGATAGGAAGAATGAATTAAGAGGGTTTAATTTATTTTTTTAATATAAAACATAATTTTTCAAGGTAAAAAAAATCAGATTTGTAAGATAATGGTAATTTTGGAATTTAAAAAGTGTTAATTGCTAATCACTACATTATCATTTAGTCAATGTTAAATGTCTAATTATTGGCATAAAATGTAATATTCATGCCAATTTCCCTTAAATCATCTCAGATGGTAAAAGATTTGATTCATTTTAATTGAATAACTTGAGTAAATGTAACTGTGAGAATCTATCAAACTTGAATAACACATGACTTTAATTGGTCATTTTAGATTTTTAATTGAATAACAATGAAGAGATTGCAAATAGAGTAACCAATAACACTAAATTCTAGTAAAGTAGGTAAAATGAATAGTTGAATAACAATGGATTGTGGTTAGATTTAAATTCTTTAAAATCCAGGATTAAATAACACCTACAAATGAAAAGGATGGAGTGTATATATATATATGAAGTGAAATAAGAAAACCATAAATAATAATCTAAAGTCGCTTTGTTTTCCTTGAGAAAGATGTCAGACCTTCCCGGAGATTTGTTGGAGGAGATACTCTGTCGCATTCCGGTCACATCTCTGAAGCAATTACGATCTACTTGCAAAAGATGGAATGATTTATTCAACAATAAGAGATTCGCCAGAAAGCACTTCCTCAAAGCCGCAAAAGAGCATGCGATTCTCATGTTGAGAAAGAAATTTAGCGTTTGTTCGACAAGCGTTGATCTCCATGGAGTTCCCTCTATAGATATAAAAGGTGAGATCAGCCTAAACAATTCCCATTCCATACTACAAGTCTTTCACTATCAAGGCTTATTGTTATGCCCTATTTGTGAAGACAGTAGAATCCTTGTTTGGAACCCGTGTACTGGTCAAACAAGGTGGATCCAACCAAGACGTGATGCCAAGATTTCCCACATCTACTATCTTGGATCCTACCAAGACAACATATCTTACGATAATTACACAATATTGAGCATTAGGAGTGATGGCTATAAACAAGAACTCTCAGTTTATGAGATTAACAAGTCTAACTCATGGAGGATTCTTGATTTCACTCCAGACTTCAACTTTTTGTGTATTTCTGGTACCCGCGTGTCTTTGAAGGGAAAGACTTATTGGTTTGCTTGGGTTGGAGAAGAGAAACAACTCGACGTATTCTTAGTCTGTTTTGATTATACAACAGAAAGATTTGAACGTTTACTTCTTCCGTTTCAGTGTAAGGTGGCTGATTTTAAAAAGTTGGCTCTATCTTCTGTTAGAGAAGAAAAACTTTCTGTGTTATTACAACGTAGAAATACATGTGAGACAGAGATATGGGTAACAAAAAAGATTGATGAGACCAAAGTGGTGTCATGGAGCAAGGTCTTAACAGTGGATTGTCCTGAACGTGATGGTTGCATTGTTTTAAGTTGGTTTTTGTTTGACGAGGAGAAGAAAATCGTTATCATGCAGTGTGAGAATTATATATTAATGGGCACCTATATTAGTATCAAACACTTAGTATACATTGTTGGGGAGGATAGTAAAGTCAGACAAGTGGATTATGGTTCTTGTCGGCCATTTTTTCTTAATTATGTTCCAAGTTTGGTTCAAATCTAGTGAGCTGGACATGGAAGCAAAAGAAGAAGAGGTGACTTAATAAGCTACAAGCAATCTTTTTGTTTGTTTCTTTGGTGTGTTTTTCTTATATATTTATTTATCTTGTTTGTGTCCTTTGAATAAATAATTGATACGGTTAGGTTTTACCCAATTATAAAACTGCAAGTGCACAGCAATCACAGTAGTATATTCTGGGATCGAATCCACAGAGACCAAGTGTTACACAACAGATTATAGACTATTAAATTAAGCTAAGCAGGAACGAGATGGTTGATTGTATCAAAACTTAAAAGACAAGAAAGCAATTTAAAAACGATGTAAATTCAGATAATTAAAAGCGTTAGGCAATAGGGAATTCTCAGGAAATCACATTCATGAACCAGACAACTATTCAGATTCTAAATATGCATGCATCTTAAACTCAAACACTTTTATAAACTACTCCACTTTCGTGATAACAGTTACTTTCCCTAGAGATCCGAGAACCTATACTTTCGCATGGTCACGGCTATCCTAGACAAGCATTATATGTTCAGGTTTGATCAGTTCATAATACTTTATAACTAAACTTTCGATTGTTATAATGCATTACTCATCAACAGCAGTTCTAGCTATATGCAAGCTTTTGGAATGCATATCAACCTAAGATCTAGTGATTAAATGGCCAATTCAATCCTAGCATTATGCCTAACAGTGATGAAGATTGTAATTGATAAGCAACCTATTTGTGTCTGATTCAATCTGTGAAATCCATCGAAAAACCCTAAAACCTAACTAGAGATCTACTCAGACATGATAAGAGACAAAGCAAAAGCAATTGAATGAATCATAATCAATAGAATAGAGATCAAAGAAAAAGGTTTAGAAATCTTCTCCAAGGGATGATGAAATCTTCCCCCAATACAATCTCTGAATCTCTCAAAAGTCTCCAAAAACGTGCAGAAATAAAAGGTGTCCTTAAAATAACAAAACCTAGTGGTATTTATAGGATAAAACGGAAAAAAGAAATCTTCCTGAAAATCTGGCAGATGGACCGGTCGGTCTGGAACTGGACCGGTCGGTCCGGTTTCCAGAACCGAAATTCTTCACGTGTGAGTATGTGGACCGACCGGTCCTAGGTCTGGACCGGTCGGGCTTGTTTCCAGAGCCAAGGTTTTCAAATTGCCGTCAGGTGGACTGGTCGGTCCGATAGTGGATCGACCGGTCCACTTTCCAGTGGCTTCTTCTTCGAGTCTTGAGTGCTTCGATCGGTCGTTCTTCGTGGACTGGTCGGTCCAAGACTGGGACCGGTCGGTCCCACCTTCAGAAAACCCGGTTTTCGCCCGTTTTGCTCGAATTTTCTTCCCAAATGCGTGCGGTTCCAAATCTTCGAGTATAGATCTAATAATCAACTCAAAACCACTCGAAAGACTCTGAAAATTCATTAAGAACATGGTTAGGAAACTCCAAATTCACGTTATATCAACTCCCCCAGACTTAGATCTTTGCTTGTCCTCAAGTGAAGACAAACTAGGAATAAGTTCAAGGAAGCTATAAAAACCAACTAACCTTTGTGAGCTGAATGCAATCTTGTAGGACCCCACAGATGTAATGCTAACCGCCTGAAAACTCATAAACAGATCAAAAACCAAGATGGTACTTCATGTACTTTGCCAAATACATAGCAATGTTACCATACTCAAGTTCCTATGTCTCAGCGACTTCTACACCAGGGTCCATAAATCTTACCAGAGGGAAAATGGCCGTCGCATAAAGGTTAAGGATTTGGGCTATTTAGTGGTGGTGTAAAAGTGTTTAGGCTAACCTCAGTCGCGGCCGAATGCAGTCATGGCACAAAAACCCAAGAGAACTAAATCCAAGGATGATGCACAGCTTCTCAAACTTAAGACCTCCTATTCTAACTTTCTGCTTCTCTAAAGAAATAATGCTAAAAAAAAAATTAAAAAAATAGAAATGTGCTTATAAATATGCATGTAAAATCTGAGGCTTTATTCTAATCCCTTTCAACTTCTTTTTTTTTTTTTTTTTAGAATATTTTTTTCGTTTTTTTTTTTTTTTTTTTTTTAATTTAAGTTGGGGATTATTTCTAGCCTTTTCCTAAGCACAAGTGATGAAAACGAAAAAAATGGATATAGTAATGAAAAAAATAAAAATCCTAAGCAGAAAGTTTGATAAGTTGTACCGGAAGGTCTTAAGAATGATCAGCTGGCCGGACTATCTCTCCGGAGTTTTTGCGCTTGAGTGCATGTCAATGTCTTCAATAGAATGCATGAGGCTTGAAAGAAAATGGTTAGGGTGAAGGTGTGGTACCAGACTAAAAGTGAGCCTGGCCATTAGGAGTCCTGAAGAGAGGAATGTGTTTGAAAAAGGATAGGACTCCTAACGTGGTTGCTACTTTTTATGCGATTTCGAATTCCCTGAGTTAAGAAAAACAGAATAGTATATTAGTATCAGCGTTAGCTTTCAAAGAGACGGGAGCCTTCTGGTAACACTGATCTGCCTATGGGGTTTTTAATCTTCCCATTGCATTGGTTAGTCACTGTTCATCTAAAAACAGAGTTAGCAAACATTATGTGGTCCTAGAATCGCATTCATACCACAAAGGTGTAAATAAAACTGAAATTAAGAAAACTCAAAGCATAATTAGTACGAATAGTACTTCCCCCCAGACTTACTTCACACCGACCCGGTGTGAAATTAAATCCAAAGGAAAGAACTGTTAAAGAGAAAGAAAATAAAATGAAAATGAAAAAGAAAAGTATGAAAAACTAACTTCGTCACAGTGGAACTTTGGGCACGGGACATGGCATGGTCCTAGTACGGTCCTGGGGCAAGCACGGCACAGGGTATGGGACACTCAGGACAAGCGCGGGACAGGCTCGGGTAATAGGCGGGACTGACCGGTCCATGTATAGGACCGGTCGGTCGGGATCCCAGTGGACGTGGACTCGATCCGGAGACGGGAGGATCGACCGGTCGTTACAAGGGATCGACCGGTCAGTGTTGATACGTGCTCTTGGTGCCCGACGTTGTCCCGATCCGCGGAATGATGGGTCGATCGACCGGTCGGTGGATAGGATCGACCGGTCCTAGTGCTGATGACCGATCGATCGGTCTCGGACCAGGAGCGACCGGGCTCGTTTCCAGAGGCCTCGGACGTGACATGTGATGATGTTGGACCGACCGGTCCAATAGTAGACCGACCGGTCGGTCTGAAAGTGCTGAATCCCAAAATTTCTATGACGAAAAATCCTAAGGAAAACAAAAAAAAAACACGAAAACAACCGTAAAATTGAAAAAGAATTAAAAACAAAAGAACGTATTTACACTTACAAGTGGGTTGCCTCCCACCAAGCGCTTTGTTTAACGTCGTTAGCTTGACGTGTGTGCTCTTCAAGGTGGTTCAGGTGGAACATCAAGAGGGATCACAATGCCTGGGTCATCGATCACAGGCTTTTCCAGCAGCTTGTCCAGTTTGAATGTCATCTCATTGTCTCCCAGCTGGAGATCAATGCGTCTGTGCTTAAGATCAATCTTTGCACCAGCTGTGCAAAGGAATGGTCTCCCCAAGATGAGAGGATCTCCTGGATCTTCAGGTTGGTCAAGCACCACGAAATCTGCAGGAACATAAACACCACCAATTAGAAGCTGTATGCCCTTAAGAACGCCTAAAGGACGTTTAACATAACAATCAACAAATTTCAAAGAAAATTTGGGTAAAGAGAAATCGTTAAAGCCCAGTTGTTTTGCTGTGGAGTATGGCATGAGGTTGACATTGGAGCCTGTGTCGCAGAGGGAGCGAGGAAAGACTGTAGAGTCGATCTGAACTGAGAGTTCAAAGCGCCCAGGATCTCCAAGCTTTGGTACTGTCCTGCTCTGTTCCACAGCATTGCAATCCTCAGTATTGATCGATACTGGCTCTGCAGGCCCAAAAATCTCTTCGAACTCCGCGAAATAATCCTCTTCGATGGCCAGAACAACATTGCAAGCACTCATGGGGTTAGCATCAGTCTTAGCAGGGAGAACACCTTTAGTTACATCCACATATTCCTCCTCCTCAGTCATACTAGCAAAATCGACCTTTTCCTTCACTGCCGTCTTCTTCAATTTCCTCAGCGGTGGCGTATGTCTTGCTTCGAGAAACAGTACCTCGATCTCTTCTATACTTTCTCTGCAATCTCGGAAGTGACTTAGCAGAGGACGGTACTCTAGAGCTTGTTCAAAGGATAGTGCATGGGGAATCCTTCGTACCATCTTCTGAAATCCAAGCAGCTGCTTCGGAGATATGGAGTCCCTGAAATGTTTGGGAACATGATCATTCAGCGGAGTACTGTTCACCGGAGCATTGTTCACCGGAGACTCATCTTCCATGACAGAAACGACATGACATTCTTTTCTCGGATTCTGCTCTCCTTTAGCCAGAAGAGTTTCTTGTTGGCGCTTAACAACTTCTGCTTGCTGTGCCACTTGAGTGTCAAGCATCTTCAGGTGGGTAGCGACAGCTTCTAAACGCCCATTGATGTTTGTAATGTCAGTGGAAGTCCTCTGCTGCTTAGCTAGCATCATTTGCATCATAGCTTTCAGCTCGTCATTGGGATTGGTAGCTGGAGGTGGAGGAGCTTGTTGTCTAGGCTGGTACTGGTTCTGATTTTGGTAACCGGAACCTGAACTCTGTCCATACTGCCTCTGATAGCCTGCATTGTATCCTGGAAATCCTTGACCACCTACATAGTTAACCTCATGAGTGCCTCCTGAAACCAATGCAGCTGGCTCTGAATAGCAGATCGTATCTGAAGCGTTTCCAGCCATACTCACGCCCTGATGGCTACCCTGCATAAAGTCCCTGATCTTAGCAGCTGTCAGCTCTGCTATCTCTGCTGTAGATGGTGCCTCTACACTAAAAACCTTCTTCGACCGGTCATACTCAGCACATTGATCACTAGAGCTATGTGCCATATTATTAATCAATCTGTAAGCGCCTTCAATGCTCTGAGTCATGAAGTTACCATTGCTAGACGAATTAAGACTGGTCTTGTAGTCCCAGGTGATTCCATCGTAGAAGGTCCTGAGCATCTGCTCCTCAGTGAATCCATGGTGGGGGCACTCTCTACGGTACTCCTTGAACCTGTCCCAGGCCTCAGCAAATGACTCTCCACCCTTCTGCGCAAAGTTGCTGATCCTGGTTCTGAGCTGAGCTGTCTTGGTCTTAGTGTAGAAGTGGTCCAAGAAAGCAGCTCTAACTTCGTCCCAGCCATTCAGAGAATTCGGAGGAAGTGACTTGAGCCACCTTAGAGCCTTATCAGCGAGATAATACTTGAATAGCTTGCATTTGAGGTAGTCAGATGGTACCCCATTAGCCTTGGTCATCTCGCAGACCTCTTCAAAACTCTCTATGTGATCCATGGGATTCTCAGAAGCTAACCCATGGAAGACATGTCTTTCCACCAGATTGATTAACTGTGCCTTAATCTCGAAGTCATTCCTCTGAATTGCAGGGACACGAATGGCTGATCTGTTCTGGTAGTACTGGTGGACATTGTCCCCTTCTCCAATTCCTCTCTGCGGCGGAGGATTCTGACCTGCTGGTGGCATCCGTTGTGCCATCATCCTAGTAAACTGCTCTTGCATCTGCTGTTGCGCCTGTTGCGCGTTTGCTGCAGTAACATCCCGAATCTGCTCTATCTGATCAAACAAGGCAGCCTGAAGACCCTCATTCTCAGCTTGTTCTACTACTTCCAGAGCTGGCATGATGTTCCTTTGAGCTCTGTTAGCCCTTTCTACTCTGGCTAGTTCTTCGTTCGAGTGCGATATCAGAGGTTCAGTACGATTACTTCTCCTCTGCATGCACCTGAAAGCACATCCAAAAACAAAAACAAAAACAAAAAGAAATTAATAAAATACTTAGACGAAATTTGCAAATAAAATCTGAAGGCAAACACAATGGTCCCCGGCAACGGCGCCAAAAACTTGATACGGTCAGGTTTTACCCAATTATAAAACTGCAAGTGCACAGCAATCACAGTAGTATATTCTGGGATCGAATCCACAGAGACCAAGTGTTACACAACAGATTATAGACTATTAAATTAAGCTAAGCAGGAACGAGATGGTTGATTGTATCAAAACTTAAAAGACAAGAAAGCAATTTAAAAACGATGTAAATTCAGATAATTAAAAGCGTTAGGCAATAGGGAATTCTCAGGAAATCACATTCATGAACCAGACAACTATTCAGATTCTAAATATGCATGCATCTTAAACTCAAACACTTTTATAAACTACTCCACTTTCGTGATAACAGTTACTTTCCCTAGAGATCCGAGAACCTATACTTTTGCATGGTCACAGCTATCCTAGACAAGCATTATATGTTCAGGTTTGATCAGTTCATAATACTTTATAACTAAACTTTCGATTGTTATAATGCATTACTCATCAACAGCAGTTCTAGCTATATGCAAGCTTTTGGAATGCATATCAACCTAAGATCTAGTGATTAAATGGCCAATTCAATCCTAGCATTATGCCTAACAGTGATGAAGATTGTAATTGATAAGCAACCTATTTGTGTCTGATTCAATCTGTGAAATCCATCGAAAAACCCTAAAACCTAACTAGAGATCTACTCAGACATGATAAGAGACAAAGCAAAAGCAATTGAATGAATCATAATCAATAGAATAGAGATCAAAGAAAAGGGTTTAGAAATCTTCTCCAAGGGATGATGAAATCTTCTCCCAATACAATCTCTGAATCTCTCAAAAGTCTCCAAAAACGTGCAGAAATAAAAGGTGTCCTTAAAATAACAAAACCTAGTGGTATTTATAGGATAAAACGGAAAAAGGAAATCTTCCTGAAAATCTGGCAGATGGACCGGTCGGTCCGGTTTCCAGAACCGAAATTCTTCACGTGTGAGTGTGTGGACCGACCGGTCCTAGGGCTGGACCGGTCGGGCTTGTTTCCAGAGCCAAGGTTTTCAAATTGCCGCTAGGTGGACTGGTCGGTCCGATAGTGGATCGACCGGTCCACTTTCCAGTGGCTTCTTCTTCGAGTCTTGAGTGCTTCGATCGGTCGTTCTTCGTGGACCGGTCGGTCCAAGACTGGGACCGGTCGGTCCCACCTTCAGAAAACCTGGTTTTCGCCCGTTTTGCTCGAATCTTCTTCCCAAATGCGTGCGGTTCCAAATCTTCGAGTATAGATCTAATAATCAACTCAAAACCACTCGAAAGACTCCGAAAATTCATTAAGAACATGGTTAGGAAACTCCAAATTCATGTTATATCAATAATATTTCACAAATTCTGTTGCTAGAATACCAAAGAGGTAAGAAACTAAACCATTAAGCTATGTGAGGACTGGATTTCGAGAAATATTCCATTTAATATAAGTTTCATTATATAACATACTTTTTTATTTTCATAAGCAAAATATTCACACGAAGGCATTATACACTAGAGGACAAATGTAGAGTAGAACTACACCACATATTCTATTGATTCAATAGCTTAACCTATATATAGGTTAGGTTACTTAGGTAACATACTTGCCTTACACGCTTCTTATGATTCATGACATATGATAGCAACTTGCAAATGAATTGTTTCAACAGCTTCTAAAACACAAAGTACATATGCAACATGGACAAAATGCAAACATGAAAGATGTATTCACAGAGCGGAATGAACCTTGAATGTGTAACTACTGTCCAAAGCGACATGATATTGATAGTAATGAGTCTTCCCACTATCCCATCCAAGTGACTGGAGGAAAAGAAGCATGCAATTAGTACAACTTTGATACCAAATTCAAAATCCCATTTAAGTTCAAAATATATCTTTAGTATCCAAAGAAACATAAATAATACCCAAATGGAAATCCATACCACTCTTCGATCTCTTGGGGAACAAAAATGGCGACCAAACCAAAGTGGTCCCAAACCGCTGCTTCAAAGGCAACCATAGGCAAATCCTTCAATTGTATGATCTCATCAGCACTTGTAACATTACTCAGTTGTTTCCTGTATAACACCAAAAGAGGTAACTATTACACAAAACCAATCACTATTAATCGATGGAAAACTTGCTGCAGAACAAAACATACCCTCCAAGATAGCTAAGCAGCAGAAACGCCTTCTTAAACTCAAGTTCACTCAAAGCTAAGAGCTCAGGAATGTGCAGAGATCCTCCATTGCTTTCTCTAGGAGCTTCAGAATCAACAAACATCTCTTCTACAATCACCTGTGAAATCAGAGATGATAAACTTGAAAGTGATACTTTATTGAATGGATAATACTTGGCTATATATAGCCATACAACAAGCAAACTGAATTGAGAAAAAATAGGAAACAAACTTGACTAGCATAACTCCATGAACTTCCTAAAGAATAGGTCTTGCTTGACTAAACACACAGACCACTATGACTTATTCAAACTTAAACCAAACTTAAACCAACCACTAACATTCCCTCCCTTAAACTAGACACCTCATGATTAGCTTAACTCTGAAACGTCAACCACACCAAGAATCTTGCGAAGCTTTAGAAACTGTTCCAACTTCAATGGCTTTGTGAAGATGTCTGCAGTTTGTTCTTCTGTCGGACAATAACACAGCTTGACAACTCCATCATTCACCAACTCTCTTAGATAGTGAAACCTCACATCAATGTGTTTGCTTTTGCCATGAAAAACTGGATGTTTAGACAATTGGATTGTAGAACTGTTATCACACATAATAACCGTCTCGTCATTCTCTTCAAACCCAAGCCTTTCAAGCACCCTTCTAAGCCAAACACATTGACACACACTCGCCGCTGCAGCTATGTACTCTGCTTCGGTAGTGGAAAGCGCAACAACAGGTTGTTTCCTTGATCCCCAAGAAACTGCTCCCAACGCCATCATGAATACAAAGCCTGAAGTGCTTTTCCGATCATCTAGATCACCTGCATAGTCACTATCTGTGTACCCCATGAGTTCGATATTACCTTCTCCTCTTTTGTAGAACACTCCCAATTCTGCAGTCCCTTTCAAGTATCTTAAAATTCTTTTCGCAGCAAGCCAATGAGAAACTCTAGGACTCGCCATGAATCTGCTTATTAAACAAACTCCATACATCAAATCTGGCCTTGTTGCCGTAAGATACATGAGACTACCGACCAGCTGTTTGAACAAAGTTTCATCGACTCGATCACCACCTTGATCTTTATGAAGCTTTGTTCCTGGAACAATAGGATTCTTCACGGGATTACTCTCCTCCATACCAAACCGTGCCAAAACTTCTCTCGCATATCTTCTTTGACAAATAAAAATTCCATCTTGAATTTGTTTCACTTCCACTCCAAGAAAGTGTTTCATCTTTCCCAAATCAGACATCTCAAATTCAAGCATCATAGAATTCTTAAACTCCACAAAAACTTCTATCATTCCCAGTAAAAATTAAATCATCAACATAAAGGCTGACAATTATAAATTTACCTTCTCTTGATTTGGTGAACAATGTGTGTTCACTTGGGCATCTCTCAAAGTTTTCCCGCACAAAATAAGCTTCAATTCGACTATACCAAGTACGCGGCGCCTGTTTGAGACCGTACAATGCCTTTTTCAACTTGTAAACTTTCTCTTCTTCTCTCCTTTTGATGAATCCTTCAGGGTGGTTGACATATACTTCTTCCTTGAGTTCACCGTGCAAAAATGCACTTTTAACATCAAGCTAGAACACTTCCCATCCTGAGTGAGCTGCTACAGCCAGAATTGTTCGAACCGTATCTAATCAATACCATAACTCTGTGCATAGCCCTTAGCTACTAGCCTCGCTTTGTGCTTTTCTACCTCTCCATCTTCATTAACCTTGGTTTTGTAAACCCACTTGACTCCAATGGGCTTCACACCTCCTGGTAACACTGTGAGTTCCCACGTTTGATTTTTTTCAATCGATTCTATCTCCTTTATCATCGCTTCTCGCCAAATACTCTGTTTTTCAGCATCTTCAAACCTGATTGGATCATCGGTGACCATTAGCATCATCATTGATGCTTCTAAACTCTCTTCTTCTTCCTCATGTGTACCATCTCCAACCTCATAATCCGTCAGGTAAGATGGTGTTCTTCTCTCCCTCATACTAGTACGAATAGTTGGTTGCACACTTCCTTGAACAACCAGACTACTAGATGAGCCACTTGTGTTAGAGTCCGAGTTGTTTACTCCGGTAAGACTTGTTTCAGACTCAGCTTTTGTACTCTCCTTTTCTTCTTCTTCTTCAGGCTGTTCTGTTTCATCTTCACACTCCAATACATCCCTTTTAACCTCATCTTCAGATCTGTTCCAATCCCAAGCCTTTTCCTCCTCAAAGATGACGTCTTTACTCACCACAATCTTCTTAGCAATTGGATCATACAACCTCCAGGATTTGGACTCATCACTAACTCCCAAGAAGACGCACTTCTTACTCTTGTCATCTAGTTTGCTGCGTCTCTGATCCGGCACATGTACGTGTACAATACACCCAAAAACTCTAAAGTAGTCCACTCTTGGCTTCATTCCACACCATGCTTCCTCTGGTGTTGTATCTTCAAGTGCCGCAGTTGGACTGCGGTTTTGAATGTGTACACTCCATTTAGCAACTTTGGACCAGAATTTCTTGGGAACTTGTCTCTCGCTCAACATCGACCTTACTGTATTCATAATAGTTCTATTCTTCCTCTCCGCCACGCCGTTTTGTTGAGGCGTGTAAGCTGCAGTAAGTTGTCTAGAGATGCCTTGAGTCTTGCAGAATTCTCCAAATTCCGTCGAGTTGAATTCTCCACCACGATCAGTTCTCAACCCAACTAACACTGCTCCTAGTTCCTTTTCAACACCAACTTTGAAGTTCTTAAAGACAGTGAATGCCTCTGACTTTTCATACAGGAAGTAGATCCAAGTTTTGCGTGAGAAGTCATCAATAAATCTTAGAATGTACCTCTTGTCACTGTGTGAAGTTGGTGTGATGGGGCCACAAATATCTGAGTGTATTAGCTGAAGTGGTTTTGATGCTCTCCATAGACTTTTCTTTGGCATTGAGCTTCTTTGATGCTTTCCAATGAGACAGGTTTGGCATTTCTCCTTAGTAGCTTTCAACACAGGAAGGCCAATCACCATACTCTTGTTGGCTAGCATCTTTATTCCTTCATAATTGAGATTCCCAAACCGACAGTGCCACACATGAGCCTCTTTCTCTATTACTTCCTCGGTGTAGACACATGGTTTTCTTTGTTACTCTGGATGCTAAGAGATAGAACATCCGATTTCCACTCATGTTGGTTTGCATAATCACTCCTTTGCCACGACAGTATACCTTGCAGGTTCCATCTTGTATTAAAATGGTTAGGCCTTTCTCCTGAAGCTGGCCTATGCTTAGAAGATTGTTTCTAAGCTCAGGTACGTAGTAGACATCAGAAATGACTTGAGTCATACCATCTACTTGCATTCTTATACCCCCTTTAGCAACCACTGACAACGTCATGTCATTTCCAAACTTCACGGTTTTGTTTAGATCCCCTTCAAGATTGCAGAACCACTCTTTGTTCCCCGTCATATGGTTACTATAACCAGAATCAAGAAACCACACATCTTCTCTGCTTGCTTTGTTCTGCTCTACATAAGCCATTAGTAGCATCTCTTCATCAGCTTCTAACTCAGCGTAGTTCGCCTTCTTCTCCCAATCTGGACATTCATATTGAAAATGCCCCAAATTGTGGCACTTATAGCACTCAACTAGTGCCTTGTTCGTGGCAATTCTGCCTCGTCCTCTGCCACGTCCTCCCCTGAAGCCTCCACGACCTCTTCCTCTATTAAATCTTTCATCATGAGAGACTTTCAATGCTTGTTCTTCTTCTTGTTGTTCCTGAATTCTTCCTTCATGACACAACAAACTCCCATGTAGATCATCAATGCTTAAGGTGCTCAGATCATTTGAGTCTTCAATTGAGCACACCACATAATTGAATTTTGGTGTCAAAGATCTAAGTATCTTACTCACGATGGTACTATGTTCCATGATCTCTCCATTGATCTTCATCTTATTCACCACTGCCAATGTTCTTCCCAAGAAAGCATCGACTTTTTCTCCTTCCTTCATGGCGAGAAGCTCAAACTCCTTTCTTAGGGCCTGAAGTTGTGCTCTCTTCACCTTCGTAGACCCTTGATATTTCTTCCTCATTAATTCTCAAATCGCCTTGGAAGTACTTTTGTCAAGAATTGTTTCCAAGATCTCTCTATCAATGGCTTGAAACAAAAAGTTCTTGACCTTCAAGTCCTTGAGTTTGGCTTCATCTACTGCCTTCTTTTGTGCCTCACTAGCTGGTGTTGTTCCAACAGCCGTGCCGGAATTCCTTCCTCCACCAAGCTCCATAATTCTCTGCTTCTAAGAAAATTCTCCATCGTCATTGACCAAAAGTCGTAAAACCCATCGAATTTTGGAATGGCTAGTTGCACAAACTTCTCAGATGACGACATCTCTCTTTCTTTCTCTCTTTGTTTTCTCTCACACGATCACTCTCTCACACAGGTTGTTATTTGTTTGCAAGCTCTGATACCAAATGTGAAATCAGAGATGATAAACTTGAAAGTGATACTTTATTGAATGGATAATACTTGGCTATATATAGCCTTACAACAAGCAAACTGAATTGAGAAAAAACAGGAAACAAACTTGACTAGCATAACTCCATGAACTTCCTAAAGAATAGGTTTTGCTTGACTAAACACACAGACCACTACGACTTATTCAAACTTAAACCAAACTTAAACCAACCACTAACATCACCCAATAATGATCATAGTTAAAAACTCAGAAAGTTTCCGACTTTAAAAAGGAAAGATCTTTACTCTTTTCTACATCCCTACCCTTATCCTCAAATTCCTCCAAATATAAACCAAATCACTCAGGATGTTTAAAGGAAAGATTTTTACTCATTTCTAGGTCTTCTTCTACAAACCCATATTCTAATTGACGACACAGCGAGAAGAAAAATTGCAGCTTTTTTTTTTTTTTTTATTGTTTCTGTCAAAGATTTTAGGGCGTTTTAGCTTAAAAACCACAACAAGTACCATAATTAGGTAAATGTACTCAGATATCCGAAAGGTTATCACACTGTGCTAATTTGCCACTATAATTTCCTTTTAAACCCTTCTTCTACTCCACGCGCTACGATGCATAGACACTACCCTAAGTAGCCGCCACCTTAAAATTTTGTAGGATGTAGTATAGCAATGCAGCGTAGGTGGCGGCTTGCACTTCTCTAAATATTCCATGCCATACTCTGCCAGCATTAATTGCAAAGATTTTGGCCAGATTTTCTGATAAATACATATATCATACGTCATCTTATGTATGTATACACTAAATAGTTGATATTATCCTCTATAAATGCCTTTATCCGTGGGATCAACTTGTTTCACCTTTCATCAATCTCTTTCACGACTTTAACGTTTACTAAAAAAACCACCTTTGTCCATTACTACTTTCAGTCCAACATAACCCAAATCCACCTACTTGTACTCATCTGTCGGAAGAATTTAAGGTTTGTCTACTCACTTTAATGCTAATTCTTTTTGTATCAACTATAAATGTTGAACAATAAAAAGCTCTGTCCATTCCGTATTAATCAAAGATTTGATGCAAAAAATCTAACACCCCAACTTAATTTCCACAGAATGGCGCGCCATGTCCGTCTTTTAAGAGGAACATGGGTTCGAGCTCCGTTTGCACAGTGGGAGTTTCGATCCGATCCATCAGACCTAGGATATGGAGCCATGATTCGTGACGATGACACCTTCGAGACTGTTCAAAACATTGTCCGCCGAAGAATGTATATGGAACCGCCGACGGCCTTAACTCTCACTTTCCGCCTGCCTCCGTTGTCCCCAAATGTCTACGAGAACGAAGGGGCTCCTACAGACGTCAAAACGGACGACGATATTGCATTGTTCATGGCCATTCGTTACAGCTATCCTGAGCTGCCCCTGAACGTTACAATTGGCGCTGAGGCTGTGGCAACTTACGAGTTCCAACGTAGAAGGCCTTTCAATGTTGGACGGATCACTCTGCTAGAAGAGACCGACGACCCAGAAGAAAGCCGAAGGGCCTTAGAGACTTATAACGGTAAATATACTTGTCAATAATTCATACAAGCACAATAATACTATTATTCGCTTACTAAATTAAACTATAACAGAGATGATAACAGGACCAAGAATCAACGCATCAAGAACCACACTAGAGGAAATATTCACGGAGGCAGAGATGATTGTTATTCATAGAGTCCATTTGGAAATGTTGTACTCAAATCCGATACAAAGACCTTTACCACCTACCGACCCAACCGACCCTACCTTCCCCAATGAAATCATCAATCTTGACAATGATGATGATTCAGATATGGAGATTTCCTTAACCCCTTTTGAGCTAAACCATCCTAGTGTCCCTACAAATGCTGGTACATAATATCTACTTGAAATATAGCACATACTTTTCCTGTAATTAAAGATAGTGCAACAAATATCAAATAAATGTCATCTTATATTTGCAGAAAACTCTGTCCCAGATGCCACAGGACCGGAAGAACTTCATGGGCATCCAGTCGCCTACGCATCACAGTTTGGTCAGGGAGGATTAAACTTGATGGACTCTTTCATGGAAACCGTGGATACCCACATGTACACTGATGTGAACGGTTCCAGGGATTATTGGGAAGCACTTCTTGCACAAGGAAATGCCTCTCCCGATAACCCTTTTGGCGCAAACTTGAACATGACCGAAGATTATTCAGGTAACAACACTGATGTTGAAATATTCTCTGATGAAAGTAATACTTTCTCTTCTGCCGGGTCCTCAAGTGAAATATGCCTCACGGCGGATTTTGAAGCTAATTTAGACCAAGCTTTGCTGGAAGCTGCTGCAAGGGTTGAAATACTAAGAGGAAGTCGTGTTATTTCACTTCCGGCCGACCCTATTATGCTAAATGATCTGATTCACGGTATGCTAGCAACTAAGTATTTATATAAAAATGGACGGATATAAAGATAGATAGCCGTCAACGTTTTAATGTTATCTTAATAAACATTTTATGTCATACAAATCAATTAATGTATGACATAACGTTTCTTTCCCTGTAGTTCCTGAGAACAACATAGTTATCAATCCGGAGACACAAACTGCGGCCATTAACCAAACAACTGGTGGAGACATTCAGGTCCATGGGCCGGATCTTGACTCAGGCTCACAAATGGGCACCTTCCTAAATTTGTCTACTAACGGTACATATATATATATGGATATTATTAATAGTAACAGGATTGCCTCTAATGGTAGCTTCATTATCAGAGTAGTAAACGTTAAAATATTAAAAGTCAACTAAATACTAATGGTTGGTAACATGATGTAGGGTCTGAGAGCAACATTATAGACAATCTGATTGACCTACCTCTACAACCACCTTCGCCAAGTAACCCATTAATAGGTACTGATAATCAGGTTAATCGGGCAGACCTTAACCCTGTCGCACCAACGACCCTTGTTGACGATGATAACAACAGTTCCCTTGGAGAAGGCGAGGACTTTGGTGGGTTCTAGTGTAACCGTTTGTCTTTGGAAATCAGTCTAATATAACCCCTTGTATAATATTATAACCGTTCATGTTTGCGTTGTTTTATATTTTATTTTCTTTCGGCTAATAGTATGAAGTGCGGACTGGCCGCCAATTTTAAAAAATCTTTGTAAAATATCAGGTTATGGCCTATTGTAACCAATGAAAACTTGGCTTATGGTATTTTGTAATAATATTTTGTTCAGTATGCTAAAGTGTATTTTAACAAATCATGCCATAGTTGTTATAGTATCTAACAATAATTTGGTGCACATGTAGGCGAACAACAACACAACCCACAAGACATCACTGTGGGCATGATATTCACAAACCGTGATGTATTTAGGCAACACATGTCTATATATGCGTTGCACAAAAAATTCAACTTCCGAACCGCAAAATCATCACCAAGGTCAATGGTTCTTAAATGCTGGGGAACTTCTTGTGAATGGCGAGTATATGCAGTCCGTATTGAGGGCACCAAAAAGTACGAAATTAGATCTTCGCAATCACTTCATACCTGCAACGTGAATGAAAGGGGCAATTTTCAAAGAATAGCAACTACCACTGTGATTGGCAGCCTCATGCAATCAAAATATGCTGGAACAAGTAGGGGGCCACGACCAAATGAGATTAAAGAAATGATGCGGGACGACCATGACGTACATATCTCATATTGGAAGGCTTGGAGGTCGAAAGATTTAGCTACAGATGCAGCCAAAGGAACAGCCGAAAATTCTTACAAATCATTACCAGCTTACCTGAAACATTTGGTGGTGGCGAATCCCGGTACACTAGTGGATTTGGAGACAGCATACGACAAAAAAATCGGACAACGCTTCAAATATTTGTTTCTTGCCTTAGGAGCCTCGGTTGAAGGATACAAATACATGCGCAAGGTTGTAATTGTAGATGGAACACATTTAAAAAGCAAGTATGGGGGTTGCCTACTATCGGCGTGTGCACAAGATGGAAACTACAAAATTTTTCCCCTTGCATATGCGATTGTCGATAGTGAAAACAACAAATCTTGGGAGTGGTTTTTCACAAAACTATCCATGTTTGTTCCTAACGACGAACATGTTGTTTTCGTGTCCGACCGCCACGCTTCCATATTATCTGCATTGAATAAGGTATTATCTTATTAATCTTTGCAATACTTGTATATCTACAATACTAAGCTGACAATAATATTATGCTTGTACCAATAGGTGTATCCGACAGCTAAACAATGTGCGTGTATTATTCACCTCATTAGGAACATGAAAAATAATCACCATGGCAATGAGTTGCCATACCTTGTCTCACGAGCAGCTCGAGCCTATAGGCTTGACGACTTCCACCGCATATTTAATAAAATCAAGGAGCTGGATCCTGAATGTGCAACGTATTTGATTGATGCTGGATTCAAACACTGGGCTAGATCTAATTTCGCAGGTTTAAGGTATGATATTATGACAACAAATGTCGCTGAATCTTGGAATGCAGTTCTTAGAGAGGCCAGAGAGTTTCCAGTGATTGCACTGGTTGACTTTATAAGGTCGAAGGTGATGTGTTGGTTCGCAACACGCCGCGAGGCCTCTAAGAAATTTAGAGAAAGCTACACGCCCAAGGTCAATGAGCTTATTACAACAAACTTTGAGGATTCAACTGGTTATGAAGTGAAACCAATCACTAAAGAAGAATTCGAAGTTCGTAACAAGGAGGGAATTTCTTACCACGTGGACCTAACAAAAAAAACATGTTCTTGCTTCGAATTTCAAATGCTACTGATACCATGTGTACATGCAGTCGCAGCAGCTGTTCATATGGGTAAACAAATCGATACATTGGTCGGTGTTGATTATTCAACCTTGACTTGGAGAGAGGCTTACGCTGAAGTCATCAACCCACCTACAGGACTGAATTACAACCAAGATTTAACAACTTCTCTTGATGACCTCACTCTCTATCCACCAACCACCAAACGCCCTCCGGGTAGGCCCCGTAAGACACGTTACGTTTCGCGTGCTGAAATACATGTAAGGACCTTTAATATCTTTACAACTCTAACTTTCCACTAGTTATAATTTGTCTGACTTGTAACAGGCAAAGAACAAGAAGCGTCGCACCATTTGCAGCCGGTGCAAGACGAAAGGTTATAATCGTGCTTCGTGTAAGATGCCCATTGGGTAGCTTCCACCAACAGGGGTGGCAATATTGGTACTTGTAAGATACTTGTCTAAACTTAAGTTGTTATGTGGGCATGTTTGGAGTTGATGGTGTCGTTCTATCCAATGTTGTACCTGGGTCAACAATAACTCTTGTAATATATTGTAAGATAGTAAGTACCATCCCAGATGAGACATATTTCCAACTCCGGATAAATAAATAAGGAAGCTCTTTGTTTCAATTGTTGTTACCATAATGTTATCCCTTTGTTAGTAAGCATCTCACTTGTTAACATTATTATGTACATCTCACTTGTTTACATAGTTACATACATTTATGCATCTCACCATCCCCATCAATTAACCATATATTTGTCAACTTGGTCGTCAAATAGGAAAAAAAGTTGGCACTTATAGAATGTTGACACAAGTAGAAGAGTTGTTGGGATGGTCATCTTCCCCACCCCCTGAACCGACCAACAAACTATACCCTACGAATTGGATAGTGAACCCAATTCCACAATTTTTAAACACAAATGATGGCGTAGCACTTTGAAGCCAAGGACCTTTGGAAACAAATTAGAAACATTTTCTTAAATATGTACCCTAATTGTTGCTAACTAATAGTAAAATACATCAAATGAGAAATTTGGCCATATATTCATATAGATAACCGATAACAAATATATTAACCATATATTCCTCACATTGTCGTTGAATCGGAAACAAATGCTGACACTTTTAGGATGTTCACACAAGTCACCAAAATATGGGTTCCTCATAGCTTAGTACTTTCAAAACAAATACCTTTGAAAACAGAGTAGAAATATTTTCTTAAATATGTACCCTACCCGCAAAACTATACCCTAATATTATATTGTTAACCAAAATACAAATATTAAAAGTATTGTTATTCACATTTTTTATGTAAAATGAATCCAGTACCCTAAACACTAAACTCTAACCTTGCCCCCCCCCCCCCCCCCAAAAAACTATACCCTAATAGTATATTATTAACCCAAACACAATATTAAAAGTATTGTTTTGTCACATATTTTTGGTACAATAAATCCAGTATTATAAATCCAGTACTATAAACCTTAAATCCGAAACCCTAAATACGAAACCCTAAACCCTTAAAACTATAACCTAATAGTATATTGTTAACCCAAGCACAAATATTAAAAGTATTGAAAACAAATTAGAAACATTTTCTTAAATATGTACCTTACATGTTGCTAACTAATAGTAAATACATCAAATGAGAAATTTGACCATATATTCATATACATATCCGATATCAAATAAATTAACCATATATTCCTCACATTGTCGTTGAATCGGAAACAAATGCTGAGACTTTTAGGATGTTGACACAAGTCACCAAAAATTTAGTAATGGTGAACTTTTCAACCCCCAACCCCGGCCTAAAAACAATACCCTAAGAATTGGAAAGTTAACCCAATCTAGCCGTTTTTAAGTGTTCCTGATAGCTTATGATCTATTAACTTTCACTTGCAACTGTGGGAACAAATGGAACATAAACATGAACAAAGATAAGGAACTTAACATAAATCACGATCAACAATGAGCTTGTCAATGACACACAAAAAAAAACAATAATACCACAACTACGAACAATAGCACAACACTACAACCAAGAACAATAACCATAATTATTTCTTCGTCATAGTCAAGATCATGGCTGTCACAACAATGAATCCTCCCCAAGTGATAACAACGAATTGGCGCAGCAATTTTTCCCTCCCTTTCGATGCCATAACTTCGTTTTCAAGCTTCTTCTTCTCTTCTATGATTTTTTCAAACATATCAGACTTCACCATGTCTGAATCAGGAACAAGCCCGGTCAATTTTTGTTGAGTCGACGCTCGGAGAGAGTCTTTTAGCTCTTTGATTTCTTCTTTTTGACGACGAATCTGATCTCTAGCTTCTAGCAAACTCATCTTCTGCCATCCATATGGCTTTTCTTTATCAGCCCAGATAAAGAAACCATGAGTCTCGCATTTGTAAAATCTTCTTCCAGGATTCTCATCTGTCCATGATTTCAACACAATCGTCGATCTACTACAATGGCAAAGATGACCTATCATCTGGTTGATGGTCGGGTTCAACGAGGAGGAAGAGGAGGCCGAATTTTCCATTCTCAGTGAAGAAATCGAGAGACAAGACAAGAGAAGTGGAATGAGAAAAGAAATTAGGGTTCTTCAATTTGGGGAAAATCAGACTTGTACAAAATAATTGAGGGCAAAATTGACATTTCATATCTGACAAACCAAACTTTGTTAACAACCTAAACGGCGTTTTACGGTTTCTGATTAACGACTAAACATTTTCTTCAATGTATACTACGATATATAATTTTACCGGATATGTAGCAAATGTACAGCTAATATCTAAGATAACAGTTATTAAAATTACTTGGACCATAAACATCACACACATCCAATAAGTATAACCGCTACCCCCTGAAATTTCAGGCACAACAATACGCGATACAAAATACTCAAATGGAACAACAAACCAACACAAACAAGGCATACTTTTAAGGTCACGACATGAACCGTTAACAAAACTTATCCAGTCTAATCCAGAAAAAAAACACACAAAAAGTCTGAGACATGATTCAACAATATAAGTCCACACAATAACACCTGAAACAAACTACGAATGGAGTCCCTTATCAAGTTGAAACCGATCAGAGGGTTTCATAGTTGTCTTCGAAAATCAGAACTGACATTCTTTTCGTCTCCAAAGGCAAAATGTCAGGAGCTATGCAACGACAAACCTCTAAACCACCAAAAGCATGAGCCTGCATCAGTAAGACTGAGGTAACAGCTGAGTCAACAAGTTGTCCATTCTGAGGAATGTTTTTTGGCCTGACAATGGAAAAAGCTTTTGGTTCCTTCAGAACTTGACCACGACCAGCTTGCTTTAACAAATAAGGAACCAATTGTGCCATAGGTGTAAGTTCTTTGATAATTGCTAAATCATTACGTAGTGCTTGGCCGCAATCCAAAACGAAAATGGTAGACGCCGGACAGTCCACACACAATCCAACCCAGTGAATCTTGTCAAAGTTAAACGGAATGTAAAACCTCTCAGCATGAACATTCTTACCAGTAGACCCAGAGAATAAGTTTAACAACGCCTTGGCGAATTGGTGCCCTTCTTTATTCGCCATCTTTGAAAACTTGGCATAATTTTTAACAAGCAGTGTAACAAACTTTGTGTCCAGAAACTCCACCTTCATGGACAAGTGGGAGCCCTCATTCGCCAGTAGGCAACATATATGCTGAATAAGCATATCAACAACCTACATACATGGAAAAGTATCAACATAGACAACTACACAAACATAAATCAATGTTTGATTACCATCATACCTTTGGCTGCAAGCCCCTTGTCCTACCAGCAATGTCTAAAAACTCTTTGGTTGAAACAGTGTGGCCAGCAAACGTTACACTCCTGTAAGGTACACGTATGGTTAATGGGACAGACATATAATACGTAATACAATCATAACTGCATCATTAACCATGTGTGAATTGAACTTACAGAACACCCTTTAGATTGTCAGCTAACTTAGAGAACTTAGCAACATAATCTTCCACCTTTCCATTTCCTATAGCAACAAGATGCGATTCCCTAACCCTTTGTAACAATTGTTTGTCACAATGGTAATCACCCACTAAACTTGCTGGAATAATCCTTGCCCTTTTACTCTGCCTCAAACTAACGCCTTCACCATCTTCATTAACAGCATCACCAATCATATCATCACCACGACTATTAATGTCTTCCTGCGATAGTCCAAGTGAGAAAGTTGGACCGTTAGTTAGGAAGCCTTGGTGAGCATCTGAAACCTATGTAAACACCCTTTAGTACATGAACATGAAAACACGTCTACCGATTAAAATACTAACCTGACAATCAGTGCCAAGTACATTGTTATCCCCAACTTCTGAACAAATTACACCATTCATTGCAGCTGCACCAGCGGATTCATCGCCCTACACCATGCAAGAACATTGCATTCAGATTGTATTGTACTCCACCAACACACAAAATACCAAAGAGCCATTGCACTACATTCATATAACCCATATTTTATATAAATTACATACACTTTCTCTAAATTTTACTACCATTGGTGTGAGTAATATTGTTACCTTGCTCTGGTTAGCATTCTCAATGTTGTTGACAAGTATATTATTCTCATGGCTCTTCTCAACGTTTTCGGTTCTTCTAGGAACAGTTGGACTAGTCTTCTCAAAATAACCTTTCATCACATCCAACACATCTTCTTTCATCTTTTTCAATTCCTGTAATTCTGCCGTAACACGACCTTCCATTTCAGATACAACACTTCTAATACTCTCAATCTTTGCATTTGTTTGACTTGATTCAGTCTCACATTTCTGAATAGGAACTAACAACCTGGACACCAACCTTTCGACAACGGATTCAACATCAACACCGCCAAATTCCCCTAAACCACTGGTGTGTCCATTCAAGCCAATATCCCTTGCACATTTCTTCTCTTTTCCTTTACTAGTCTTATTTTTCGCAACATTCTTCTCTCTAGCCTCCTTTGCCATCCGCAGCACGTCAGATTTTGTTGCACCTCCCAAGAACTCTTCACCAGTAAAACCATGCTCTGAGTTGATAAGTTTCATCAAGTTATCAACCTTGGGATCCTCTTCATCATCAGACCAGACCAGCTCCTCTTCCCTAACCTCGAACTCTCCATCATCGGTAATTATACTATCATCAACCGTCTGAAAGAACAAAGCTACAATTAATAATATATCACTTGTTTAACTGCAAACAAGAAAAAATAACCGTAATCTAAAATATGTTCATGGTAAACAACATTATGTACCCCAAGTGACAACAAATCTGGTAATGCAGAAAGTTACCCAATATCTATTTAACGAGCCTCTACATAAACCAACAACTAACTTTATAGCATACTTTTATGGAAAACAAGATAAATAACCGTAACCGAAAACATTATCAGGATATAAAAAACAATGTTTGCTAAATGAAACAAATACAATTTGCAAGTATTTATCCAAAAAACTTATAAGCCTTGTACCTCTGGGTCAGCATGTAATAACCTTGCATGTGAGGACCTTAAGCACAACTTCTTCTCAGAGATATCATCGCCAACAGAGTCATCTTCAGACTCAGATCCCGATGTCAGACTACCGGGAACAACCTCAACCAAGGACGGAACAGCAGCAACCATTACCAATTGTATGGCATGAACAAACCCTTTGATTGCGATAGTATTCTGAGATAAACTTATCTCATTCCTCTCTTTCACGCTTGAAACAATCATTTCAAATGCAAGGCGGCCCCAAGGGTAGTCAAGAAACACACGCATGTCTTTCATTAATTCTGCATGCTCTTTGGACACCTTAGGCCCATGTGTAGTGGGCAGTACAACGCTTGCTAGAAGGGCGAGATACACAATTTTAACCCTTTGCTCTGTGTCTGTAACAGTCTGTCTCTTCAGCATCCTCACCACTGTTTCGACGGACACAGACTCCAACTTCCCAAACAACGAAGGCCAATAAGGTGTCTCCGCAATATTGTTCTTCAGATTCCGCTTCAATCTCTTCGGGTATTTCTGGCATTGTAAACCAGTTACAATCGCAAACTCCCTTAATGAAAATCGGACTGGTTTGCCGGCGAACAAAAACCAGATCTCATGTTTCTTCTTGACCTTCAACATCCTTGACATCAGGAACCTACCAAATCTTCCAGAGAACGTTGGCTTCTCAACAAGAGTCAGAAACTTCCCAAAAGGCCCTCTGATGATAATTTCTCTTTCAGATGGTGATAATGCTTCCAAAACAACGTTGATGCCACTTATCGGCCCATACGCCGTAACTCGAAGACCTACCGGCTCATGACCTGCAGCAAACATCCTCTCGGGCAACACCAAGGCACCATTAGGGCTTGTCATGTTCGACCCTAAAAAATTCAGAAATTAAACTCAGATTTAGCAACTAAGACAATATTTACCGACCAATAGTATGTTTATACCCTTACCAAAACTCGATACGATAAAAGAAAAGGCAGGAATAGAATGAGTTTGGTGATTGTCGGTTCAACAAATGAGAAGGGAACTTGAAGTGATGAAGGGATGTTCAAACAAATATCATATTTCTATTTTCTCTGTCCAAAAAATAATACCAAAACGATAGAGCTTATCGTTAAGTAATGGAATAACCCAATACTAGCACTGCATACCTATTAAAGCTGACCCACCACATAGGCATTAATTGAAAATCAGAATATAAACTTCTGACAAGTTCATTGACACACGCAACGTCTATTTTGAACTACATGTAGGGCCAAAATCGTATTAATTAAAATGCTACAGAGGAATGGACATACACCTAAATACATTGATAAGTAGAGGCATACGGCGCAAATACTCAAGATTTTATTTGACTTCATATAGATTCGATTTTGGTATAATCTGCACACAAATTCATGTAGCCGTTTTCTGATGTAATTGACAACTATGCCATTTCGCTAGTCTCATAATTACCAAAATGCCACAATTGAGGTAGGTCGCGTTTCTGCAAACGCAACCGCTCCGGCAGCTCTTTCTTGTGGAGCTTCAAGGGTTTATGCAATTTTCAATTCACGACAAGAAAAAGTCTTTTTCTTTATATCTCAATCTCAAATTAGCTTTGAGAGAAGCCAATTTCTTCTTCATTTGGATTTGTAGTAGCATAAAGATTTAGAGTTTTTGTTCTGTTTCATTAATTTGGGTTTATCTTTTGATTGTTGCAAAATCGACGAATCTACAAAATGAGTAGTAGTTCGTCAACTTTTAGCTCAATTTGCTTCGAGCGAGGATGCTGGTTCAAGGTTTGTTTCCAAATTTCTTATTTTTCCACTGAGAAATGTAGCTTTTTGTTTCTTCAGGTTTAGTTGTTCTGCAATCTAATCATTAGACAATGTGTGTGTTTTACATTTGATTGGTGTAGTAGCGGATAAGTGAGTGAAGAGGCTTACTTTGGGGTCATTTAATGTGGCTTCTCCGTCTTCAAAGAGCTTTAGAGTTTCAGCTAATAGCTCTGTTAAAACTGACAAGGATATTCGGATTGGTCTTCTTGGTGCAAGTGGCTACACTGGTGCTGCTGACAAGGATATTCTAATTAAGTTGCAAGTTTGTAGCTTTTTGGGTATAGGTCTCCTTTTGTAGCTTAAGCAATGAACTGAACATACATATGCAATGTTACTTGTAATCTCATGAAAATAAAGAAGAAGAAAGCCTTATATAGTAATTGCTTTTAAGGTTCTTTGTAAATGAAATTGAAAGAACGAATTAGGTATCGAAGATTTGATTAAAATGCATGATTTAGTAAGCTTTGATTTGAACAAATGGAATTGGAAAGAAGTTGTGTATGGTCTAACATAGATACTAAGAGAGGACATAAAAAAGGTGAGGCTCGTCGCTAACCCGGGTTGTTACCCGACTTCGATTCAACTTCCTCTTGTTCCTTTAATTGAGGTTACGTTCTTTTCTGTACTGAAAAAAAACAATTTTATCATTGACGCGAGTGGAGCAGGCAATTTTCCGTTCGACTCTATACTCAATGTGTTGATTTTGGTGCAGGCAAATCTCATCAAGCATGAAAACATTATCATTGACGCGAGTGGAGCAGGTTTGACTTAACATTGATGAAGTAAGGTTTCTAGTAAAGACAAAAGGAAAAGAAAAAGCAACTTAGCAAAGCGTCGATATGGTGAAAAGATAACTTGAAAAGCCTAATGTTTTATGTATTTCAATCTACTCTTCTTCTCTTTGAACAAATATTATCATTATTTTGTTACTCTTCCCATCTTATGATGCTAATCACAGCCACTTATATTAACATTTAATAGCTACGACTATGTGGTGAGATTTATAAGCTAATTGGAGTAACTTGATTACAATTTCAAATAAGACCCAAACCAAATAAGGTTGGTTCAGTGATCATTATTATAAAACAGCCAACCAATCAAAACTCTGAGTATTTTGTAAATCCTTGCATGTTCAGGTCTCACTGTTTGCCGCCGATCGATGATTATATTTTAGTTCATTTCATTTTGTTAATTTCATAATGAGAAAAACTATGTTCTCAGTTTAATCTAATTATATAAAGTTGAACACTCTCGACTAACAAAATTAGAATTCATCTGATTGAAACGTGTTATTATAAATTTAGATTCTTATACGTATCAATTAGTAATATAAAATATCTTTTTTCTTCAAAGAGAATTTTAAAGTAAGAAACAAGTTTTTTTTTTAATTTCTCTTAATATAATTAACATATGCGTTTAACATGAACGCAACATATAACATGAACGCAACATATAACCAAAATTATAATTTACTACGTCGTGATATGTGTCAATTTACTAAATATAAAAATTATCAATATATATTTCTTCTCGGATTATAAGGAGGAATTGGTTGCAAAACTATCTCATTATTGTTCTTGACTAATTCATCATTAAAAGCCCAACTAGATTATGAAGTCCATATATACGTTTCCTCCAAAGTTTTGGATATAGGTATAGCCGCAAGAAATCAGATGGGAAAAAGGGGGTTTTAAAGGTTAAAGAAGCCCTTGTTGTAACTTGCATCAATGAGAACGATGATCTCCAATCTTCCAAGAGATTTGATAGAGGAGATTGTGTCGAGGGTTCCCTTCAAATCTATGAGACCAGTCCGATTAACCGGCAAAAAGTGGAACACTTTAACCAAAAGTCGAAGCTTTTCGGAGATGCACATTGGTAAAGAAGCGAGGGAAGGGGAGTCTCGGATGATCGTAATGATGAATAACACTCTTCATTTAGTGAGCGTCGTCGTCGACGAAGATCCATCTAGAGAGATTAAAGGCAAACTTAGTTGCCTTAACGAACAAGTCAAGATATCCATGGTCTTTCACTGCGAGGGTTTATTGCTATGCATCTTGAAAGACGATACCAAGGTTGTGGTTTGGAATCCGTATTTGGGGCAAACAAGGTGGATCGAACCTAGATTCTCTCACCAGGGAGAGAAGGGATGGTTTATAAACAGATACAGGTACGCTCTCGGATACGTGAATAACAAGTACAAATCTTGTCGTAGCCACAAAATCTTGAGGGTTTTCGATGATCCGGTTAGTCCATTCAAAAAGGTCCATACACCCAAAGAGCGGTTTGTATGGTATGAAATTTATGATTTTGACTCTGACTCATGGACAACTCTTGATGTCCCTCTACACTGGTTCATCAGATATAATCAGCCTGGCGTTTCTCTCGAGGGAAACCCTTACTGGTGTGCTTCACAAAGGAACTCAGAAGAATTTGATACTCACATTATTTGTTTTGATTTTACAAGAGAGAGATTTGGGCCGCTTATGCCTCTCCCGTTTAGTGCCAGAGATGATAACATGGTGACTTTATGTTGTGTCAGAGAAGAGAAGCTTGCGGTTTTACTTACCCACACGGAAAATCATGAGATTAAGATATGGATTACGACTAAAATTGAGGCCGAAAAGGTGTCGTGGAGCAGGTTCTTGACATTGAATACGGAGCTTGACTATCCAATTATATCTTATTGTGGTTTCTTCATTGACGAGGAAAAAAAAGTCGCCATGGGTTTTGAAGACTTAAGTCAGTTGGATCCCCACACACTTAGCATCGTTAGAGAGGATGGATACTTAAGAAAATTACAACTCGGAGAACGGGTATGTAGTAGCACACATGTTTGCTCTTATGTTCCAAGTTTAGTGGAGATCATGCAACCTACAAGAAGCAAAAGGAAAAGACATTGCATCTTAGAAGAGCGTCGATTTGATGAAAAGATGTCGAGACTACTTTCCGAACTTGAAAAGCCAGAGCAACGAGGACCCGAAGAAGACCATACTAATTTTTTTACTCTACCTCACTTTTTCCATACCACACAACATTAGCAATCGATTTCTTGACCGAGAGCAGTCTCGTTAACTCGAATGATCTTCGCATTTTCCATATTTATAATTGGTTATCAACATTTCTAGGTCTTTTCTTTTTGTTTTTGTCATTTGTGCAGTATGATTACATCAATGCTTGATTGTGTTAATCTCATCATGATGAAAAAATAGTAATTCTGTATACCAAAAAATCCCCTATATATTATTAGGCAGGTGATTTGTGAAAAAATCACATAGTATAAAAATAAATAGTAATTATGTTTCTAAGTGTAAAACTAATATACAGTACTATATATGAATTCTCAAATTTCTAACATTTTACAAGTAAAAACATTACCTTATTAAGTCACACATCTTCATGAAATTTATGTAAGACGACGATACAAGAAAATTTTCAAACTTTCCCTTGAATCTAATAACATTGAGGACAACATCTTGTACATTAGCTATACACATCTCATTCCGCCCACGGACCTCTCTCACCGTTTTTGGCTTCTCTTAAGCTTATATGGAAAGCCCGTAATGACATGATCTTTAACGGGCGCAAATAGAATCTGAAAGATATAGTTTCCCAATAATCAACCATCGTAAAAATGACATAGCAATGGAAAATTTGATTTGTCATTGGATGAATAGATTTGCAAAGGTGTTCATGTCGTCCACACCGGACGCAAAAACAATGAACTAGCCTATACGCTAGCTCGAATCGAAACGTCTCAATATCACTCTTGTTGCATCTACAACGTTATTCCAACATTTGTTTCCGTGTGAGACTATCGTAAATTCAACTTATTAATAAAGCAAACGTTTCAAACAAAACAAAATGCAAGAAATTCAGGATTCTGAGTGATTATCTTTTGGGCTTTATTTGGGCCCAAGAAACCTTTTCAATTGACGGCTGAATTTTGTCTGTCTCCGATCTAACGGTCAATATTCGAAGTCGTATTTCCCAGCAATGTGTGTGTTTGTATTTGTTTTCTCATTGTTTTGATTTCTCCAATTTCTAGGGTTTCGAAAAAATGTCTACTACATTCGAATTCACACGACCTGGAATCCACGATAGGTTCGGATTCTCTACCTGTTGCAGTAACAGTCTATTGTATTCGCATCATACTTCGAGCTTCTTCTCCGATCGGTGTAGGGTTTTTCGCCGGAATCCAAATCGGTTTGTCTCCAATTCAATCCCGCTTCCTCCTCTGCAGAAGAATCCGGTTACAGTGGTCGGAATTCATAAAAGGTTTAATCTTTGGGATGGGTTTTCAAAGGAGAGAAGAAGAATGGTTGTGAATTGTCAAGAAGATGATCAGAAAGCGAGTTCTAGTGAGAGTAGTAGTGAACAGGAAGGAACTCAGGATTCTCCGGCGAATTCGAGTTCTTCGTCGTCTAAGCAGAAAAAAGAGAAGGAAAGGAAAGATGGGATATGGTGGTCAAAGGGGAAGAAATGGGAGTGGCAGCCAATAATCCAAGCTCAGGGGATTGGAGTATTGTTATTACAGTTAGGTGTTGTTATGTTTGTTATGCGGTTGCTCCGACCTGGAATACCGTTACCTGGGTCCGAGCCTCGAACTCAGACGACTTTCGTTAGCGTGCCTTATAGCGAGTTCTTGAGTAATGTTAATAGTAACCAGGTGCAGAAAGTGGAAGTGGATGGGGTTCAAGTTTTGTTTAAGTTGAAAGATGATGGAAAATGGCAAGGAAGTGAAACTAGTAGATTGCCTGAGTCTTCTGAATCGCTGTTAAGAACTGTGGCTCCAACGAAACGGGTTGTGTATTCAACGACAAGGCCTGGCGACATTAAAACGCCGTATGAGAAGATGCTTGGGAATAATGTCGAATTCGGATCGCCTGATAAGCGTTCTGGTGGCTTTTTCAACTCTGGATTGGTAAATGGCCACATTTTTACTATATATGCTACACTTTGACGATATTGCTTTACGGTTTTAGTTACCAAGTTTCATCATTTTCACTTTTGGGAAGCATTTATACAAAAAGTTTCTTTTTTTGTTTGTTGCAGATGGCTCTCTTCTACATAGTGGTGCTTGCAGGGCTTATTAAATTCCCTATTGGCTTCTCCATGGTTTGCATCTCCATTATACTTCGATGTGGTTGTTTAATATTTTCATTTTCCTTAAAAAAACTATGGGTGTACACAGAGTACAACCAGCCAGCTTAGGACCCGGAAGTCTGGTGGTTCTGATGGGGGCAAAGTACCTGGTGGAGGTGAAACAATCACTTTTGCAGATGTTGCAGGTGTTGATGAAGCAAAAGAAGAGCTAGAAGAAATCGTGGTAGGTTTTTTAGCCCTTAAAGACGCCGCACATGATGATGAATTGTCAGATTGTTTGTTATAGCATTCTTCTTAGCCTAGTAATCGTCTTTTACACATGATATGATCGATGCAGGAATTTCTTAGGAATCCTGACAAGTATGTCCGTCTAGGAGCACGTCCTCCGCGTGGTGTATTATTGGTGAGTTAATTCATTTCATATCACTTTTATCTTTTATTAGGTAACTTTCATGGGTAAACGTTTTGGTTACAAGAGCTCTCCTTCCGAATTTGATGCCTTTGTTTCTTTTCTTTTGCAGGTCGGTCTTCCGGGAACAGGAAAAACCCTTCTTGCAAAGGCTGTTGCTGGGGAAGCTGAAGTCCCCTTCATAAGTTGCTCTGCAAGTGAGTTTGTAGAGCTGTATGTTGGCATGGGTGCCTCACGTGTAAGGGATCTTTTTGCACGGGCCAAGAAGGAAGCTCCATCAATTATATTTATCGATGAGGTTAGAATAGGTAGTTGATGTCAGATTATTTCCAATACTTTATACTTTTGGGCATCTTAAACAAGATTTTCTTTTTACCTTTCATGCTCCAGATCGATGCTGTGGCGAAAAGCCGTGATGGCAAATTCCGACTCGCCAGCAATGATGAAAGGGAGCAAACTTTGAACCAGCTACTCACTGTAAGTCTGTATTCATGCACTTTTCTGCTTAAGTAGTATTCTTGATTTTTCCAGACACATTCACATGGTGGAAACTTGTTTGCAGGAGATGGATGGTTTTGACAGCAACTCTGCGGTTATTGTTCTTGGAGCTACAAATCGTGCTGATGTCTTAGACCCGGCCCTGCGTCGTCCTGGGAGATTTGATCGTGTTGTTACGGTTGGTAGAATGGATTACTCTGCCTGTTTTTAAACGATTAGGCAGTTTTAGAATCTTTCAAAGGTACTAATGCATTTTCAGGTGGAAACGCCAGACAAAATTGGAAGAGAATCCATCTTGAGAGTGCATGTGACAAAGAAAGAGCTTCCTTTGGGAGGTGACGTCAACCTTAGTAGTATTGCCTCAATGACCACTGGTTTTACAGGGTACGCCTTTGTATATTAACGTTGATTTGAAATTCTTCAGTTGTAGTGTGTATCTCACAAACTCTTTCTTTTCTCCAATTTTGCAGGGCAGACCTTGCAAACATGGTAAATGAGGCTGCCTTGCTAGCTGGAAGAAAGAGCAAGACAACTGTTGACAAAATTGACTTCATTCAAGCTGTGGAGAGATCAATAGCTGTATCTCTCTATCCTCTCTATTTTACCGAGTACGTGAAGCATTTCGTCAAACATTTTCTTTACTGTGCTTCTTTTTCAGGGCATAGAGAAGAAAACTGCAAGATTAAAAGGCAGTGAGAAGGCAGTGGTTGCAAGGCATGAGGCTGGGCATGCAGTGGTTGGTACTGCTGTTGCAAAACTTCTTACTGGACAGCCACGTGTTGAGGTAAACAACAAAGCCATGTTAGACATGTACCTGTGCTTGTGTTATATGCTAATATGTGCAAATGAAGTTTTTTCATTCTTTTTGTTGTGTTGTTAGAAATTAAGCATATTGCCAAGATCAGGAGGGGCGTTGGGCTTTACATACATTCCTCCTACTAGTGAAGACAGATATTTGCTCTTCATTGATGAGCTGCTTGGACGTTTGGTCACCCTTCTTGGGGGTCGTGCAGCTGAAGAATTTGTTTACTCGGGGCGTGTATCAACAGGTGCATTTGATGATATCAGGCGAGCAACCGATATCAGGCATACAAGGCAGTAGCTGAATATGGTCTCAGCCAGAAAATTGGACCTGTGTCTGTGTCTACACTTTCTGGTGGTGGGATTGACGACTCTGGAGGCTCCCCATTCGGAAAAGATCAGGTAATATCATCTTGCATTGCACTTGCCTAGGTTTCTAAGATGTCCCTTGAAAGAACGGAAAATTTAAACATTCGGTGTTAATCCACAGGGTAAACTAGTTGATCTTGTTCAAAGAGAAGTTGTTACAATCTGCTCTTGATGTTGCACTGTCTGTTGTACGTGCTAATCCAGATGTATTGGAAGGACTTGGTGCTCAACTTGAAGGTAATCCATTACCAGATAACCAGATAGTATAAGTTTACTTACTTTCTTCAAACCACTTTTAGAAAAAGTGTAGCTGAAATATCATGTTTTGGTGCAGAGAAAGAGAAAGTAGAAGGCGAAGAACTGCAGAAGTGGTTAAATATGGTGGTTGCACCTGAAGAACTCGCAGTCTTTGTCAAAGGAAAGCAAGAGGCTTTGCTACCGGCACGAGCGAGCTCCAGTTAACAGCTACAAACGTTCTATCATCATCAATTATAGCCATAAAGACAATTTCTAACTCAAGATCATGTATCTCCAGGTCAGATCTGGTTATCACCAATGGTTCCATCATGCACATAACACTTGAATCAAAATCGAAAGATTCATTTTGGAATACCATTGTGTTGTAAGATTTGGTATTCTTGCTTGATACAGTCTCTTAAAGAGAAATTGGCAAAATTGTATAAAAGCCTTAAAAGTATTAATATGTGCTTTGAGAACAGTGTGGTTCACTCTTTGAATCCTCACAAGATCCTCTTAGTGTATTATACATTACTCATTTCTCCATTATTCTCAAATTTCTCTAAGTGGTGAGTGAATCTTGAAAGTGAATTATGCTTTCTTCATGAAATGTCAAATAAGATGAAGAAAGAGCAGGTTTTATATATAGAATAATTGAAATCTGAAAAATCATAGAGAGTAAAAACAGAGGCATAAATAATGGGAATTACTATACATTTTCATTTATTTTTTGGAGAAGAGGCTACCTAAGCCGCCAAATCCACCGTCGTTCTTCTTGGGCGGCACAGGCACCGGAGCTGAGTTTTTACCGCCACCGCGAACGGTCCCTCGGCCTCCGGTGGTGCCATTGCTTTTGGTGCCGCCGCTTCTGGTGCCTTCTTTCTCTTCCACTTTCTTGAGAATTGGATCAGTCTCGTAGAACTGATCTTGCTTTGTCAAATAGCCAAGAACAAAGTCGAGAGGATTCTTCTCTTCCTTTGCGCCGCCTGAAGCTCCCTTTGCAGTTGTGGCGTAAACCCTCACGGTGGCCGGTGCAAACGACATAAGAAGTGATGAAACCATATTTGTTATCTCCTTTCGATCTTTCTTTCTCCTCTGTTCTGTAATGTGTGTGTGTAAATAAATGTGTGTATGTCTTTGGTTTGGCATTTGTTACAAAGGGATTATAGTGAGGTTTGGTGAATCTGAGCCGTTGGATTTTTCTTGGCACAAGCTCTCCACAAGTGTCTTATCCTCTTTCTCTTTTCTCTTCACATATTTTTTCTTTCTTAGACATATTTTTTATTTTTGTTAAATATTTCTCCTACGCACATTTTATGTCTATTTGGGTTTATGATGGTTGTTGTTTTTTTTTGTCAACTGATGGTTGTTGTTAAATTAGAAATTGCATATTTTAGTCAATTTTCCCTTTAATTTTAATGTTTAATCTTTTTCCTTTTTCAGATGAAATATATGCATGTGGAGGAGACACGCCTTGGTTTGGTAGTGAGTGACTATCGCTGAACTGAAGGTTGTGAGCCCTTTCCTTTTATTAGGCCTACGCCTATATATTTGAAACACCAAATTAAGAAAATATCTAAAGTTTTGGAAGTTGATCAAAAAAAATAAAAAAATTCTATAAGTTTTGGAACTTTGACAAGGCGGATAAAATCATAAACGAGACACAATTACATGGATTAATACCTGATTCAAAACAACTTACCCAACAAAACAAATTTCCAACAACACAATGGCAAGAGCGCACAAACGAAACCTCCTATGGCGAATAAGGCTTTCTTCCCAAATCAAAGACCAAGCTATGTACTCTAACAAACATGATGCTAAACATTTCCAACGATGTGGAGAAAGAATCCATAAGGTACCAACACTTCGATAATAGCCAATAACGAGAAAGAATATCCGGAGAATACCCAAATTATAGATACAAGGAGCGAGACATAAACTAGCGAGAGAGACAAAAGGTCTCAAAGTTATAGACTATTTTAGTCGAAACGGAAATACACTAGTGAATTAATTTCAAAAAATATTGTGATGCGCAGTTATATGGTTCAACCAAGCAAACAGAACCGGAAGTACTTTAGTTGTCCAAGACCTTTAACATTTAACCGCTGTTGTTAATATTTGGAGAGACCTAGAGCATGATTATAGGTGGGTATTAATTTGGGGGTGTTAAGTAATTTTTTAATGATAAATTGTGTACGAGTAAAAATTAAAACCCCAAAATGAGGTGTTATAAGTGCTAAAATTAGCACCGGTTGTTAAGTTTTTAACAACCCAAAACATTATTATATTTATTTAAGCCCAAAATGAGGTGTTATAAGTGACAAAAAAAAAAAAAAAAAAAAGTGCTAAAATTAGCACCGGTTGTTAAGTTTTTAACAACCCAAAACATTATTATATTTATTTAAGCCCACTAAGATCCCTCTAAAACCTATCAATAATCATGCTTTGTGTTTCCTTTTTAATTAAAATTATCTAGCCATAAGGTTAGGTGACTCATAAGGTCGAAACTCCCGGTTAGCCACTCGGGAAAAGCTTGGCATTGCCTTTATCAAAGAAAGTATTATGGTAGAACAAAGCATTTGGAAATGTTTTAGTGTTTAGAGTCAAGTCATCTCTAACCGCTCTAAACTCTGTAATCGATACACTATGAGGTCGGTGACTAAATTGGAATATTCACAACGCATACTTCCTCTACACCAAGCACCATAGAATGCTTGTACCAAAAGCACATACAAGAGCTGCAAAAAGCATTATCAGAACCAACATTTCTCCAAGTCTCAAGCTTTTAGTGGAACTACGATAACACATGAAAAATGGTGAACTAAAGGTTTTACACAAAAAGTTCTCTTACTAAAAGTTTTAAACAACTAAAGTCGGAGTTCTACAATAAGAAAATAACACAAAAAGCGCAACAATAAAAACAATAAACAACAGGACAACAAACACTTATTACTGGAATAAACAACTACGGAAACAAGTATGCCTATACACGGTCGCCGAAAACTATGGCCAGAGAAAAGTGTGTTGGTGAACCTAACTTTTCAGTTAAATCAAGCCCCTCAGGAGGCGTGAAAAATGCGATAACAAGAACGAGCCTCGACAATTCATCTATGTCCTTGATGAGTTTCTCAAGTGGATACTGATTTAAGAAGTAATTAGTATATAAAACATATCATAAAACAACATATTATAAAAAACAAAAATTGTTTGTTATACCTATGCAAACTTCTCATTTATTGTTGTAGTTAAGGTTGTAATGGAACCTTAGAGCTGAGTTATGACTGAGGGAAAAATCAACATTTGGTTTAAAGCATATGTCCAACTTCCCAAATTAGTATGATATTGTCCGCTTTGGGCCGAAGTGGCAAAGCCCACACGGATTTATCTTTGGTTTCCTTCCCAAAATGTCTCATACTAATTTGGTTGGACTTTTACTTATATATTAGACATATCTCGTCTAATCTTCGGATGTAGGACTTAGATTGATATCCCAACATTCTCCCCTTCAAACCAAGGACCACATGACTCGTGTCCTCCCCTCTAGCTAAACCTTAAGTACCATCTTGTACCCATCTCGTTTGGCTAGGGTCTAGCGAAAACTTGGCACCGTCATGTACCTTCTTATTCGCAAGGTCATCTTATGTTCCCACATCATTTAATTGCCCATCACTTCTTCAGATCTCCAGGATCGTTACCGCTCTGATACCATGTTGAGAGGCTTTTTAAAGCATATGTCCAACTTCCCAAATTAGTATGATATTGTCCGCTTTGGGCCGAAGTGGCAAAGCCCGCACGGATTTATCTTTGGTTTCCTTCCCAAAAGGCCTCATACTAATTTGGTTGGACTTTTACTTGTATATTAGACATATCTCGTCTAATCTTCGGATGTGGGACTTGGATTGATATCCCAACAAAAATCAACATTTGATTTAGTTCATTTGGGTCATCTTGACTTCCATCATCGTCATTGGTTCCCGAAGCCAATATTTTGTCTATTTACTAAACAAATAAAAAAACGGACCAGAAAAAAGCTTACTAGCACTATTACATTGAGTTTTTGAGAAACTACCGAGGAGCCACGAATCAAACTACAGATTTGAAACTTAGTTTATTTCTGCCTAAAAAAATTAGTGCCTTGACAATCCAATCTTTTGAATTGAATATCGCACAAATGCCGAACGAATTTGATTCTACATTGAATAGAAATTGAACTCCGTTATTCAAGCGAAAGAAACTTGAATTTTTTTTTGCTAACTAAGAAACTTGAATTTGGAATCGCAAATGTCTTTACTGATCTAAGGGGCCATTGCAAAATGTATGTTGAGCTGATTAGTACCATTGACTCTGCACATTGATACGCATACATAACTATTCGTACGAATGATAAAGTATTTAGTTAGTGACTTAAGTGTAGTTACGTACTAGGAACAATTTGTATAGTTTCCTACACATGATATAATAAGTTCATCTACTTTCTCGGGATCTGAGTATGTGAACAAATTGTGAAACAAAGCAGCATGACTATAATTGGAATCGAATGAGTCAATACGTATGAATCCTATATATTCATTATAATATACATAAGGCTCATGATATGCTCACTTATTATTATTTCATCAAAAAGCAATGCTCAGTGATTATTATTGGTGTTTGGATCTACAAATGTTCTTATTGGACCCATCCAGTATCAGGTGGACCAATCTGTGACCGTATCGACTCCTAAGTGATAACTATTATTCAAGGCACAAAAGAGAAGAAAGAAACATAAGTAAAGAGGAGCAATGATTCGTTGGCATCACTGATTCGCTCAAAAACACTACTTATAATGTTCCTCTTGCTTCTATTGTCTACCCTAACTCCTGTTGTTGTCTCTTCACAGCAAATTGCTTCTAACAAACTCCACCATTCTCTGGCTTCTACCATCTCACACCATTTCCTGCGGAGAATCAGAAGACTCTAAGGGAAAACACGTTTCTTCGCCACCGGTTTGCCAGAGGAAGTTGGCGTAGTTGGCGGCATGGAAGGAGTTTGTAGGGTCTGCAGATATTGCTTCTAGAAAGTTCTCCTCGGCTGCCCAGAGATCCTTCCGAACTTTCCACTGGAAGATTGCGTATTTGCTGTACGTTTCGCCGTCTACTTCTTCCGACTCTATAGCCTTCTTGAAGCACTTCTCCGCTCTGATACATCCAAACCAAAAATCATTGTCAAGTTCCAAAGTTATGATCTGTTCACCAGCATATACTATAGTTTCACAAAGGTTGAATGTTAGACGCAAGAATCGGATTTAGTACCTGTCGTAATCTTTAGTGACAAGGTAAAGGAACTGAGCATAGTTAGCTAGTAGAAGAGGGTTGTTCGGTTCTTGAGCCAATCCTATTTTATATAAAAGCTCTGTTCTAGTGTAATTCGCATAATTGTCCAATTCAATCCTTGCATCGATCGGTGAAACTAGCGTTAATCTCATGTCACGATCGACGGGGGAATCATGCATTTGATCTGCTTCTTCCACCACCGAATTCCACAGACTCAGCTCCCCTTCTCTTATCCCTTGTCCTGAAACCGACTCTTGTTGTGTCGATAAGTGTGAAACCTTGTCAAAAGTGCTTGGTCCAAACCTGTTACCATCTGTGCCACTTGCTACAGGCCCCAAATCCATTCGGCTATCTCCACTAGATACAGAAGACTCGTTTAGCGCATCAAAATCAAACCTTTGATGCTTTTGATCTAGACCTTTAGTAACCGGTAATGCTTCTATTGGCACAGCAGCATCTGAAGGAGATGCTGCAATAGCTAAATTCGATGCAACTGAATGCACAGTAAAGTTTGCCAATAGGATCATCACATATACCATCAATGTAGGCGTTTGAGAGAATACGCGTTGGAAAATCCACAACAACGAAGCGTGCATATCCTTCTTAACCTGCTTAACAACGCCTTGTAGGTCTTCGTAGAAGATACTTTCTCTAGTCTGCAAAGCAAAGCTATGAACCTCCTCTAACATGAACACCATAGACGAGAAAGCTCTATTGATAGAACAATAAGTATATTCACTGGCTTCTTTAAGCGCCTCTTCTTGAAGCTTCCTCTTTATTATTCTAAGTGAGTGAGGCAGATCAACACTGTTTGCTTTCCTTTCAATGCTTGAATGGTTAACCATCTCCATCCATGGAGCTTCCAAAGAAGCTAAACCTGGAACAGATTCCTCTAATAGCTTTACATTACCGAATCCGTAACTTCTATGATCGTTACCTACTGATTCATGGATTATCTCTGATTGGTATTTACTTCCTTTGTTTCTCTCTAACCCTTCTTCTTCTTCACCTGCAATTTTGAATTGTATTTTTACGGAGAATTCTTCGTCGGAGAAGAAACCGGAGCTCGCACTACAAACTCTCCGTAGAGGATTATGTTTCTTCGTTGTGGAATTGGAAAATTCCCAAAGCTCACAGGATTTAGATCGGTGGAGTTTCTCAGATTGCGTTCCGAAAAACGTCGAAGGTTTCAATTTCGTCTGGAATGCTAAGGATCCTGATACATCTCCGCCTCTTCGACGAGAACGACGGCGTTTCGATGAGGTTAGGGTTTGTGAGAAAGACGGACATTGAGGAATCGTCGAATGGCGTCCTGGCCAATGAAAAGACGTGGTTGTGGCTACCTTTACCTCCATTCTTCAGAAACAAACGAAAATCTCAGAATATGTAGCCAAATGTATAAGGATTCAGATGATAAGATAAGACCGGAGAGAAATCGAAACAATGGAGAAATCGAAAGACAGAGATAGAGAGAGAGAGAGCTTACTTCTTGGGTAATTTGAAAATTCGTTCCAAGTATTTTCTCTTTCCGTTCGATGTTCTCGGGAAAATTTCTCAATCGAATTCAGAGGCTGGAGTTCCTGAAATTTGTTTACAAGGAAGATGACAAAATACACGTTTATATACGAAGAAGAAAAAACGGAGAAACATAAATTAGCAAATTCTTAAGAAAGAAATTTAGTTACCGGATATCGCCGGTTTCAACATACACGAAGGCGCGTGCTATTTCGAGGAAAGAAAAAGATTGGATAATAATTAATAACGGGTAGAGACGGTAACAGGCGATGAGTTTAAGAAAGATCGGCCAACTGTACAACGCGGAATAAACGGGAAAAGCTTGCTTTTAGTGAGGCTCAAGTGGCCTTCATCGCGGATTCATCTGTGATCTAACGGATGATAATTAGTCACGTGTCGTTTAACTGTTTGAATCACATAGTTGGCTTCATCTCTTGACAAGTTTGAGTATGGAGACGGGTTCACGGGCTTCGAGGAAAGTGAAAAACATAAAAATAAATTTTTGTTAGCGATTTAAATACACATCTTTGCCATATGCATAGATGTTAGGAGTATGTCAGAAACAAAAAGGTAGTATATGACACCACTTGCTTTATTTTGATTTGGAGTTTTCTGAATTTGATACTATTTGTTTTTCACGGTAGTAATTAATAACTATTGTGAAAGAAATGTGTGCTGAGAAATTCAACTGCATGTGGTTGTTCTTGACAAAGAAGAAATATAGTTCCAGAGAAAGTTTAGAAGTCCTATTTTTCTATTGCTATGAATGTTAATACAATTTATATTAATAAAGTATAGAAATCTGGACAAAGTTATACATACATCCTGTAATGTAAATAACTGAATGATTATATTAGATTGAGGTTACAAGATATATATATACTAAATTTACAATAGGAGATACTAGGGTAGATAGCTGTACAAATCAATTACGTATTAATTACATATTAATTCCATATCTTGACTATGCTTATATGGTCTTCCATATCTTGACTTCTCTTATATGTTCTACATGCCCCCTCAAGATGGAGGGGCTTTAGTCACTCCTATCTTGCCATAGAGTTCATTGAAACGTGATCGTGAGAGTGGCTTCGTCGATGCGTCGGCTAGCTGGTCCTTTGTAGATACGTGAGATACTCGTAGCGCTCCGGATTGGACATTATCTCGCACAAAATGGTAATCGAGAGCGAGATGTTTCATTCTAGAATGGAACAGTGGATTCGCACTCAAGTAAGTGGCCCCAATATTATCACAATAAATCACCGGAGCCGAGGGTAGGTGAACGCCAAGTTCCGTTAGAAGAGAACATACCCACCGAAGTCCCGCTGCAGTATTGGCGATGGCTCGATACTCAGCTTCCGGTGAGGACCTTGCAACCCCTTTTTGCTTTCTTGAAGATCACGAAATTGGGGTTGATCCAAGATAAATAATATATGCATTTGTATATACATAATCGTCCATATCACCTGCCCAATCCGCGTCGAAATACGCATGTAAAACAAGATGAGAATCAGCACGGATAAAAATACCATGAGATGGTGTTCCGGCGAGATAACGTAGCACCCGTTTTGCTGCCTGCCAATGCTCATCCGTAGGTGTATGCATATATTGAGACAACTTGTTGACCGCAAAAGAAATATCTGGCCTCGTGAATGCCAAGTACTGCAAACTACCAATCACCATTCGATACTCAGTTGGATTAGAGAGAGGAGAACCTGTTTTGAGAGAGAGCTTCGGATGAGGAGCCATAGGCGTAGTGACGGGTTTTGCGGCAAGCATCTTCGTCTTGGTAAGAAGATCAATGATATACTTCCCCTGCATCAAATGTAGACCAACTTTCATACGAGTTGCTTCTATTCCCAGAAAATAACTCAAATTCCTGAGGTCCTTAATGGAGAAGCGGGAAGCAAGGGCTAAAATTACTTGTGTAACCAATGCCTTGGTACTGCCTGTAACAACTATATCATCAAGATACACCAAGACATAAACAATGTCTTTTCCTTGATGATATGTAAATAATGATGTGTCTGCTACCGAGTTCCTAAATCCAGCCACAATGAGAGATGCTTTTAGTTCTTCGTACTAGGCGCGTGGTGCCTGTTTGAGACCATAGAGTGCCTTATTGAGTTTACACACATGGTCTGGGCGATCTGGATCCACAAAACCGGGTGGCTGCGTAACATAAACATCATCAGTCAATGTCCCTTGAAGGAAAGCGTTGTTGACATCTAACTGCCGGATACTCCAATTTCGTGTCACAGCTTGTTCCAATACAGTCCGAATAGTCGTCGATTTAATCACGGGGCTAAACGTCTCCATGTAATCAACACCGTATTGCTGGTTGAATCCTCGCGCAACCAGCCGTGCTTTATACCTATCAAGTAAACCAGTCGGAAAATACTTAAGAGTATAAATCCATTTCGTTGAGATAACATTCTGATTTTGCATTGGTGGTACCAAATTGAATGTACCATTACGAACCACCACATTGAACTCCGTTGACATCGCATTTCGCTATTTTTCATCTCTAAGGGCTTGGTTAATGGTTGTAGGTATCAATGGTTTGGAAGAGATATTGAGGCAGAGTTTATTGATGGGTTTGATGATATTGTTTTTGGCGCGAGTGCGCATGTTATGGTTGTTGATGGGAGGATTTGGTGGTGGTGGTGACGGGGAAGTTTGTTCCAGTGTCGGAGAGGGATTTGGTGGTGGTGGTGAAGGAGAATTTTGGGACGAGGAAGGAAAAGTATGATTTGGGCTAGATAAGGGTAATGCATGGTCTGGTGGGCTTGGGCTTTTGTAACTTGGTGATGTTAATGGGCTTGGTGGGGAAGAGGGATCTAGAGATGAAACGTCTGTGTTTGTTGACGGCGAGGAGGAGCTCGAAGACGATGAATGAAGATTATGCGGTGGAGACGACGGGTCATGATTGGTGACAGAGACCGACGGCGTGGCTGATGGTGAATGTTGGTGAGGATCCGAGCTCAAGGGCGCGAGAGGAGCTGTGGCGAGTGGCGGTAGGGGAATGGTCATGGTCGGCGGGGCTAGAATCGTTGGAAGAGTTTCAGAGGAAACATGGACAGTCGCCGGTGGAGACGCAAATGGGTATGTGCTTTCAACAAATTGCACATGTCTAGATGCGTAGATACGGCCGGTTCGTCTATCTAAGCACAAATAGGCACTTTGTGTTAAAGAGTACCCGAGGAATGTACACAGGATGAAACGTTGATCGAGCTTGTGAGCAGCATACGGTCTAAGCCAGGGAAATCATAGAGAACCAAAAACCCGCAGCTTCAGGTAATTTGGTTTTTGCTTGAATAAGCGCTCAAACTGATTTTGATTGTTGATAACGGATGTGGGAAGCCGATTAATGAGATATACGGCTGCAACAAATGCATATGACCAGTAGCTCGTGGGCATCGATGATTGGCTGAGAAAAGTAAGGCCCGTTTCAACGATATGCCGGTGCTTGCGCTCCGCGATACCATAATGTTTTAGTGTGTGCGAAGGACTCGTGAAATGAGATATCCCATGCTCAGACAGAAAATGTCGGAGAGCAATGAATTCTCCGCCATTATCCAAATATAAGGTACCAATCTTCCTCTGAAAATGATTCTCAACAAGGGACTTGAAGGCAATGAATGTGTCTCGGGTTTGGGATTTGTTTTTAAGGGGATAGAACCAGGTGTAACGAGTATAGTGATCAATGATAACTAGATAATATTTGTTGTTATCAACGGACACAATTGGGGATGTCCATATGTCACTATAAAGAATTTCTAGGGGATGATTTGTGATGATCGTATTTGTGGAAAAGGGTATTTATGGGTTTTGTTTGTGAGACACGTTGAGCAAGGAAAGTGTTTATTCATTGAATCAGAAATAGTTAATGAAAATTGCGCAACAAGGGTTTTTAAAATAGGTAAATAAGGGTGGCCAAGTCTATTGTGCCAGGAGATGACATCAGTTTTGGATGTAAGAGAAGCGAAGTTGGATGATGGGAGAGAGACCGACTACTCGTACAGCTCATTCTTGGTTTTGCCTTGGAGCAATCGGGCCCCCGTGCTGAGATCCTTCACCTGAAAAGAGGTTGGGAAAAATTCCACAGACACTTTATTATTGTTGCACATACGGTATACTGATATGAGATTTTTTTAAAAATCAAGAACAAACAAGACATCTTGCAGTTTAAGAGGACGTGAAGAAGTAGAGAGAAAGGAGGAAACAGTATGTGAGATGGCAAGCCCCGAGCCATCGGCAATTGTCACTTCTTCACCACCGTTGTACGGGTGATGAATAGAGAGATTGTTTAGGTTGGAGGTAAGATGATGCGTAGCACCACTATCCATTATCCAATTTGATGCATTGTATGGAGCATCAAAGTGAGCTCTCGGTTGCCATGGTGCATACTGATAGGTAGGAGGCGGGTTGGAGACAGAACCTTGTTGGAATTGAAGACAACGACGCGCACTGTGACCCGTAACTCCACAGATTTGGCACTTGCCAAGGTAAGGCCGTGGTGTGTACTGTGAGGTACGAGGAGTGAACTGTTGGGGAGATGACTGCCAATTGTTGTTACCACATCCAGCCGGCTTGTTGTAACTGTGGTTTTTGTTATTGTTGCCTTTGTAGTTAGCAGCATTAGCCGTGACAGGAAGCAAGGCAGGAGAAGCACTCAGAGATTGAAGCTTGACTTCCTGGTTCAGAAGTTTTTCATGAACTTCTGTGAGAGATGGTGGAGAATCCCGACCTTCAATCTGATCTGCAACTGACTTGAACTCATCCGAAAGGCCTTCAAGAATAAACCCGATCTGATCCTCGTGATCAATAGCCTTGCCAAGGAGAGCAAGTTGATCAAATCTGGTAGTGAATCCCTGAAAGTATGCATTGATTGACTTGGTTCCTTTCGTCCATTGCTTCAATTGTTGTTTGAGCTGTTTGATGTGGCCACGGCTAGGTTTGGCATAGGTAGAGGTGAGCGTGTTCCAGATTTCAGCAGCAGTTTTGGTCGTTGACAGCAGCGGTTGAAGATTAATAGAGACAGCTTCGAGGAGAGCGCTGTAGATCAAGCGATCCTGCCGGTTCCAAAGAGTATACGCGTTGTTAGTAGTGACCACCCCAGCCGTGGTGATAGTGGGTTCCGGGACAATGGTGGATCCATCCAAGTAACCTGCAAGACCGTAGCCATCAAGCAAGGCATGAACCTGGAGGCTCCACATGAGAAAATTGGAAGCGTTGAGCTTTGTGACGTTCGTCATATTAATGGTAAGCAAAGGAGAATCAGAGACCATGATAGTCTCGGTAGAGGTACCATTTGTTGCAGCCATAGCGAAAAGAAAAAGAAAAAGATGGCGGCTAAAAATAATTTAGGTTTTTAGAGGTATCTCTGCTCTGATACCATGTAATGTAGATAACTGAATGATTATATTAGATTAAGGTTACAAGATATATATACTAAGTTTTAAATAGGAGATACTAGGGTAGATAGCTATACAAATGAATTACGTATTAGTTACATATCAATTCTATATCTTGACTATGCTTATATGGTCTTCCATATCTTGACTTCCCTTATATGTTCTACACATCCCACCCGTCTAGCTGCTGTTATTCTCATCAGGATAAGTCTAAAATTAATTGGATCCCATGGGAGCAGATTACAGAGCACAAAGATCAGGGTGGTTTGAGAATCAGAGACTTGATAGATTTTAACATTGCTTTGGTAGCTAATCAGAGTTGGAGAATTCTGCAACAACCAAACTCACTCTTGGCAAGAGTTTATAAAGCTAAGTATTTTCTTAAAGCAACCTTACTGGAGGCTACTCAAAAATGGGCCCCAAGTTATGCTTGGAGAAGCATACTTCAAGGTAATAAGTTGCTTAGAAAGGGGATTAGATGGGCTGTAGGAAATGGTGAAAAATTCATGTCTGGTCAGATTTTTGGTTGCCTAGCTCCCAATCAATTCCAGCAACAAGTCATGCTAATATCATAGATCCTGAGCTAATGGTTAAAGATTTTTTCATACAGGGTACTACTACTATGTGGAATGAGTCTAAGCTTGCTGTTTTATTCAATCCTTTGGATATTCCTTTCATTAGAAGGCTGAGACCATCTCTAACAGGTGCTCAAGACACTATTACTTGGCTTTATACAAAGCATGGTCAGTACACTGTCAAATCAGGATATCTCTTGCTTAGAAGTCTTAAAGGACAATCTTCCTCAAATGTGTCTGATGTTTATAGGGATATTTGGAAGCAGGATTTGCCACCAAAATAGTGATGCATGATGCATTGCCTGTAGGGACTAAGCTCAAACAAAGAAATGTGCTTCAAGATAGTAATTGTCAATTGTGTGGGGAAACGGAAGAGACAGTGAAACATATTGATATATCATAGTTTATACCCATTTAAGACCATGATATAAGTCCAATATCTAGAGTCTTTGTTGTGTTTTGGGTTGGTTTTAGAGTCTTTGCAGGTATTTAGACGTTTGGAGCATACAAGATATTTACTGGAAGTTTTGGAGCATTGTGGAATAGAGCGTCAAAGTGTCAAAGTTTGGATTCAGAAAACAGAGCTGGTGTCGATCGACACCACCTTTGGTGTCGATCGACACCTTGGTCAGACGAGCAAAAAGCCCAAAATCAAAGATTTCCGTTTTTGTCGAGAAAATTCCAGATGTTTACTTTTGTGTTCTAGTCGGTTTATGTACTCTATAAATACGTTTTTACAGCCATTGTTTAGGCTTATGCTTTCTTTTACTCAATTTCTAAGAGATATATTCAATTAATAATATGTTTGCTTCTTTGAATATGTCTGAATAGTTCTCTTGTTAGGTTTAGGGATTTTCAAAGGTGTTTGATAAATTGCTAGATCTGATTTAATTGTTAGGGTAATATCTTTAGAATGTTCTTCATCTTGACTTGAGTTTATTGCTGATTTTAGATTCATGACCTGAAATCTGATCTTAGGATAATTAATAGAAACGACAGTTTTGTTGATTACCTAATCTAGTCTTTGATGAGCAAAATTCCTTTTCCCAAAGAAATTTGGTTTAGGGTTTTGTGAACAATTGAAATTGAACTTTAATACTTATTTAGATTGTTAGGATTCGCAAAGAAATTTGGTTTTCTATGATTTAAATATAGATAATCTATGTAGCGAAAGTTGATTGGTTTTACATTCCTGTTCATGTTTAAGAACTGTGCATCATAATCCTATCTTTAATTCATTATCTGCAATTCTGATTCACCTGCGATTTCCCTGTGCCTAACGTCTTTCTTTATTGATTTTCACAACCGTTTACTTGTTTTGTTTACTTTCATAATCCGACCATTTATATCTATTGTGTTTCATTGATTTCCTGTGGATTTCGATACCTTAAATACTGCAATTGATCTCATAATTTGAGAGAGGAGCTTAAGGTTAATTTGAGCATATCAAATTTTGGCGCCATTGCTGGGGAATCACGCCATTAGATTTTTATTATTAGGATTTTGTCTAAGTGTTTTTTATTTTTTGTTTTACTTGCTAGTTTCTTGTGTTTCTGTCTGTTTTGCGTTTCAGGTGTATGCCTGATATAAGGAGCTGCAAAGACAAGGAGCTACATGGATACGGTCTTCAAGAACTTACACATTTAGAGCGTGAGAATAGAAGAGCAGCAACAATGGTTGCTCAAGGACGTATGATACTGAGACCAGGAGAAGATGGAATCCTGCGTGATTCGGCAGGATTGAAGTACAACGAGGAAAGATTAAGGATCGACGACGATGGAGCTGTGATCGTCGAGAATATTGAGGAACATGCGAATCTGGAGTAGCCTGTCGAGCGACACGGAGAAGATGTCGAGCGATGTGACCAAATCGTGGGTGTCGATCGACACCAGGGTCTGAATTCGCCGATTTTGTTGAGAAATAACCAGAACGCTGCGCGAAGACAAACATTGTTTAACTTTAATCGTCCAGAACAGTTCTATGCTTGTAGGTCTGCCATTCGTCCACCTCCATTCCAAAGGAACGACTTTAAGCTCAAACCAGCGTTCTTCTCTTTAGTTGCTCAAGACCCATTATGCGGTCTTCCACATGAGAACCCGATTGACCACATCGAGAAGTTTGAGGATCTTGCATCTGCAATCAAGGCTAATAGAGTCTCAGAGGATTATCTAATCTGCAAGCTTTTCCCCTACTCTCTTCAAAGGGAAGCTAAGTATTGGCTAAGGACGCTTCAACCGGGCTCTCTTACAAATTGGATGGACAAAAAGAATGCTTTCATAAGCAATTACTTTGACGATGCAAAGTCCGAGGACCTTAGAGCAAAGATTTCGACTTTCAAGCAAGGAGATGTTGAGGCATTCAAGGTTGCGTGGTACAGATTCAAGGGCTATCAGAGAGACTGTCTACATCATGGATTCAACGAGGTACTGCTACTTAATATCTTCTACAGAGGGATTGCGCTGCAATATTCTGTGACTCTGGATGCTGTGAGTAATGGGAACTTCAATACAAACTCGCCAAAGACTGCCTTGAGATTGATCAAGAATCTTGCTAATAGCAATAGTGCTAAGGATATGGACTACCAAAGGAGCCAGTCTGAACATAACATTGGTGGTAACCAGTTCGCAGAAGTCACCAGGAAGCTTGATTCAATGCATAGTCTTCTAGCTGGAAGGAAGAAAGTTAGCTTTGCGCAAGAGGTTGAGAATGCAGACGAGGATGTTAATTACATCAACCAGAATGGATTTCAGAAATTCAGTAGTCAGCAAGGATATGGATTGTCTTATCAGAAGCCATTCAGAGCGGGAACAACTATCAAAGGAACTATGGTTCTTTGTCTTACAAGCCTCCTGAGCAGAAGAGCAAGATGGAAGATATGTTTGAGCAGATCCTAGAGGGACAGCAGAAGTTAACGGTGAATGTCAACCAAAAGATTGATGCAGTTTATTAGGACTTGAATGGGAAATTTAAAGCGTTAAGTGCTCATGTCAAGAAGCTCGACGTTCAAGTGGCTCAAACAGCTGAATCAATTAAGAGACAAGAGGGGTTTTTTCCTCCAAAGACTGATACTAACCCAAGGAGTACTTGCAATGCCGTTCAAACTAAAACGGAGTATTATTTCACGGAGTTCGACAAAATTTTTGGGACTGCAGAGCAAGTGTCGATCGACACTGATACTGAGCATCGATCGCCACCTCTCGAATCATCAACTCGGATCGCGAAAACAAAGCAAGTGTCGATCGACACTAAGTAGAGTGTCGATCGATACCCCGTCCAGACAGCACCTAATTTTGCGTCAATTGCGATTGTTTCAGAGGAGAACACCTACAAGCCAAATGTCCCTTTTCCCAGAGCTAGAAGGTCGAAGCAGGAGGTCGAAGAAGCTTTTTGCAAAGCAATGATCGAGAAGGTTATGGTTGAGATGCCTTTGGTTGACGCAGTCAAACTTTCACCAGCTTTGAGAAGATACGTCAAAAGGATGGTGGCTAATGGAGTTAGTCATGAGGAAGGCGCACTGCTGACTAGAGATATCAGGGCAATTCTCTTGAACATGACTCTAGTTCCTAAGAAGAAAAAGAAGGACGTAGTGGTTTCAGAGGAAGTAAGCGCGATGATTCAGAGCAAAATTCCAGTCAAGCTACCGGATCCAGGAAACTTTGTGCTTCATTGCTCCATCTCAACAAGGCAGTTTCCTCACTCTCTATGTGATTTGGGATCCGGTGTCAACTTGATGCCATTGTGAGTTGCTATTAATCTTGGGATGACTGATTTTAGGGCAACAAGGATGTCTCTTCTTTTAGCTGATCGATCCAAGAGATTCCCAAAAGAAATTCTAGAGGATGCGCCTATTAAGATTCAAGACTACATAATCCCTGCAGATTTTGTGGTTTTAGAATACAACGATGAGCCTGGAAATCCTCTGATTTTTGGAAGATCATTCTTGGCTACTGCTGGCGCTTAAATCGATGTGAGGAAAGAGAAGATCAAGCTTGATCTAGGTGATATTGTCATGGACTTTGACATGGAGAACACCAGGCAAAAATCCACCATCGATGGTCAGACTCTTTCTGTGGAGATTTTAGAAGATGAAGACTCTATCAAGGGGTTAGAATCTAGTCCCTCATATGTTGCTAAACAGATCATTCCACTTATCCCATCCCACGATCCTCCCATAGAGCCAAGGTATGAACTTCCTATACTCAATTCTAACTCTTCTGATTTTGTTAAACATCAAAAGGCTGTTACGTGCTCATGCAAGCAACGAGTTTCTCGAAAGCTTGGTTTTTCTGTTGATGATTCTACAGAAAAGAGAAGAGATCCATCTAAGGGATGTAAAGAAGAGGTGAAGCTAAAAATGACTTCAAAGCCATTCGCCACAATGAGAATCATAATTCCTCAAGCGCTAAAGGACAAAGGCGACGTGGTCGTTAAAGAAATGGTGCAGAAGACGCAGAAGCTCTTTCCTGGAATCATTCGATGGAAGAGTGCAGATCCTCCAGACATCTAGTTCCTCAAAACAGTCAAGCTAACGGACCGAAAACAAGCGCTTAATGGGAGGCAACCCATTTGTGAGTCTTAATAATTATGTTTTATTTTATTTTCTTTTACAATTTTATGTTTGGTGTTGTTTTTGGTTTTGATTTTTAGGAGATAAAAACGTTTGGATGAACTTCATATGCACCTGTCGATCGACATAAGTGATTTTGTCGCTCGACATAGCTAAAATTTCAAGGTGTCGATCGACACCCTTGATAGTGTCGATCGACACCCCCCTCTAGGTTACGTTTTTCTTTTCAAAATTTCAATTCCTTTTGTTTTCTATCTATTTTATTCACCAATCTCAGGCTTAATAACACTGGGGACAGTGTTGTTTAAGTCTGGGGGAGGTAGTTGCTAACTATGTTTTCTATTTTGAGTTTTTTATGAGTAAGTTTTTTAATTTTTCAGGTCGAAATTCCCCTTTCTACTTGCTTTGAACAACGCTCAATGACTATTTCCGATGCAAGTTGGTTGGTTTTACTGAGGTGGGTAACTGGAAGTGGATCGGTTTAACGGAGCGAGTTCAGATTTCTGGAGAACGCCAGAAAGACGTTGCAGACCTTGCCCTTAATGAATCTTTAATCTCTTGTCTTGGGCGTTGGATATCGCAAGACTTGATTCAGCTTCCGAACACTTGAAAGCGAGGACGGACTGCTCTTGAAACTTCTTCCCAAATGACGAATACAACTGTCCTAGATCAAAAAGAAAAAGCCTCATGACCCTGTCTCCACAAGAACAATAGTAGTGAGCGCTGATCTAGTGAATCATAGAGATGCCAAGGTATTAAAATAGTCTACAGAAAAGTGTAGTTCAACCAGAAAAGTGCAAGTCCAAAAATAAAATAAATCTTGAAGAAAAAGTTCAACAAAGGGCATTGCATCTCTATGACATCCTTAATTGGATACAATTTCGGAGGGAAGAGAGAGGGTGAAACGCAGGAAAGTGTTAAAGAAAGTGAAAGAATCTAGAAGGTCCAGCGATCGATATTCCCTCGATGAGACTGCACTTAAAATAACTAAAAGGGTTTGCAATTGAAAGTCTGAGATTCTCTAATGAGTTTGGATTCAATCTGGAGGACTGCTATACTTCTAGGGAAACATCGAAGTATCACCGGATTAGCTTTGCAAAGGTATGTGGTTCCTAAAGGAGTGATCATATCTGTTTTGCTTAGGGACAAGCAAAAAGCTAAGTCTGGGGGAGTTGATATATCATGGTTTTTACCCATTTAAGACCATGATATAAGTAAAATATCTAGAGTCTTTGATGTATTTTGGGTTGGTTTTAGAGTCTTTGCAGGTACTTTGAGCATATCACATATGTTGTTCAGATGTCGAATTAGTAGAGAAATTTAGGATATAGCACATGTCCGATTACCTAACTCCTTAATGATACAAGAAGAGTTGGATATTAAGGATTATTACTCATTCTTAACAAGGTTTAATCAGGTCTCCTCAAACCAATCTCTTTTATTTAATTTTATGGGTTGGCGAATATGGAAGATGAGAAATGATTTTATTTTCAATGCAAGGAGGAGGTCAATCCCGGATACAATTCAAAGAGCCCTTATGGATTTTAACTTATGGCAGGAAGCAAATGATCAATTTTCTTTGAATAACTATCCAAGCCAGAATCATACCAGGTTGGTCATTCCACAGACATTGGAGTAGGTTTTGGAAAGTGTAACATCGGGTTGCTGTTTCGTTGATGCGTCCTGGATTTCGGCATCGCAAGTAGCTGTAACTGGATGGGCACTATATGACAGGAACCAAAATATGACATTGACAGGAGCAGATTCAATTCATTCCATTAATTCCTCTAGGCAGAACCGAGCTTCAAAGCAAAATAATTAGGCTTTTGCCTAGGGCCCCCGAATTATATAACAATTTAAGGGCCCCCAAATACATAATATCTTTTGTAGCCTAGTGGTATAAAGTGAGCAGGTTCTAATCATTATCTAGATACTAAATCTAAAACAAATCAATCATAATCATAGATTAAAAAAGAATTGTTAGTTTATAAACAAACCTAACAATTTACAAAGATCAAATCAAAAACTCAATTAGTTATCTTGACTTCTTCTTCTTCATTGTTTCACCAGCACCATCACGTCTTCCTCCCTTCTCTATATCTCTTGTAATTACTAAATCTATTTCTTCTTTAATTTTAATTACTTTATTTTCTTTTAATTTTTTTTTCTAGACATTGACGAACACTAAACTACTAAATAGGATAAACAATAATATAACATAATTGATTTGGATGAATGTTTTACTAGTGATGATTTGATATATTTTTTAATTTTAATATATTAGAACACTAAACTTCTTAAGAAGTTTTTTCAAAGTTAAAATTGATCAAGTCTTATCTCCGATCAACTATATCACAAGAAAGGTTGAGTGGTCTAGCTATCATATCTATAGAAAGAGAACTCGTTAAGAACTTAGACTATGAGAGTATGGTGAAAAACTTTATTGAAAAAGAAGGAAGAAATATTATGTCTTAGGAATTTTAGATTATCGTTTACAGTTTTGTTTTGAATATTTTTGTTACTTTACAAATGTATTTATATTAAAAGGGTCCCATTTTTTATTTCGCCTTGAGCCCCCATAAAGCTAAGCACGACACTTCTAGGGAAGCAGAAATATAAGCTTTGAGAAGTGCAGTGGTGGATATTAGAAGACTTGGGTTTTCCAATATTACTTTTTGTGGAGATTTGCAGGAGCTTTATGGGATGCTTCAACGTATGGGTACAAATGCGGTAATGGAAGAAATACAATATCATCCTAATGCAGTTCAATTACAAGATATTCTTTCTATAGCACAAACATATGGTTTAAGTTTCAAGCATATCTCCCGGAATGCAAACACATTGGCGGATACTTTGGCTAAGTTTGCAAGATTAACTTCTCAATGTCATGTTGTAAAATTGATAATGTAATTAGATTTCCTCTCGTTAATGAAAGTTTTAGACGGAAAAAAAAATATGATAGTTACCATTATCATTAGGGTCTAAATGGGCTTAGATAAAAAAAAAGTAAAAAAAATAAAAATAAAAAATAAAAAATAAAAAATGGGCATTAGACCTAGTTGCTGCTGATGAAAAAACCATTATTCTTGAGAATTCAAGAGTGGATTCCTTCAAGAGTCACGAAAGTAAATTATTCTCCTTGTGAATATCTTCCTTGTGGATTAAATTGTTGGTCGAGCAGTGGTGAGAGGAAATCTCAGTTTCTGGAAATGTCAAGCATTGAAAACCCTACCGGAATCTGCAAAAACGTTCCAAATCTCATCTCTTCCTTCGTCGACACCTTCGTTGACTATTCTGTTTCCGGCATCTTCTTGCCACAAGATCCCAATCCACAGAACGCGATTCCGCAAACGCGGTTCGAGAAACCGGAGCGTCTCGTTGCAATCGGCGATCTCCATGGCGATCTCGAGAAATCCAAGGAAGCATTTAAGATCGCCGGACTGATTGATTCGTCGGACCGATGGTCCGGTGGATCCACGGTGGTTGTTCAGGTCGGCGACGTACTAGATCGAGGCGGAGATGAGATAAAGATACTTTACTTCTTGGAGAGATTGAAACGAGAGGCTGAGAAATCCGGAGGTAAGATTCTGACTATGAATGGGAACCATGAGATTATGAATGTAGAAGGTGACTTTAGGTATGTAACTAAAGAAGGTTTAGAGGAATTTCAAGTTTGGGCAGATTGGTATTGTTTAGGGAACAAGATGAAGAATATGTGCTTAGGTCTGGAGAAACCGAATGATATTTACGATGGGATTCCGATGAGTTTTCGTCGCGCTAGATCGGATTGTTTTGAAGGAATTAGAGCTAGGATTGCTGCATTGAGACCTGAAGGTCCAATTGCGAAACGATTCTTGTCTAGAAATCAAACGGTGGCTGTTCTTGGTGACTCGGTGTTTGTTCACGGTGGTCTTTTAGCTGAGCACATTGAGTATGGACTTGAGAAGATAAACGAAGAAGTTACGGGTTGGATTAACGGGTTGAGTGGAGGAAGATATGCTCCTACGTATTGTAGAGGAGGGAATTCTGTAGTTTGGTTGAGGAAATTCTCGGATGAGATGGCGCATAAATGTGATTGTTTAGCTCTTGAGCATGCTCTTTCCACTATTCCCGGGGTTAAGAGAATGATCATGGGACACACGATCCAGGACGCTGGTATCAACGGTGTTTGTGATAATAAAGCTATTAGGATTGATGTGGGCATGTCCAAGGGCTGTTCTGACGGATTGCCTGAAGTTTTGGAAATCCGTAGGGACTCTGGTGTGCGGATAGTGACATCGAATCCTTTGTATAAGGAGAATACGAATCCGAATTTAGCTCCTGATAGTAAAATTGGTCTCGGGTTGTTGGTACCAGCTGAACATGTTCCTAAGCAAGTCGAAGTTAAAGCGTGAAGGGCTTTTAGTGAAGCACTAGTTGATACTCTTTGTTTGGATCATCATTATTGATGCCTTTTGCAAGTCCAGCATCGCGGATTCTTTGTATGAACACTTCTCGGGGCGTAAGAAAAAAATATAAAGCTGGTAACATCAACTATAAGTTTCTTAGATTTGCCAGTTCCCTTGCCTTTATGTGTATTTTAATTCTGTAACAGAAACCGAACCTCATATTCTCATCACTACTGGAAAAAAAAAGCATAGACAGAAAAAATTAAAACTTTGCATCAGAAAACTGAGAAAATTCAAATAAAATTGGGAATGAATAGGGAACACTGAGGATTCGCAGTTTATAAAGCTGGTAACACAACATTAATTCATTCATAGCCTTCATTAACAATATTCTGCAAGCCACAGATACTAAAAGGTCCACATATTGAGCCTTTTAAGTAAGTTGTAAGCTTTGTAGAGAGCACATAAACACTTCAACTTCTGGTTGTTAATCTGGTTTTGAAGAACCTCTCTCATTGAGATTAAATCTCTTGTGGCTTCACTTATTTTGCAGGAAAGTGAATATAAAGGATGAAGCAAATGCAGGATGCATTTACCTAGTGTTAATGCAACTAGAAGAAACACACATTACCTTTTACATAATGACATGTACTCTTGCCGTGCAGACTCATGCTTCTAAGTCAATTAGTCACTGTCTAAAAAGGCAAAAAATCATTTCACTAGTCTTCAAGACTTTTCATAGATATGAAGTGGTGTTTATGTGTTGACCCCATCAACGGGGGAAGATAAACCAATGCTATTTTATCTGTGGCTGAAATTTTTCGTTAGACTAACCCATCAATGGCAAAGGAAAATGCTTATCAATTGTAATACATTTTGAATCTTCAAATGACAAGGAAACATAATACAAGAATCAGCCTCAGCCCCATGGGGACTAAAAGCTTCTCTTTTATCAAACCCAACGAGAAAACTCTCTTCGAGATAAAAATATGTCGCCTAGTAATAATGAGGAAATTCCCAAACTACAAGACTTAAAGACTACATACCATAGACTGAAAATTTGAAATATGTCACTATATACTCTAGTAATTTATACACACATCTTTTGATATTGTTTCTTCATAGACCATGTCAGATAGGATCGAGTCAAGATAAAAAGAAAATGTAGTTACCTCTCTCTCCAAATAACATAGCATTCATTATCACATATTATGAAAATGATACTATATAAGCCTCATTGGGTTGCAAAGTTTGTTCATAGAAACATAAACACAACTGAAAGTCCAAATAAAATTGGGAGCCAAAAAGGGTTAACTGAGGATTATATATATAGTAATTAGCACAACATTCATCTTTTGTTCTGCAGGCATAAGTACTACACCATGATTGCCAGACTCAAGAAAAATTAAACACGGCACCAAAGTTACCTGACCCAATCAACTTGTTGGAAGAGTAGCCACTTGCTTTCTTGTAGAACTCATCATAACCCTCATTCTCATTGTCGTTACCCCTGAGACTCTTCATTCTTTGTTTGTACCGGCATACAGAAGTCATGGACAGAAAAAGTGACAACAAAAGTGCTGTTATACCTGCACCGACACAAATGTTAATCGAAGTATATTAGCAGTGGCCACATCAACTTGCTTTTACATAGAATTCAGTAAACCCAATTAAAAATTAGCGTAATTTTAGACTAATTCAGAATGTCTTCTTAATCATTCCTAGCACAAGAAAACTTGAAATATCACTATATAATCCAGTAATGAGCAAACATAATTCTTTGATTCAGCTTTTATTTTTCTAGACCAAGTCAAGTGCAAAAATTACAGTTCACCTTCGATTAGAACAGGAGCCAACAAATAGAGGATGGCAGTGAAAAGAGATGAAGCATCTGAATGTTTGAGATCACAGTGAGGAAATTCTCGGACGAGATGGCGCGTAAATGTGATTGTTCAGCTCTTGAGCATGCTCTTTCCGACGATTCCCGAGGTTAAGAGGATGATCATGGGACAAACGATACAGGACGCTGGTATCAACGGTGTTTGTGATAATAAAGCTATTAGGATTGATGTGGGCATGTCCAAGGGATGTTCTGGTGGATTGCCTGAGGTTTTGGAAATCCGTAGGGACTCTGGTGTGCGGATAGTGACATCGAATCCTTTGTATAAGGAGAATACGAATCCGAATTTAACTCCTGATAGTAAAATTGGTCTCGGGTTGTTGGTACCAGCTGAACATGTTCCTAAGCAATGGGAAGTTAAAGCTTGAAGGGCTTTTAGTGAAGCACTACTTGATACTCTTTTTGATCCTAATTAAATCCCAGCCATAAACTTGAGAATGTCTTTCTTCTTGTGACCACACCATTAGTGATATCGTTATGTCGCGGACCTCGGGTAAAACCCCTTTAAGAGGCTTTAGGCACCGTAGATTGATACGGATCAGGTTTTACCCGAAATAAATCACTGCAAGTGCACATGCACGCAGTAGTATATTCAGGGATCGAATCCACAAGGACCAAGTGTTACACAACAAACTATAGATAATTGAACTAAGCTAAGCAGGAAACAAAGATGGGTGGTTTTATCAAAATAAAATAACGAGATTGCAAAATAACGATTTAAAACAGATTTATAAAAGCGTTAGGCATTAGGGAATTCTCAAGAAATCACATTCATAAACCAGACAACTATTCAGATTCTAATATGCATGCATCTTAAACTCAAACACTGATATAAATTGCTCCACTTTCGTGATAACAATTACTTTCCCTAGAGATCCGAGTGCCTAAACTTTTGGAATGGTCACGGCTATCCTAGACAAGCATTATAGTTCAGGTTTGATCAGTTCATAATACTCTATAACTAACCTTTCGAATTGTTATAACGCATTACTCATCAACAATAGTTCTAGCAATACAAAAGCTTTTGGAATGTGTATCAACCTAAGATCTAGTGATTAAATGACCAGTTCAATCCTAGCATTATGCCTAACAGTGATGAAGATGGTAATTGATAAGTAATCTATCTGTGTCTAGTTTAATCTGTGACATCCATTGAAAACCCTAAAACCTAACTAGAGATCTACTCAGACATGATAGAAAGCATAACGAAAGCAATAGATAAAAAATGCATAATCAATAAAAGAGAAATCAATAGGGTTTAGAAATCTTCTCCAAGGGGGGATGAGATCTTCTCCCAATTACAACTCTGAATCTCTAAAAGTCTGAATAAAAAGTGATAAAAAACGTGGATGATAAAAAAGAACAAAACCCTACGGGTATTTATAGGATAAAACGGAAAAAGGAAAAGTTCCTAAAAATCTGGGGACTGGACCGGTCGGTCCGAAATCGGGATTGGTCGGTCCGGTTTCCAGAGACTTCAAATCCTCTCGTGGCCGGCCTGGACCGGCCGGTCTTGTTACTAGACCGGTCTGTCTTCATTCTTCAAGGCTTCGGTCTTCAAATGGCTGGACCGGCCGGTCCTTGGTGTGGACCGGTCGGTCCCATTTCCAGAAGCATTGGCCGGCTTCAAACTTCAAGTGGAACGGCCGGTCGGATGGGTGGAACGGTCGGTCGGATGATGCCAAGTAGGGACCGGCCGGTCCTTGGGTTGGACCGGTCGGTCCAGCCTCCAAGAGCATTCGGTCGGTCCTCATTCATCTCGATCTTCAATGGCCAAACTTGGACCGGCCGGTCCATTATGTGGACCGGTCGGTCCGGACTCCAGAAATCCCGGTTTTCGTCCGAAATGCTTGAATCTCCTTCCCGTACGCATGTAATTCCAAATCTTTGAGTATGGATCTAAATACCAGCTCAAAACAACTCAAAAGACCTTGGAAACTCGTTAAGTTCGTAGTTAGGAACGTCCAAATTCACGTTATATCAACTCCCCCAGACTTAGATCTTTGCTTGTCCTCAAGTGAAGACAAACTAGAAATAAATTCAAGGAAGCTATAAAAACCAAACTAACCTTTGTGAGCTGAATGCAATCCTTTAGGACCCCACAGATGTAATGCTAAAAAACCTGAAAACTCATAAACAGATCAAAAACCAAGATGGTACTTCATGTACTTTGCCAAATACATAGCAATGTTACCATACTCAAGTTCCTATGTCTCAGCGACTCTACACTAAGGTCCAGAAATCTTACCTCAAGGAAAATATCTGTCGCATAAGGGTTAAGGATTTGGGCTATTTAATGGTGGTATGAAAGTGTTTAGGCTAACCTCAGTCGCGGCCGAATGCAAGTCATGGCACAAAAACCCAAGAGAACTAAATCCAAAAATGATGCACAGCTTTTCAAACTTAAAACCTTTTTCTTTATTTTGATGAAAACTTTTCTGCTTATAATGCTAAGAATGTGAAATAGAAAAGTGCTTTATAAATGTGCATGTAAAATCAGAGGCTTTATTCTAGTCCCTTTCAACATTTATTAGTATATTTTTTTTCTTTTTAATGGATTTTCGTTTTTTTTTTTTTTTTTGATAAAAGTTGGGGATTAGTTCTAGCCTTTTCTAAGCACGAGTGATGACAAAAACGAAAATTAAAAATAAATATGGAAATGCAGATATATATATCCTAAGGAGAAAGTTTTGAAATGGTACCAAAAGGTCTTTAGAATGATCAGCTGGCCGGACTACGTCTCCAGAGTTTTTGCGCTTGAGTGCATGTCAATGTCTTCAATAGAATGCATGAGGTTTGAAAGAATGGTTAAGGTAAGGTTGTGGTACCAGACTAAAAGTGAGCCTGGCCATTAGGAGTCCTGAAGAGGGGAATAGTGTTTGAAAAAGGATAGGACTCCTAACGTGTTGCTTCTTATGCGATTTCGAATTCCCTGAGTTAAGAAAACAGACAATAGCAAAGAGTGTCAGCGTTAGCTTTCAAAGAGACGGGAGCCTTCTGGTAACACTGATCCGCCTAGGGCGTTTTTAATCTTCCCATTGCATTGGTTAGTCACTGTTAATCTTAAAAATGTTAGCAAACATCATGTGGTCCTAGAATTGCATGCATATCACAAAAGTTTAAAATAAACTGAAAATAAGAAAATAAAACATAATTAGTACTAACAGTACTTCCCCCCAGACTTACTTCACACCGACCCGGTGTGAAAATAAATCCAAAGGAAAGACTATTAAAAGAAAGAAAATAAAATGAAATGAAAAAGTAAAATTAAAAAAAAACTAACCTACCGGTGGGTTGCCTCCCACCCAGCGCTTTGTTTAACGTCGTTAGCTCGACGTGTGTGCCTTTCATGGTGGATCAGGTGGATCATCAGTTACATGCTTCTCCAGCATCTTGTCCATTTTGAATGTCAGCGCAGTGTCGCCCAGTTGGAGGTCAATGCATCCATGCTTGAGGTCAATCTTTGCACCAGCTGTGCAGAGGAATGGTCTTCCCAGTATGAGAGGATCTCCTGGTTCTTCAGCTATGTCAAGCACCACGAAATCTGCAGGGACAAAAACATCACTAATTAGAAGCTGTACGTCCTCAAGAACACCTATAGGACGTTTAACAAATTGATCAGCAAATTTTAAAGAAAATTTAGAGAGAGAGAAATCTTTAAAGCCCAGTCTTTGTGCTACGGAGTATGGCATGATGTTGACACTAGAGCCCGTGTCACAGAGTGAGCGAGGAAAAACTGTAGAGTCGATCTGGACTGAAAGTTCAAAGCGACCAGGATCTCCAAGCTTTTGCACTGTCTTGTCCTGTAACACAGCGTTACACTCCTCAGTTAGCTTCACACATTCCTCCTCCTCAGGCATATTGGCATAATGGCCCATTTCTCTGTACTTTGCTCCTTCCAAATCCTGCTGAGACTGCCTAAGACAAACAGGATAAGGTGCCTTAGCGACATAAATGCGGAGCGGAGGACTGGTCGCCGGACCGGACGGTCTGATGGTGGACCGGTCGGTCTCACGTCTGCTGGAGAATCGCCTTCCATTACAGAAATGGCATAACAATCCTTTTTCGGGTTCTGCTCTCCTTTAGCCGGAAGGGTCCCTTGCTGTCGCTTAACAGCTTCTGCTTGCTGCGCCACTTGAGTGTCCAACATCTTCAAATGAGTGGTCACAGCTTCTAGTCGCCCATTGATGTCTGAAATGGCGCTGGAGCTCTGCTGCTGGTTAGCTAGCATAAGCTGCATCATAGCCTTGAGCTCATCATTTGGATTGGAGGCTGGAGGTGGAGGAGCTTGTTGTCCAGGCTGAAACTGATTCTGATACTGCCTCTGATAACCAACATTGTACCCTGTGTATCCCTGAGCTGGCGGAGCTGTTCCTGATGAACTGGCAAACGGTTTCTGAGCTTGCTGAGGATAGACCTGATCCTGGGGATTAGCAACATTGGTGCTCCTGTAGAACAGATTGGGATGGTTCCGGTAATTGCTATCAAAACCTCTGTTCTGCCCCATCCCTTAGCCACCTACTTAGTTGACCTCTTGAGTATCCTCTGAAGCCAATGCAGCAACCTCTGAGTAGCAGATTGCGTCTGGAGCATTCTCGACCATGTTGATGCCCTGATGGCTTCCTTGCATCAAGTCCCGAAGTTTAGCAGCTGTCAGCTCTGCTATCTCTGCTGCAGATGGTGTGTCAACGCTGTAGATCTTCTTTGATCTGTCATATTCAGCACATTGATTACTGGAACTCTGCGCCATATTATCAATTAACCGGTAAGCACCTTCTCTGCTCTGGGTCATGAAATCACCATTGCTAGAGGAATTAAGACTGTTCTTGTATTCCCAGGTGACTCCATCATAGAACGTCCTGAGCATCTGCTCTTCAGTAAACCCATGGTGTGGGCATTCCCTGCGGTACTCCTTGAACCTATCCCAAGCTTCAGCAAATGATTCTCCACTTTTCTGCGCAAAGTTGCTGATCCTGCCTCTAAGCTGAGTTGTCTTGGACTTAGTGTAGAAGTAGTCCAAAAAGGCGGCTCTAGCTTCATCCCAACCGTTTAGAGAATGTGGAGGAAGAGACTTAAGCCACCTCAGAGCTTTGTCAGCGAGAGAGTGCTTGAACAGCTTGCACTTGAGGTAATCAGATGGCACCCCATTAGCCTTAGTCGTCTCGCAGACTTCTTCGAAATTCTCTATATGATCCATGGGATTCTCAGAAGCCAACCCATGGAACACGTGTCTCTCTACCAGATTGATCAGCTGAGCTTTAATCTCGAAGTCATTCCTCTGAATCTCAGGGACACGAATGGCTGATCTATTATGGTAGTAGGTATGGACATTATCCCCTTCTCCAATCCCTCTCTGCGGCGGAGGATTCTGTCCTGCTGGTGGCATCCGCTGTGCCATCATCCTAGTAAACTGCTCTTGCATCTGCTGCATCTGCTGTTGTGCCAGTTACGCGTTCGCTGCAGTTGCAGCACGAATATGCTCTATCTGGTCAAACAAGGCAGCTTGAAGACCCTCATTTTCAACTTGTTCTACTACCTCCATAGTTGGCATGATGTTTCTTTGAGCTCTGTTAGCCCTTTCTACTCTGGCTAGTTCTTCGTTTGAGAGTGATATCAGAGGTTCAATGCGATTACTTCTCCTCTGCATACACCTGAAAGCATAACCAAAGACAAAAAGAAAAAGAAAAAAAAAAATTAGAAAATTGCTTAGACGAAATTCACAAATCAAATCTGATGGCAAACACAATGGTCCCCGGCAACGGTGCCAAAAACATGATACGGATCAGGTTTTACCCGAAATAAATCACTGCAAGTGCACAGACACGCAGTAGTATATTCAGGGATCGAATCCACAAAGACCAAGTGTTACACAACAAACTATAGATAATTGAACTAAGCTAAGCAGGAAACAAAGATGGGTGGTTTTATCAAAATAAAATAACGAGATTGCAAAATAACGATTTAAAACAGATTTATAAAAGCGTTAGGCATTAGGGAATTCTCAAGAAATCACATTCATAAACCAGACAACTATTCAGATTCTAATATGCATGCATCTTAAACTCAAACACTGATATAAATTGCTCCACTTTCGTGATAACAATTACTTTCCCTAGAGATCCGAGTGCCTAAACTTTTGGAATGGTCACGGCTATCCTAGACAAGCATTATAGTTCAGGTTTGATCAGTTCATAATACTCTATAACTAACCTTTCGAATTGTTATAACGCATTACTCATCAACAATAGTTCTATCAATACAAAAGCTTTTGGAATGTGTATCAACCTAAGATCTAGTGATTAAATGGCCAGTTCAATCCTAGCATTATGCCTAACAGTGATGAAGATGGTAATTGATAAGTAATCTATCTGTGTCTAGTTTAATCTGTGACATCCATTGAAAACCCTAAAACCTAACTAGAGATCTACTCAGACATGATAGAAAGCATAACGAAAGCAATAGATAAAAACTGCATAATCAATAAAAGAGAAATCAATAGGGTTTAGAAATCTTCTCCAAGGGGGGATGAGATCTTCTCCCAATTACAATTCTGAATCTCTAAAAGTCTGAATAAAAAGTGATAAAAAACGTGGATGATAAAAAAGAACAAAACCCTACGGGTATTTATAGGATAAAACGGAAAAAGGAAAAGTTCCTAAAAATCTGGGGACTGGACCGGTCGGTCCGAAATCGGGATTGGTCGGTCCGGTTTCCAGAGACTTCAAATCCTCTCGTGGCCGGCCTGGACCGGCCGGTCTTGTTACTAGACCGGTCGGTCTTCATTCTTCAAGGCTTCGGTCTTCAAATGGCTGGACCGGCCGGTCCTTGGTGTGGACCGGTCGGTCCCATTTCCAGAAGCATTGGCCGGCTTCAAACTTCAAGTGGAACGGCCGGTCGGATGGGTGGAACGGTCGGTCGGATGATGCCAAGTAGGGACCGGCCGGTCCTTGGGTTGGACCGGTCGGTCTGGCCTCCAAGAGCATTCGGTCGGTCCTCATTCATCTCGATCTTCAATGGCCAAACTTGGACCGGCCGGTCCCTTATGTGGACCGGTCGGTCCGGACTCCAGAAATCTCGGTTTTCGCCCGAAATGCTTGAATCTCCTTCCCGTACGTATGTAATTCCAAATCTTCGAGTATGGATCTAAATACCAGCTCAAAACAACTCAAAAGACCTTGGAAACTCGTTAAGTTCGTAGTTAGGAACGTCCAAATTCACATTATATCATAGATTCTTGACGAGTAGTATCACACGATGGTTATCTATCGTAGCTAAATACCAATCACCATACTCATAGTTAGATAATTCGAAAAACACAAGTACACTTGGAGACAGTGACGGTGGCTTTGATAATCTGATCAGCGGAGAAAATTTTGATTGGATTGGATTGGATTTACCATCGCAACATTCCACGAGATCTTCTAACAACATCTCCCCCTGCCTCTCTGCCTCGGATCAACCTCTGCTTTTCTTCATAGGCTAGTGGCTTCTTCCTCTTCCACCTTCCATATCAATTCATATGACTCCATTATGAGATCTTTGCATTACGAAAACAGAGAAAATCCAAATAAAATTGGGAATTAAGAGGGAACACTGGTAATCTATAAAGCTGGTAACACAACATTCATTCATTACCTACAAATAACATAACATTCATTAACGGTATATTCTGCAAGCATAAGTACGTTTAATAATAGAGAAACATCACATATTATGAAAGACAATACTATATAGTGTTCAGAGTGAGCCTTTTAAGTTGCAAAGTTTGTAGAGAAAACCACAAAACTTCAATGTTTGGCTGTTCCTCTGGATTTAAAGAACCTCTCTCGGATTGAGATTAACTCTTTTGTGGCTTCACTCGTTGCCAACCGGTTGGTCGGAGATTCTTCACAACACCTAAGTCCCACCTCCAAAACCAGCTTCAAGCACTCACCAACAGGGAAACGGACTCTGAGACCGTTCTGTAGAATCGATTCATCTACGATGTCCAATACTCTTTCGGGTAAGGCGGATTTGGTGTAGCTTTGTAGTGTTAACTCTCCACCAAATAAATCATTGGTTGGTCGTTTTCCAGTGAACATTTCCAAAATGAGAACCCCAAAGCTATACTCATCACCATGTGTTGATGGCTCCCCTCCCATTCCATATTCTACACCATAATCCACAAATACAACAAGATTGTAAAACGAAATGAAAACACTAAATTTCTTCATTTAAATATTACATATATGTGATAGTTTTACCTGGTGCGGCATATCCGATGGTTCCTCTAACGCCAGCTGAGCTTAGTTGATTAAGGAAGGACTCTTTGTCGAATTTCAGGAGGAGCCGAGCGAGACCAAAGTCGCTAACATGGGCGGTTAGATCATCGTCTAGAAGGACGTTGCTTGGCTTGAGATCGCAATGAGATATAGGTTCATGACAATGAACATGAAGATAATCCAAGACAGAAGCCACGTCTATGGCAATGTTCAGCCTTTCAAGAAGTGTCAATGTTCTTGAGGGCCTTTGTATCTCTTCGACTTCCTCTGGGTGCAGCCACATATCCAAGCTTCCATTAGGCATGAACTCATACACGAGAGCTCTGAATTCGTTTCCTTGGAAATCAATACTCGAACAAGCTGTCAGTAGTTTCACAAGGTTACGATGTCTTATGTCCTTCAAAGATTCACATTCTGCCATAAAGCTCTTCATTGCTCCATGTCTCTGCATGTTTAGAACTTTGACAGCAACAACCTTATTCTCCGTCGCGAGCAATGCCTTAAACACAGTACCGAAACTGCCTGACCCAATCAAATTGCTCGGAGAGAAGCCATCTGTTGCATTTCGGAGATCTCCATAACTTATCGTCTGATGGAAGGCCCCCAAAGTGAAAGGAGCTGGATTTTGTTGGGTTTTCTTTCTTTTTCTGAACCAAATCAGAGAAACTGAAGCTACCAACAACATCAAAAGCATAGCTATGCCTATGCTAACTCCAACCGCAACTTTCTTGAAAAGAGAAGAATGCTTTGCTCCCACTAGTGGTGATTGCGGAATGCATGGCTTTAGTTTCAGTTCCTTGATGCCTCCACACAGATTTATGTTTCCAAATACTGAGACTATCGAAGCATTCTGAAATATTCTTTCTGTTGGCACCTTCCCCTCGAAATTGTTGATGGGCAGATTGAGAGACTGCAACTTGGAAAAGTTTGCAAGATATTCAGGTATGCTTCCAGAGAGACGATTTCTCGATAAATTAATTTCTCTAACACCCACCAATCCTCTGATATCTGGAATGGTTCCATCAAAAGAATTTCCTTGCAGATAAAGTTCTTGCATGGAGAGACACTTTCCCAAACTCTGTGGTAGTTGCCCTGAAAATTTATTATGAGCAACAGATAGTCTAGCAAGATTTTCTAGTCGTCCTATATCTTTTGGTAGGGAGCCGCTCAACGAATTATTATGTACGCCTAGGTAGATAAGCGATTGAATTTCCAAAATCTCCTGAGGAATAGCCCCATTCAACTTATTATGCCCAAGCGATAAATGTAGCATGTGACTGCAATTACCGAGACTGGGAGGAATGGTTCCTTCGAAACTATTGTTGAATAAATAGAATTTTCCTAACTGAGTGATGTTGCTTATAGAAGATGGTATCTCTCCTGACAATCTATTTGAATGGAGACTTAATACCCCCAATCCTAAAAGCTTCCCAAGAGAGGTTGGGAGTGGTCCTGTCAACAAATTTTTGTGCCACCCAAGTGTTTGTAGGCTTCTAAGATTCCCAATGTCATGCGGAATGCTTCCAGAGATAAGATTTTCTGCGATCTCTAATTTGATGAGGGTCTTGGACAGATTGGCAATGGAGGTAGGCAAGACTCCCCCCAACCTATTTTGATAGAACATCAAGGACTCTAGTTGGGTGCAGTTAGTCAAAGAATCAAGAAATTCCAGATCCCCAACAGAGTAACTTCCCAAAGAATTAGCACCAAGTGCTAGAAATTGCAAACTCCGTAATTTTCCAAAGTTGGGTGGAATGCTTCCTGTCAGATTGTTGTCATTGATTCCCAATTTCTCTAGAGTAGAGATATTGGTAAGTGTTGTTGGAATGGCTCCTGTGAAATAATTCGTTCCCATAGATAACTCTCGAAGGTCTGGCAGCAGATTACCAAAATCATGCCGCAGCCTACCAGAGAACTGACTACCCACGATGATTAAATTCTCAAGTAAGGATAAATTGTAGATGGAGGGAGGAAAAGCACCCGAAAATCTGTTCATTCCTAAACCAAGACCCACTATTTGACCCAATCTAGCCATACTCTCTGGAACTCCTCCTTCTATATGGTTATATACAACGTCAAGTTCTCTAACGGATGTCAAGTTTCCTAGAGATGCAGGGAGCTTTCCTTTCAGGTTGTTTACAGCAAGATATAAACCAACCAGCTTCTTCAGTGATCCTAGTTCTGAAGGAATAACTTCTCCAAGATTATTCCTAGCTAAATCAAGCGTCAACAATCTAGAGCAGTTAGACAGACTAGCTGGAATCCCTCCGCCCAAATTATTTGAGCGCATATACAAGTGTTGAAGTCTAAACAAGTTTCCTACCTCATGAGGGATGGTTCCACCAAAAGAGTTATCAGAGAGATTAAGTGATATGAGAAACGAAAGATTACCAATAGATGGTGATATCACTCCTCCTAATTGCAATCCTCCGAGGTCCAGACCAGTTACTCTCTTGTGTTTGCGGCCACATGTGACCCCTTTCCAGTTGCAGAGAGGGAAAGAGTGATTCCATGAGGACAAGACAACTCTTTTCTCCTGAGAAACTTGAGACTTGAACTCCATCAACGCCTGCCTATCAGTTTCATCGGTAAAACCATATGCTTCAAGTAACATGAGAGCAATGAAAGAAAGCAAAAGAAACAGTCTCAAGCTTCTCATTTTGTTTTTCAAAAAGGATATGTTTGGTTAAAAGCTCGTGGTGATTCTTATATAATAATGCAGGAAAGCACATATAAGAGACGAAACGCAAATGCAAAGGGTCTTATATTTATGACATAAAGAAAACTGCCATACTTTTCCAAAATGACACAGACGCTTGCCGTCTAGACTCATGCTTCCAAGTCAAGTAGTCAACTGTTCAAAAAGACAAAAAGTCCTTTCACTAGTCTTCAGGATTTTTAATAGACATGTCTTTGGTTGGAGTTCTTCCCTAATTTTACTCAGGAAAATGCTTATTAATTGTAAAGGTGATAACACAAAATTAATTCACCTGTTATCCAGCAAATAACATAGCAATTCGTTAACTAAATGACCGAACTTGTCTATTTCTAAAGACAACAAAAAAGTTGCTCTTTCTAACACAACCAAGACAACAATTTTCCTAGACTATGATCAAATCAAATAAAACTCTATTAGCCCTGTAACCAATTCGATCTTTTCATAGACCAAGTCAATAGGATTGAGTCAAAATGAAGAAAAAGAAACGAAATTTACCTCTTCAATTCATAGTCAATAGATTCACCTTTAAAACATAGATGTGTGTGATTCATACAGGTCAACAATATTATTGGGAACTAAAAGGGAAAAACTGACACAAACACAAGTAACAACAAAAGTGCTGCACATACACAAATGTTACTTCTACACATTCTTTAGCTTACTCCAATTAAGGTAATAGCATAACTATAGTCTAATAATTCAGAATGTCTTAATCAAAACATGACCAGATAATACAGAAGTAAAATTCTTTGATTCAATCTTTTCATGGACCATCCATCATCCTTCTAGCTCTTTATTGCCCTTCTACTTTCATGTTTGTTGGTAGCCTTATGGTTGCAATTGTCTGCATTAGACAGAAGCCAAGAACAGCCTAGCTTTGCGACCTGAAGTTCTTGGCTTCTTTCTAATGAAGGCAATCGGAACCATAAGCCTATCACTTCCCTACCTTTGGTGACGAAAATTCAAGACCCAAAACGAAAAGAAGAGGAAGAGAACCAATCATTGCAATCGATGAGAAAAGGTGGAAACTTGGCAGAGATATTGAACAGACTGAGATGAGAGTGACACAGGATTGTGTAACCCTCTAATGATCTCGCGATAACAAACTCTGTGTCGTTTTTGTATCAACGAAACGGCAAGCTGTGCTCAACGGCAAAAGAAAAACCCCATTACTTTGATGTTTTGATATATTTCCTTTTTTTTTGGTCACAGTTATCATTTTTTGCCCGATATCATATACATTCATAAGGCATAACTCTCTCTTTAAGCTAAGATGAAGCCGCATAAATGAAATCAAACAAGGTTGGGAAAACTTATCTTGATCATCTAAATTCTTATATTGATCACTACGGAACAAAAAACATCAACATATACACAATCAGAACTTTGCATTACGAAACTCATAAAATCCAAATAACACTGAAAACTTGGAATTTAATTGGGAACATCGAGCATTAGCAATTATTAAGTTGGTAACATAACATTAATATATTGTCTGCAAATAACATAGCATTCATTAACAATATTCTGCAAGCCTTTATAGTGGGTTGCAAAGTTCATAGGGAAAGCATAAACATTTTCAACGTCTGGCTGTTTACCTTGTTTTCAAGAACCTCTCCCTAATTGAGATTAGCTCCTTTGCGGCTTCACTTGTTGCCAACCGGTTCGCCGGAGATTCAACACAACACCTTAGTCCCACATCCAAAACCAGTCTCAAGCACTCAGCAATAGGAAAACCGACTCTGAGACCGCTGTGAAGAATCGATTTGTCTGCAATGTCCAATACTCTTTCCGGCAAGGCGGACTTGGTGAAGCTATGTAGGGTAAAGTTTCCCCCAAATAAATCATTGGTTGGTCGTTTTCCAGTGAACATTTCCAAAATGAGAATCCCAAAGCTATACTCATCACCATGTATTGATGGCTCCCCTCCCATTCCATATTCTACACCATAATCCACAAAAACAAGATTTGAATAACAAAAGAAATGTACATATTTTCATCATTTAAGCACTATAGATGTGTAATACTTTTACCTGGTGCGGCATAACCGATAGTCCCTCTTACACCTGCCGAGCTTAGTTGGTTGAGGAAGGACTCTTTCTCGAATTTGAGGAGGAGCCGAGCCAGACCAAAGTCGCTAACATGGGCAGTTAGATCATCGTCTAGAAGAACATTGCTTGGCTTGAGATCACAATGAGCTATAGGTTCATGGCAATGAACATGAAGATAGTCCATAACAGAAGCCACGTCTATTGCAATGTTAAGCCTTTCATGAAGCGTCAATGTTCTTGAGGGCCTTTGTGTCTCTTCCACCTCTTCTGGGTGCAACCACATATCCAAGCTTCCATTAGGCATGAACTCATAGACGAGAGCTCTGAATTCGTTTCCTTGGAAATCAATACTCGAACAAGCTGTCAATAGTTTCACAAGGTTACGATGTCTTATGTCCTTCAAGGATTCACATTCCGCCATAAAGCTCTTCATTGCTCCATGTCTCTGCATGTTTAGAACTTTGACAGCAACAACCTTGTTCTCCGTCGGGAGCAATGCCTTAAACACAGTACCAAAACTGCCTGACCCAATCATATTGCTCGAAGAAAAGCCGTCTGTTGCATTTCGGAGATCTCTATAGCTTATCGTCTGATGGAAGGCCCCCAAAGTGGAAGGAACTGGATTTTGCTGGTTTTTCTTTCTTTTTCTGAACCAACGTAGAGAAGCTAAAGCTATGTACAACAACAAAAGCAAAGCTATGCTTACGCTAACCCCGATCACAACTTTACTCCAGAGAAAGGAATGCTTTGTCTTCACTGGTGGTGCATGTGCAAGGCATGACTTGAGTTTCAGTTCCTTGATGCCTCCACATAAATCTTTGTTTCCAAATACGGAAACTATAGTAGCATTCTGAAATATTCCTTCCGTTGGTACCTTTCCCTCGAAATTGTTGATGGACAGATTGAGAGACTGCAACTTTGAAAAATTTGCAAGATATTCAGGTATGCTTCCAGAGAGATTATTACTTGACAAATCAAGTCTTTTAACACCCACCAACCCTTTTATATCCGGAATGGTTCCATTAAAAGAATTTCCTTGCAGATAAAGTAGTTCCATGGAGAGACACTTTCCCAAACTCTGTGGTAGTTGCCCTGAGAGTTTATTATGAGCAACAGATATCCGAAAAAGCTTTTCAAGTCGCCCAACATCTTTTGGCAGAGAGCCGGTCAAGGAATTATTTGACAAGCTTAGGTTGACAAGCGATCGAATTTCCAGAAATTCCAGAGGTATAGTCCCATTCAATTTATTATACCCAATCTGTAAATCTAGCAGGTACTTGCAGTTACCGAGACTCGGAGGGATGGTTCCTTCTAAACTATTGTTGGACAAATACAGTCTTACTAACCGAGTGATGTTGCCTATAGAAGAAGGTATCTCTCCTGACATTCTATTTGAATGGAGACTTAATGATCCCAAGTCTGAAAGCTTCCCAAGAGAGGTTGGGAGGCGTCCTGTCAATAGATTTTCTGACAAATGAAGTGTTTGTAGGTTTATGAGATTCCCAATGTCATGAGGAATGCTTCCAGAGATGTGATTTCTTGCAAGGCCTAAACCGATGAGGTTGGTGGACAGATTGGCAATGGAGGCAGGCAAATCACCGCCAAGCTTGTTTTGACTTACACCTAAGCCTTGTAGTTGGGTGCAATTAGTCAAAGCACCAAGAAATTCAAGATCTCCAAAAGAGCCACTTCCCAAAGAATTAAGATTTAATTGCAGGTACTGTAAATTCCCTAGTTTTCCAAAGCTTGGAGGAATACTTCCTGTCAGATTGTTATTATCGATTCCCAACTTCTCAAGACTCGAGATATTGGAAAATGTAATAGGAATAGCTCCTTTGAGATAATTACGTCCCATATTTAGCTCTCGTAGTTTTGGTAGCAGGTTACCAATATCAGGTCTCAGGGAACCCGAGAAATGATTATCATAGATGTATAATGACTCAAGGGAAGACATATTGAAGAATGCGGGAGGAAAAATGCCTGAGAATTTGTTTACTCCCAAGTAAAGAACCACCAAATGAGTCAATCTACCCATATCATCCGGAATTCCTCCTTCTATACTGTTATCTTCAAAGCTAACTTCTATGAGTGATGTTAAGTTTCCTAGAGATGCAGGGAGCTTTCCCATTAGGTTGTTCTGACCAAGATATAAAATAAGAAGCTGCTTCAACGACCCTATTTCTGAAGGAACACCTCCTCCAAGATTATTTGAAGATAAATAAATCCCTAACAATATAGAGCAGTTAGAGAGACTTGCTGGAATTCCACCGCCGAGAGAATTAAATCTCATATCCAAGTGTTGAAGTCTAAACAAGCTTCCCACCTCTTGAGGGATGGTTCCACCAAAAGAGTTCTCAGTAAGATTGAGTGATATGAGAACAGAAAGATTACCAATAGATGGTGATATCACCCCGCCCAATTGCAATCCTCCGAGGTTCAAATCGGTAACTCTCTTGTGTTTGCGACCACATGTAACCCCTTTCCAGTTGCAGAGAGGGAAAGAGTGATTCCATGAGGACAAGATAACTCTTTTGCCTTGAGAAACTTGTGACTTAAAGTCCATCAACGCTTGCCTATCAGTTTCATCGGTAAAACTATATGCTTCAAGTAACATGAGAGCACATAAAGAAAATAAAAGAAAAAGTCTCACGCTTCTCATTTTAACAAAAAAATTCTGTTAATTAAAAGATTCTCATATTATGCAAATGCAAAATGTCTTTACTTTGTTGTGGTGTAATGCAACTATAAGGATAATACATAGCCTCAGAATCACATGAAGCAAAGTGTCAGACTTTTCCAAAATGATGTGGACTCTTGCCGCTAGACTCATGCTTCTAAGTCAAGAAGTCAACTACTTAAAAAGACAAAAGACGGAAAAAAAATCATTCTAATAGTCTTCAAGACTATTCGTAGACATCACATCATGTCATCATGTGATGTTTTTCACTTAGATTCCTCAGGAAAATGCTTCCTAATTGTAAATCTGATAACAAAGCACTCTCTTTTTATAACGATAATGAATCTTGATAATGAATCTCTTTTTATTTGATAACGAAAATTCAAATAAAATTGGGAATGAATAGGGAACACTGAGGATTAGCAGTTTATAAAGCTGGTTACAAAACATTAATTCATTCATAGCCTTCATTAACAATATTCTGCAAGCAACAGATACTATAAGGTCCGCATATTGAGCCTTTTAAGTAAGTTGTAAGCATTGTAGAGAGCACATAAACACTTCAACTTCTGGTTGTTATTCTGGTTTTGAAGAACTTCTCTCTGATTGAGATTAAATCTCTTGTGGCATCGGCAACTCGTTATTACCATCGCAAATGGAGAAAATGGATGAAGGATCAATAAGAAAGTATGAAACCCAAGTCCGATCACACACAGACGCTAAATTAGAGATTATACACGTACTTGTTGCCAAAAGACAGAACTAATAAATACATATATATAAGAAATATGACATTGATGATCTTAACATAGAAACAAACAATCATTGATATTCACTTAACCCATTAAGACATTTCGTTGAACACTGGCATGCAAATGTTTGCGCTTATGTCTGGTTTGGGAGAATGATGAAGGAAGAGTCTGTTTGGGTTTCATTGAAAGGAGAATAAGAACCTTTATGTGATAAACCTTGACAAATGTTTCTCCTTGCGGAATTGAGACACAGTTGGAGAAATCGCTGAGTTTCGCGACAGCTTCCATATCAATTCAAAACAGATTTTACTTTTTAATATTGATTCATATGAATCCATTATGAGATCTTTGCATTACGAAAACAGAGAAAATCCAAATAAATTTGGGAATTAAGAGGGAATGGCAATCTATATGGTAACACAACATTCATTCATTATCTACAAATAACATAAACATTCATTAACGGTATATTCTGCAAGCATAAGTACGTTTAATAATAGAGAACACATCACATATTATGAAAGACAATACTATATAGTGTTCAGAGTGAGCCTTTGTAAGTTGCAAAGTTTGTAGAGAAAACCATAAAACTTCAATGTTTGGCTGTTCTTCTGACCTTAAAGAACCTCTCTTTGATTGAGATTAACTCTTTTGTGGCTTCACTTGTTGGCAACCGGTTCGTTGGAGATTCTTCACAACACCTTAGTCCCACTTCCAAAACCAGCTTCAAGCACTCAACAGCAGGGAAACCGACTCTAAGACCGCTATGAAGAATCGATTCGTCTGCAATGTCCATTACTCTTTCCGGCAAGGCGGACTTGGTGTAGCTGTGGAGGGTAAAGTCTCCCCCAAATAACTCATTGGTGGGTCTTTTTCCAGTGAACATTTCCAAAATGAGAACCCCAAAGCTATACTCATCACCATGTATTGATGGCTCCCCTCCCATTCCATATTCTACACCATAATCCACAAATACAACAAGATTATAATACGAAGTGAATACACTAATTTTCTTCATTTAAATTAGTTTTACCTGGGGCGGCATAACCGATGGTTCCTCTAACGCCAGCTGAGCTTAGTTGATTAAGGAAGGACTCTTTGTCAAATTTCAGGAGGAGCCGAGCGAGACCAAAGTCGCTAACATGGGCGGTTAGATCATCGTCTAGAAGGACGTTGCTTGGCTTGAGATCGCAATGAGCTATAGGTTCATGACAATGAACATGAAGATAGTCCAAGACAGAAGCCACGTCTATGGCAATGTTCAGCCTTTCAAGAAGTGTCAAATTTCTTGAGGGCCTTTGTATCTCTTCGACTTCCTCTGGGTGCAGCCACATATCCAAGCTTCCATTAGGCATGAACTCATAGATAAGAGCTCTGAATTCGTTTCCTTGGAAATCAATACTCGAACAAGCTGTCAGTAGTTTCACAAGGTTACGATGTCTTATGTCCTTCAAAGATTCACATTCTGCCATAAAGCTCTTCATTGCTCCATGTCTCTGCATGTTTAGAACTTTGACAGCAACAACCTTATTCTCCGTCGGGAGCAATGCCTTAAACACAGTACCGAAACTGCCTGACCCAATCAAATTTCTTGAAGAGAAGCCATCTGTCGCATTTCGAAGATCTCTATAGCTTATCGTCTGATGGAAGGCCCCCAAAGTGGAAGAAGCTGGATTTTGTTGGGTTTTCTTTCTTTTTCTGAACCAAATCAGAGAAACTGAAGCTATCAACAACATCAAAAGCATAGCTATGCCTATGCTAACTCCAACCGCAACTTTCTTGAAAAGGGAAGAATGCTCTGTCTTCACTAGTGGTGCTTGCGGAATGCATGGCTTTAGTTTCAGTTCCTTGATACCTCCACACAGATTTATGTTTCCAAATACTGAGACTATCGAAGCATTCTGAAATATTCCTTCTGTTGGCACCTTTCCCTCGAAATTGTTGATGGACAGATTGAGAGACTGCAACTTGGAAAAGTTTGCAAGATATCCAGGTATACTTCCAGAGAGACGATTTCTCGACAAATCAACTTCTCTAACACCCACCAATCCTCTGATATCTGGAATGGCTCCATCAAAAGAATTGCCTTGCAGATAAAGAAATTCCATCGAGAGACAATTTCCCAAATTTTGTGGGAGCTGCCCTCATAGTTTATTATTCTCAAGTGACAGTAGACAAGATTTTGTAGTCGTCCAACATCCGTTGGAAGAGATCCTCTCAATAAATTACATTCCATGCTTATGTTAACAAGGGATGAGATTTGCATAATTTCCCAAGATATAGTCCCATTCAACTTATTATACCCAAGCCCTAACTGTAGTAGGTAACTGCACTTACCAAGACTCGGAGGAATGATTCCTTCCAAACTGTTATTGGACACATCAAGTTCTATTAACCGAGTGATGTTGCCTATTACAGATGGTATCTCTCCCGAAATTCTATTTGAATATACCCTTAATACCCCCAATCCTGAAAGCTTACCAAGAGAAGTTGGGAGTGGTCCAGTCAACATATTTGCTTCCAACCCAAGTGTTTGTAGGTTTATGAGATTCCCAATATCATGAGGGATGGTTCCCGAGATGTGATTCGTTCCAAGGCTTATCTCGATGAGGGTCTTGGACAAATTGGCAATGGAACTAGGCAAATCTCCCCCAAGCCTATTCCCACCAACACTAATGATCATTAGTTGGGTGCAGTTTGTCAAAGCACCAAGAAATTCAAGATCTCCATAAGAATAACTTCCAAAAGAATTACTATTTAGTGCCAGGAGTTGCAATTTCTCTACTTTTCCAAAGCTTGAAGGAATACTTCCCTTGAAGGTGTTGTTGCCGATTGCCAAGGCTCGAAGATTTGAGATATTGGCAAGTGTTGTCGGAATGACTCCTGTGAAATAGTTACTTCCCAAAAACAGCGTTTGAATATTTGGTAATAGATTACCAATATCAGGCTTCAGGCTACCGGAGAAACTATTAAGAGATATGGACAAGACTTGAAGTGAGGACAAATTGTAGATGGAGGGAGGAAAAACACCAGAGAAGTTGTTCATCGTTAATGTAAGATACACCATTTTAGTCCACCTAGCTATATCACCCGGAATTTCTCCTTCCATACTGTTAGAAAACAAGCTAAGATCTTTTAGTGATGTCAAGTTTCCTAGAGATGCAGGGAGCTTCCCTCTCAGGTTGTTTTCACCAAGATATAAACCAACCAGCTTCTTCAGTGATCCTAGTTCTGAAGGAATAACTTCTCCAAGATTATTTGAATCTAAACTAAGATACATCAATCTAGAGCAGTTAGACAGACTAGCTGGAATCCCTCCGCCAAGAAGATTTGAGTACACATACAAGTGTTCAAGCCTAAACAAGTTTCCCACCTCCTGAGGGATGGTTCCACCAAAAGAGTTCTCAGTAAGATTAAGTGATATGAGAAACGAAAGATTACCAATAGATGGCGATATCACTCCGCCTAATTGCAATCCTCCGAGGTTCAGACCGGTAACTCTCTTGTGTTTGCGGCCACATGTGACCCCTTTCCAGTTGCAGAGAGGGAAAGAGTGATTCCATGAGGACAAGACGACTCTTTTCTCCTGAGAAACTTGTGACTTAAACTCCATCAACGCTTGCCTATCAGTTTCATCGGTAAAACTATATGCTTCAAGTAACATGAGAGCAATGAAAGAAAGCAAAAGAAACAGCCTCACACTTCTCATTTAAAAAAAAAAATTCTGTTGATTAAAAGATTGTGGTGCATCTCATATTATGCAAATGCAAAATGTCTTTACCTTGTGGTGTAATCCAACTATAAGGATAACACATTGCCTCAGAATCACATGAAGTAAAGTGCCAGACTTTTCCAAAATGATATGACTCTTGCCGTCTAGACTCATGCTTCTTAGTCAAGTAGTCAACTACTTAAAAAGACAAAAGACGAAAAAATCATTCCAATAATCTTCAAGACTATTCGTAGACATCATGTGGTGTTTTTATGTTAAGCCATCAACGGCAAAAGATAAACCAATTCACTAAGATTCATCAGGAAAATGCTTCCTAATTGTAAATCTGATAACACAGCACTCTCTTTTTATAACGATAAGTAAAACCCACGGGGGGTAAAAAAACCTCTCTTTCTAACACAACCAGGACAAGAATATTCCTAGACAATCCTAGCAGTAATTTAGCTTACAACAAAGGCTGATCCCAGTATCACGAGTACACTCTCCTTCATCTTCGGTGAACTCGAGCACTCGTAAAAGGAACAAACAAATTTTGAGAAAACAAAAAAGCCCCGGATTTTGAGGAAATTGAGATTAAGGATTTGTTGGATCAAAAAAAATAAAAAAATTTAAGGATTTGTCCTTTCCTAGTCTGCAGTAACGAACTGTGTGTTGTATTTCTATTGATTAAACGACAAGCTGTGCTAATGAGACGGGACTTGTTATTGATAGATAGAATCCGATCCAGAAGCTTACCGAAAGCTCGGGGAACGGTGAATCACAAGCTAGAAGGTGAAAGAGATAAGAATATCACCTCGGACCAAAGGATTCAATGATGAACGATGATGATGATTTGTGTAAGAGAGAAAGGTTATTGAAGAAGATTATTTTTAGGTTAAGTTCTATCATACGGCAAAGCCTTACATTATATAGTAAAGTAGGAAATTGAATAAGGAAAACTAAATAAGTAAACTATAAGAAATAGGAAAATACGAGATATGTGATTCCTATCACAGCTAAACTGCAAAAGGAAAACCTTCCCTTTGCATTGTCATCTGCAATGTCCAATACTCTTTCTGGGAAATCTGACTTTGTGAAGCTGTGGAGGGTAAAGTTTCCCCCAAATATTTGATATGTTGGTTGTTTCCCAGTGAACATTTCCAAAATGAGAACCCCAAAGCTATACTCATCACCATGTACTGATGGCTTTCCTCCCATTCCATATTCTACACCACATTTCAGAGAAACAAGACAATTATAACAAAACAATACACTCATGCAAACATTCTAGATATGTGATAGTTACCTGGTGCAGCATAGCCGATGGTTCCTCTAACGCCAGCTGAGCTTAACTGATTGAGGAAGGGCTCTTGGTCGAATTTGAGGAGGAGCCGAGCGAGACCAAACTCATCGTCTAGAAGGACGTTGCTTGGTTTGAGATCACAGTGAGCTATAGGTTCATGACAATGAACATGAAGATGATCCAAAACAGAAGCCACGTCTATTGCAATGTTAAGCCTTTCATGACTTATCTTCTCATGGAAAACCTCCAATGTGGAAGGAGTAGAATTATTGGTTTGCTGGTTCTTCTTTCTTTTTCCGAACCAACGTAGAGAAATTAAACCTATGAACACTAGAAAAAGCAAAGCTATGCTTATGCTAACCCCGATCACAACTTTACTCCAAAGAAAGGAATGCTTTGTCTTCACTGGTGGTGCATGTGCAAGGCATGGCTTTAGTTTCAGTTCCTTGATGCCTCCACATAGATATTTGTTTCCAAATACGGAAACTATAGTAGCATTCTGAAATATTCCTTCTGCTGGCACCCTTCCCTCGAAATTGTTAAAGGATAGATCGAGATCCTGCAATTTCAAAAAATTTGCAACATATCCAGGTATACTTCCAGAGAAAGAATTATTCGACAAAATAACCTTCTTAACACCCACCAACCCACTTATGTCTGGAATGACTCCATCAAAAGAGTTTTCTTGTAGATAAATTTCTTCCATTGAGAGACAGTTTCCCAAAGTCCATTGGAGTTTCCCTGATAGCTTATTGTGCGCAACAGATAGTATGACAAGTTGTTCTAGTCGTCCAACGTCTTTTGGTAGAGAGCCGATAAAGGAATTATTTGACATCTCTAGGATAACAAGATGTGACAACTGCATAATTTCTTGAGTTATAGTTCCAGTCAACTTATTAATCCCAATCGCTAACTCTAGCATGTACCTACAGTTACCAAGACTTGGAGGAACGATTCTTTCAAAACTATTGTTAATTAGATAGAGTCTCTCTAACTGAGTGATGTTGCCTATAAAAGATGGTATCTCTCCTGATATTCTTAGCATTAATGTATTAATCATATACATCAATGTCCTACTTCTTTGTTCATAAGATAAGCATCATAACACTAAATTTGCTGAAAGTAAACATGTATCCAAATTCTCCATTCAACTATTGATCTGATCAGTCATCCTAAATGTCACTCACAAAAGGTTCGTTAATCAATGTAATGCACTTACCAAAACAATTACTGGCCAGCCTCGTATAATAAGAAATAAACATCTTTTGTACAAGTGTGTACATACCAGGAGAATAATTTCGAAAATCCACTTGTGATCTATGAAAATCAAACAAAACTCGCAAGAAAATCTTTGCGGTGAAGGTTTCACTGCGAACAAAACGATTTGTCTTGTGCTAGTCTCTCTAGATGCAACAAAACTGAGGGGAAAAAAAAAAAAAACTAAGGACTACAAATTAATAAACTGGAGAATTCCAAATAAACTCGGGAATTAGAAGCAAAAAAGGAGGATTATCAATTATAAATCTGGTAACACAACATTTACATTTTATTTGCAAATAACAGAGCATTCCCTGACAATATTCTGAAACATAGGTACTTATGTATAGAAAAAAAAGGAAAACCACACATTATTATTAATTAAGAGTATATGATATAGCATCAGAATGAGCCTTACTTCGTAGGTTGCAGTTTATTGAGGAGCGCATAAACAGTTCAACGTCTAGCTGTCCTTCTGGCTCTGAAGAACCTTTCCTTGATTCTGACTAATTCTTTGAGAGCTTCACTCATTGACAACCGGTTTGTCGGAGATTCTTCGCAACACATAAGTCCCACCTCGAAAACCAATGTCAAACACTCTACAATTGGAAAACCAACTCTAAGACCGACGTGAAGAATTGATTTGTCGGCAGCATCCAATACTTTCTCTGGCACCGCAGCTTTGATGCAGCTGTGGAGGGTGAAGTTTCCTCCAAATAACTCATTGGTTGGTCTTTTTCCACTGAACATTTCCAAAATGAGAATTCCAAAGCTGTACATATCACCATGTATTGATGGCTGTCCTCCCATTCCATATTCTACACCATAATCCACAAAAACAACAAGATTGTAATGAAAATCGAATACACTAATTTTCTTCAATTAAAAATATTACATATGTGCGATAGTTTTACCTGGTGCGGCATAGCCGATGGTTCCTCTAACGCCAGCTGAGCTTAATTGATTGAGGAAGGATTCGTGGTCGAATTTGAGGAGGAGCCGAGCGAGACCAAAGTCGCTAACATGGGCGGTTAGATCATTATTTAGAAGAACATTGCTTGGCTTGAGATCGCAATGAGCTATAGGTTCATGGCAATGAACATGAAGATAATCCAAAGCAGAAGCCACGTCTATGGCAATGTTAAGCCTTTCAACAAGTGTCAAAGTTCTCGAAGGCCTACGAAGCTCTTCCACTTCCTCTGGGTGCAACTCATAGATGAGAGCTCTGAATTGGTTTCCTTGGAAATCAATACTCGAACAAGCTGTCAATAGTTTAACAAGATTGCGATGCCTGATGTCCTTCAAAGATTCACATTCTGCCAAAAAGCTCTTCATTGCTCCACGTCTCTGCAGGTTTAGAACTTTCACTGCAACAACTTTGTTCTCCGTGGGAAGCAATGCTTTAAACACAGTACCAAAACTGCCTGACCCAATCAAATTGCTCAGAGAGAAGCCATCTGTCCCGTTTAGGAGATCTCCATAGCTTATCGTCTCATGGAAGACCCCCAAAGTGGAAGGACCTGGATTTTGTTGGTTTTTCTTTCTATTTCTGAACCAACGTAGAGAAGCTAAAGCTATGAACAACAGCAAAAGCAAAGCTATGCCTACGCTGACCCCAATCGCAACTTTCTTCAAAAGAGAAGAATGCTTTGTCCCCACTAGTGGTGCTTACGGAAGGCATGGCTCTAGTTTCAATTCCTTGATCCCTCCACATAGATCTTTGTTTCCAAATACTGAAACTATAGTAGCATTCTTAAATTTTCCTTCTGCTGGCACCCTTCCCTCGAAACTATTAAAGGATAGATTGAGATATTCCAACTTGGAAAAATTTGCAAGATATTCAGGTATGCTTCCAGAGAGACGATTTCTCGATAAATCGACCTCTCTAACAACCACCAATCCTCTGATATCTGGAATGGTTCCATCAAAAGAATTTCCTTGTAGAAAAAGTGCTTCCATCGAGAGACATTTTCCCAAACTTTGTGGTAGTTGCCCTGATAATTGATTATGAGAAACAGATAGCTCAAGAAGATTTTCAAGTCGCCCTACATCTTTTGGCATAGAGCCGGTCAAGGAATTATTTGACATGCCTAGGGTAATAAGCGATCGAATTTCCAGAATTTCCAGAGGTATAGTCCCATTCAACTTATTATACCCAATCTGTAAACCTAGCATGTACTTGCAGTTACCGAGACTCGGAGGGATGGTTCCTTCTAAACTATTGTTGGACAAATAGAGTCTTACTAACCGAGTGATGTTGCCTATAGAAGAAGGTATCTCTCCTGACATTCTATTTGAATGCATATCTAATTCCCCCAAGTCTGAAAGCTTCCCAAGAGAGGTTGGGAGGCGTCCTGTCAATAGATTTTCTGACAACTGAAGTGTTTGTAGGCTTACGAGATTCCCAATGTCATGAGGAATGCTTCCAGAAATGAGGTTACTTTGAAGGCTTAAGACGACGAGGTTGGTGGACAGATTGGCAATGGAGGCAGGCAAGTCACCGCCAAGCCTGTTTTCACTTACATCTAAATGTTTTAGCTTGGTGCAATTAGCCAAAGCACCAAGAAATTCAAGATCTCCAATAGAGCCACTTCCCAAAGAATTAACACCAAGTCCTAGGTATTGCAAACTCCCTACTTTTCCAAAGCTTGGAGGAATACTTTCTGTCAGATTGTTATTATCGACTCCCAACGTTTGAAGACTCGAGATATTGGAAAGTGTAACAGGGATGGCTCCTTTGAGATAATTACGTCCCATATTTAGCTCTCGTAGTTTTGGTAGCAGGTTACCAAAATCAGGTCTCAGGGAACCCGAGAAATGATTATCACTGAAGAATAATAACTCAAGGGAAGACATATTGTAGATTGCGGGAGGAAAAACACCTGAGAATTTGTTTGCTGTTAATTGGAGATAAACCAATTGAGTCAATCTACCCATATCATCCGGAATTCCTCCTTCTATATAGTTCCCTTCAAAGCTAAGTTTACTGAGTGATGTCAAGTTTCCGATGGATGCAGGGAGCTTCCCTTTCAGCTTGTTTCCACCAAGATGTAATTCAGCAAGATTCGTCAATGACCCTAGTTCTGAAGGAATTTGTCCCCAAAGATGATTTGTATACAAATATAGATTCAACAATCTAGAGCAGTTAGACAAACTGTGTGGAATCCCTCCTTCCAGAATATTTGAGTATAGATACATGTATTCAAGTCTAAACAAGTTTCCCAACTCTTGAGGGATGGTTCCACCAAAAGAATTATTAGAGAGATCAAGAAATATGAGGAACGAAAGATTACCAACGGATGGCGATATCATTCCGTCCAATTGCAATCCGCGGAGCTCCAAACCAACAACTCTCTTGTGTTTGCGGCTACAAATAACCCCTTTCCAACTGCAGAGAGGGAATGAGTGATTCCATGAGGACAGGACAACTCCTTTTTCTTCAGAAACTTGAGACTTAAAATCCAGCAACGCTTGCCTATCAGTTTCATCGGTAAAACCATATGCTTCAAGTAACATGAGAGCACTGAAAGAAAGCAAAAGAAAGGGTCTCATGCTTCTCATTTTTTTTTTTTTAAAGAATGTTTGGATTCTCGTATTATGCAGGAAAGCACATATAAGAGACGACGCAAATGCAAAATGTCTTTACCGTGTCTAAGAATCACATGAAGAAAAGTGCCAGACTTTTCCAAAATGATATGGACTCTAGCCGTCTAGACTCATGGTTCTAAGTCAAGTAGTCAACTCTTTTAAAAGACAAAAAAATCATTTCAAAACTTTTCGTAGACATCATGTGCGTGTTGTTTTTGTGTTAACCCATCAACGGTAAAAGATAAAGCAATGTTATTTCTCTTAAAAATCTGATAACACAGCACTCACCTCTTGACTACAAATAACATAGCAATTCATTAACAATAATGGATCTTGATAAGTAAATAAAGCATCTCTTTTAAAAACACAAGGAAAAAGTTGCTCTTTCTAACACAAGCAGGAAAACAAATTTCCTAGACAATTCTAGCAGTAATATATAATCTAGTAAACAATTGTTTTATTTAGTTTTTTGCATAGACCAAGTAAGCAAGATTGAGTTAAAATGACAAAAATCCAGTTACCTCTTTGATTTGCATATAAAGCATATAACTGAAAGGTTGATGATCCCTTTCATCCTCGGTGAACTCGAGCACTCGTGAAAGGAACAGACAAATCTGGAGAAAACAGAAACCAATTGAAGATCAATTTGAGCAGATAAAAAGCTAAGAGACTGACAGAGACAAGAGAAATGACTAATGAGAGGGTTTAAGGAGTTGGCCTTTCCTAGAGTCCGCAGAGATGAACTGTGTGTTGTTGTATTGATAAAACGACAAGCTGTGCTAAACGGGAAAAGTAAAAACCACTGCTACTTCATCTTCTTTCTGCTTTATTTTTTTTCATTTATTATTAGCAATTATAAATCACAACTAAGTAACACAACATTCATACATTGTTTGCAAGCACTTTAATATTGGAAAACCCACAGATTATGAAAGAGTTAGGCCTCAGAATGAGCCTTTTAAATAAGTTTGTAAACCATTATATTCACCACCCAGGGAAAAAGAAAATATAAACACAACTGAAAGTCTTAATAAAATTGGGAGCTAAAAGGGGAAAATTGAGGAATATATATAGTAAATGGCACAACATTCATCTTTTGTTCTGCAAGCATAAGTTAGTACAACACCATGATTGCCTGACCCAAGAAAATTTAAACACAACACCATAGTTACCTGACCAAATGAAATTGTTGGAAGAGAAGCCACTTGTTTTCTTGTACAACTCCTCATAATCTTTTCATTATTGTTAGCCATGACACTCTTCATTATTGGTTTGTACCGGCAAAGTGAAGCGGCCCCCACGGACAGAAGTAACAACAAAGGTACTGTGGTGACACAAATGTTAATCAGGGTATTAGCAGTGGCCATGACAACTATACCAACTTGCTTCTACACACAACCTTCAGCAACCTGTTAGGAGTGGTTCTTTACAATCTTCGGTTCTTCACCTTGCAAGAGAACACACCAAATGAGGACTTAAGAGAGGAAGTCTATCCCTATTTTAGAAGGTGACTCATCAGAAGGATCTAGAAAAGTGGACACGTCACAAGATTAATGAGGAGGATCGACTATAAAGGATTTGGCTGTTAGCATCTTTTACTTGATCATGGATTTTAGTCGTTTTTGAGAGAGAGAGAAAGGAGAGATGGGCTCCTAAAGATCCCTATTTTACTTTTATGTTTTTAGAGTTTTGGAGTTTTGTTGAAGAACAAGGTTTATCTTTATTGATTTCTTAGAGTTTACAAAGATTACTAGCAAATCCCTATCACAACCTCAAATTAAAATAGTAGCATAATCATAGTCCAATTCATTATGTCTTCTTAATCATTCCTAGCAGAAGAAAACTTGCAATATCCAGTAATGAGCAAACATAATTCTTTGATTCAACTTTTTTCATAGACCAAATCAATTGGACTGAATTGAGTTGAGAAAAAAATTACAGTACACTATCGACTAGGACAGGAGCCAACAAGTCTCGAGTATCACTAAAAATAGAGAATGGCAGTGAAAAGAGATGATGCAGTTACAAGTCCTTCCTTAAGGGATAATTCTATTGTAAAGAAGAACAAGGCTTATTTCCACAGATTCTAGTTAAAACCATTGAGCATGCATACCTATCTATCCCTTAGCGGCGGTACACTCTCTTCTCTGAAAACCTCTACAAACACCATGCGCTACTCTCCTCAGGCGTTGCTTCTCATAATCTCCTCTTCTCTCTTAAAGTATTTGCTACAATCCACACTAATGATCAATCTCAACACCTGAGCCACATTCAGATTTTAAAATCAGAATGAAAGCAAAGTATTACACATTAAAGAAGTGAATCCGCAAGAACAGAGACTTGTGGCTCACATTGTCAGTGGAGATAAACACAATACAGATCATTAGGATCACTGTATCAAACACTCCTACAGAGTACAGAAGAAGAAGAACGCTTATCAACATGAGTTGGGACTCATATTGATCGCTAAGGAAACAAATCATAAATAACACAACATTCATATCAGTCTACAAATTAACATAGCTTCTCATTGACAATATTGCAAGCCTAAGTATGTTTAATAGAGTAAAAATTACAAATTATGAAATATGATATCATATATAGGCCTCAGATAAAGTGGGTAGCAAACACTTCAGCGTCTGGTTCTTCTTCTGGCTTTAAAGAACCTCTCTTTGATTAATATTAACTCTTTTGCGGCTTCACTTGTTGACAACCGGTTTGTTGGTGATTCTTCACAACACCTAAGTCCCAACTCCAGAACCACTTTCAAGCACTCAACAATAGGAAAACCAACTCTGAGACCACTCTGAAGAACTGATTCATCTGCAATGTTCAATACTCGCTCTGGCAACGCCGATTTGATGTAGCTGTGGAGGGTAAAGTTTCCCCCAAATAACTCATTGGTTGGTCTTTTTCCAGTAAACATTTCCAATAGGAGAACCCCAAAGCTATACACATCACCATGTATTGATGGCTCTCCTCCCATTCCATATTCTACACCATAATTCACATAAACAAGATTGGAGTAATAAAAGAATACATTCATTTTCTTCATTTAGACATTACACATGTGTGATAGTTTTACCTGGTGCGGCATAGCCGATGGTTCCTCTGACCCCAGCCGAGCTTAGTTGGTTGAGGAAGGACTCTTTGTCAAGTTTGAGGAGTATCCGAGCCAAACCAAAGTCGCTGACATGGGCTGTTAGATCATCATCTAGAAGGACGTTGCTTGGCTTAAGATCGCAATGAGCTATAGGTTCATGGCAATGAACATGAAGATAGTCCAAAACAGAAGCCACGTCTATGGCGATGTTGAGTCTTTCAAGAAGTGTCAAAGTTCTTGAGGGCCTACGAGTCTCTTCCACTTCCTCTGGGTGCAGCCACATATCCAAGCTTCCATTCGACATGAACTCATAGATCAGAGCTCTGAACTGGTTTCCTTGGAAATCAATACTCGAACAAGCTGTCAATAGTTTCACAAGATTACGATGTCTGATGTCCTTCAAAGATTCACATTCTGCCATAAAACTCTTCATTGCTCCACGACTCTGTAGATTAAGAACCTTCACCGCAACAATATTGTTGTCCGTCGGGAGCAATGCTTTAAACACAGTACCAAAACTGCCTGACCCAACCATACTGCTCAAAGAGAAACCATCTGTTGCATTTCGGAGATCTCCATAACTTATCTTCTGATGGAAAACCTCCAATGTGGAAGGAGCAGAATTATTGGTCTGCTGGTTCTTCTTTCTTTTTCTGAACCAACGTAGAGAAATTAAAGCTATGAACACTAGCAAAAGCAAAGCTATGCCTACGCTAACCCCGATCACAACTTTCTTCAAACGAGAGGAATGCTTTGTGTCCAGCGGTGGTGCTTGTGCAATGCATGGCTTTAGTTTAAGTTCCTTGATGCCTCCACACAGATTTTTGTTTCCAAATACCAAAACTATAGTAGAGTTCTGAAATTTTCCTTTTGTTGGCACGCTACCCTCGAAACTATTAAAGGACAGATTGAGATATTCCAACGAGGAAAAGTTTGCAAAATATCCAGGTATACTTCCAGAGAGATTATTTTTCGACAAAACGACTCTTTTAACACCCACCAACCCTTTAATATCTGGAACTTCTCCATCAAAAGAATTTCCTTGCAGGTAGAGTTCTTGCATTGAGAGACACTTTCCCAAACCCTGTGGGAGTTTCCCTGATAGTTTATTATGCGCCACATATAGTGTAATAAGATTTCGAGCTGGCCAACATCTTTTGGTAGAGAACCCGTTAAGGAATTATGTGGGATGCTAAGAGCTAAAAGGGTTGAAATTTGAAAAATCTCCTTAGGTATAGTCCCATTCAACTTATTATACCCAATGTGTAACTGTAGTAGGTGACTACATTTTCCAAGACTAGGAGGAATGGTTCCTTCAAAACTATTGTTTGACAAATAGAGTTCTCCTAGCTGAGTGATGTTCCCTATAGAAATCGGTATATCTCCTGACATTCTATTTGAATAGAGATATAATTTTCCTAAGTCTGAAAGCTTCCCAAGAGAGGCCGGAAGTGGTCCCGTCAACATATTATTTGACAACCAAAGTGTTTGTAAGCTTATGAGATTCCCAATGCCATGAGGAATGCTTCCAGAGATGTGATTTGTTTCAAGGCTTAAGTATTGGAGGTTTGTGGACAGATTGGCTATGGATGTAGGCAAGTCACCACCAAGCCTATTTTGACCAACATCTAATTCTTGTAGCTGGGTGCAATTAGTCAAGGCACCAATAAATTCAAGATCTCCAACAGAATGGCTTCCCAAAGAATTACCAAGAAATGTCAAGAGTCGCAAATTCCTTAATGATCCAAAGCTCGACGGAATGCTTCCTGTCAAGCTGTTGTTCCCGATCGCCAACCATTGAAGATTCGAAATATTGGGAAGTGTTGTTGGAATGACTCCTGTGAAATAGTTACTTCCCAAAAATAACATTTGAATCTTTGGTAGCAGAGTACCAAGATCAGGCCTCAGGCTACCCGAGAAGCCATTAAGAGATATGGATAAGACTACAAGTGAGGACATATTGTAGATGGAGGGAGGAAAAACACCAGAGAAATTGTTCTTAGATATACTAAGACGCACCATCTGAGTCAATCTACCTATATCATTGGGAATTTCTCCTTCCATACGGTTAGTATACAAGCCAATATGTTTGAGGGATGTTAAGTTTCCTAGAGATGCAGGGAGCTTCCCTTTCAGGTTGTTTACACCAAGATATAAACCAACAAGCTTTTTCAATGATCCTATTTCTGAAGGAATAACTTTTCCAAGATTATTCCAAGCTAAATTAAGGTCCAACAATCTAGAGCAGTTAGACAGACTAGCTGGAATCCCTCCTCCGAGAAAATTAAAGCTCATATTCAAGTGTTTAAGCCTAAATAACTTTCCCACCTCTTGAGGAATAGTTCCACCAAAAGAGTTATGAGAGAGATCAAGTGAAATGAGAAACGAAAGATTACCAATAGATGGTGAATCACTCCGGCCAGTTGCCATCCTCTGAGGTCCAAACGCGTAACTCTCTTGTGTTTGCGGCCACATGTGACCCCGTTCCAGTTGCAGAGAGGGAATGAGTTATTCCATGAGGACAAGACAACTCTTTTGTCTTCAGCAACTTGAGACCTGAACTTGAACAAAGCTTGCTTATCAGTTTCATCTGTAAAACCATATGCTTCAAGTAACACGAGAGCATTGACAGAAAGTAAAAGAAAGAGTCTCATGCTTCTCATTTTTTTTCTCTTGATTAAAAGTTTTTGCTGCTCATATTTTGCAGGAAGTGAATATATAAGGGACAGAGCAATTACAAAATGCCTTAACCTTTGTGGTGGTAATGCAACTAAAAGAAAAATAGGAATCTCACAACCAATTGGCATGGAGTCTTGCCGTCTAGACTCTTGCCATCTAATAAGTTAAGTAGTCAACTGTCTAAAAAGACAAAATAAAAAGACAAACAAAACACATTTCACTAGTCTTTATGACTTCTCTATACTATAGACATCATGTGGTGGCTTGATTATTTTTCCCATATTGCAAATTAACATGATAACTCGCTAAAATTAGTTTATGATATTCATCAACTATACCTGTGACAAGCCATTAAATGGTTGCAAACTTTGTAAAGAAAACGGAAAAACTTCAGCCTCTGCTTATGTATGGCTCGCATCAAGAGATACCTTCCTGTAGCCACAGTTTGATACAGTCGGGCCAGAACTGTTAAATTCATTAACACCATAACTGATTGACCAATGCCATCACCAACATATTCACCTTCAAAGAAGAAAAAAAAAAACTTAGGATTACAAAAGCTAATAATATTGGGAACTAAAAGGGAAAAATTAAGAATTATAGATAGTCATGGAATTTGCTACCAATATTCTGCTAGCATATATCCACATTAACATGATTGCCTGACCCAAGAAACTTTAAAACACATCACCAAAGATATCTGACCCTATCAAATTGCAGGTTCATCATAACTTCTCTTTTGTACCAACATAGAGAAGCCACAAACACAAGTAACAACAAAAATGAAAAAGAAACGAAATTTACCTCTTAAATTCATTAACACCAGAACTGATTGACCAATGCAATCACCAACACATTCACCTTGAAAGAAGAAAAAAACAAAACTTAGGATTACAAAAGCTAATAATATTGGGAACTAAAAGGGAAAAATTGAGGATTACAGATAGTAATGTGGAATTTTCTGCCAATATTCTGCAAGTATATGCAGAATACCAAGATTGCCTGACCAAGAAACTTAAAACACATCACCAAAGTTACCTGACCCTATCAAACTGCAAGTTCACCATCACAAAACTGCTGCACATACACAAATGTGAATCAAGGTATTAGCAATGGCAATTATCAAGGTACTATAGTCTAATAATTCAGAATGTCTTAATCGAAACATCACCAGATAATCCAGTAATGGCCGAAACATAATTCTTTGATTCAGTCTTTTCATACACTTGGAACTATGACATGCGCTACCTCTCTTTCTAGCTCTTTATTGCCTTTCTACTTTGATGTTTCATGACAGGCTTATGGTTGCAATTGCATCCATTAGACAGAAGCCAAGAACTGCCTAGCTTTGCGACCTGAAGTTCTTGGCTTCTTTCTAATGAAGCAATCGGAACGATAAGCCTATCACTTCCCTACCTTTGGTGACGAAAAGACGAGGAAGAGAACCAATCAGAGCAATCGAGGAGAAAAGGTGGAAACTTGGCAGAGATGATGAGAGTGACACAGAAAAGGTGTTAGGGATTTGTTCTTTCTTAATGATCTTGCGATGACAAACTCTGTGTCGTTTCTGTGTCAACGAAACGGCAAGCTGTGCTCAACGGCAAAAGGAAAACCCCACTACTTTGATGTTTTTTTTTATTTTTTGTTTTTTTTCCCGTTTACTTTGATGTTTTCATTCATAACTCTCTCTTTAAACCTAAGACATAAATGAAAGGGTAATTGACATGAATAATACCCATATAATCAAAAATTAACTCTATGACATGACTTAAATCAAAATTAGGAATAATTACCTTTTTACTTTTTAATCTATTTTTGAGTTTAACTTATGAAAAGAAAATTAAAAATAATAATATTGTTTTTACCCTAATCTACTCATCTCTCACCGTCTCACCGCTTACCTCCCTCTTCCCTCTTTCTTTTTCTCAATTCCTATCATCACATTCGATCAATTTCATCCATCTTCTTCTAATTATTATTCATCTTCTTCCTTCCTCATTTGTTTCTTCTTCTTCCATCATTTGTTTCTTTTTCCTCTCCCATCAATTTTTTTCTTTCTTTTTTTCTTTGTTCGACACAAACACAATAATCGATCTCATATTTTTCTTTGGTGATCCACAAAACCAAGTCTAAGTCACTTTTTTTTAAAATCTTTTTGCCATGGAATATAAAATTCTCAATCGTGGATTAAGAAAAAATCGATATAGTTAACTATGTTCGAAAAACATTATAATAGGTAACTATACATTTTATAGTTAACTATGTTTTTGATAATAGTTAACTATGTATGATCTTCTTTTTTCTTATGCAAAGTATAGTAGGTAACTACATTATGAATATAGTTAACTATAGTTGTTATGTTCTGAATATAGTTCACTATATTGTTTATATAATAAGTAAATAACATTTTTCTATAGTCAACTATTTTATGATATCGGTAAATAGACTATGCTTTGAAAATAGTTAACTATAGTTGATAATAGTGAACTATACTTTGAAAATAGTTAACTATAGTTGCTAGGTTTTGAATATAGTTCACTATATTTGTTTATATAAGTAAACAACATTTTTATGTAGTCAACTATTTTATGAAATCAGTAAATAGACAACTATGCTATGAAAATAGTTAAATGTGCTTTTAAATTGTTACAAAATATAGAATCTGATATAGTCAACTATATCCTGAGTTTAATTGGATATGTAGTTTCAAAATTACGACAGTCAACTATATTACTAAATAAATAGTTAACTTTTACTACAATTTGTTTTTTTTTTAATCTTCTTCTCTACGTTCTTCTCTAACCTAATGTTTTTGAGCATTGTTTTAGTTTATGTAATTTCTAGTGTTTTTTTAAAAATGTAATCTATAACTTTTCAAATATAGAGATATAATATTTTCGGGGATTGTTTTTCACATTTACTTTAATAAAGAATTTTTTTTACTGTGTCCGCATAAGGTAATACAGATTCTTAGGTATTTTAACTAATTTTTATTAAATAGCTCATTAAGGGTATTTTAGTCATTTTTTATCTAGTGGTGTTAGACACCTAATTTCCAATTAGGGCATGTTATACACCTAATTAAAGGTTCCCAAACTATATACACCTAATTAACCCTTAAAATCAAACAAGGTTCGGAAAACTTATCTTGATCATCTAAATTCTTATATTGAAAACTGAAAACTTGGAATTTAATTGGGAACATCGAGCATCAGCAATTATTAAGTTGGTAATATAACTAGGCCTGGGCATTCGGATATTCATTCGGTTTTCGGTTCAGGTTATTCGATTTTTGGGTTTTCGGGTTTAGGAATATAGAAACCAGGGTTTTATAAAATATCGGTTCGGATTCGGTTAGGTTATCTTCGGGTTCGGGTCGGGATCTGGGTTTGGGGTTGTAAACCGATAAAAACCGCAGTATAATCGGATTCGGTTAAAAAAATTCGGTTTTTGGTTGATTTCGGGTTTTAAAACCGAAAAACCCGAAATAACCGAAAATGAAGACACTACCTGAAATCAAAATCAGATTCATATCAAGTACATTGAGAAGAAATTGAGAAACAAAAATATAAGAAATGTGCATACTTCATATAACTCAATGAAAGTCCAAGATTCTTATTCAAGAATAACAACCAAGTCCAAAATGCAAACTCAAAACTGAAAGTCTGAAACCATTTAAGTTGCAAAAGACAATCCCAAGTGAGAAATGAGAAACAAACACATAAACATTCACATCTCAATCCAATCATAAGTTATATACGAACAATTAAACAAAAGAAGTCACAGAGACATAAGAATCTGAAAATCAACTCAAACCCATTTAACAGTTGAACAAAAGAAGTTACACAGGCATAGGAATCTCGCAATCGAGTCAAAATCTCAACACAAAAACAAAATCGAGTCATGAACAGTTGAAACTGAGACAAAATCGACTCCTGAACAAAACAAAATTGCAACAAAAATTGAAATTGTAACATATAAACCGCATGAACAAAACAAAATCGAATCACTTTTCAGTTTTCACAAGACAAAATTGAGTCATCAACAGTTCAAACTGAAACAATGGAGACGCTGGTTCTTTGTGATGGAGGATTGGAGTTTCCAGTTTGTGATGAAAAAAATGAACAAAAAGATTTGGAGGGCCTAATTTAGGGTTTGGTTGGTTTGTAGATTGGAAGACGAAGGGTTAAAAGAAAGTCGGGTAATACAACTAATGCATATGACATATGTGTGTTTACAGTGGTTCGGTTTCTACGGGTAACCGTGGGTAATTCGGTTTTACCCGAAACCGAATCCGAACCCACTACCCGACGGAAATGAAAACCATACAGGTTTTAACACGAAACCGTATCCGACCCGAACCCGGGTTTTTCGGTTTGGTTTCGGGTTCGGTTTTCGGATTCGGGTAAAATGCCGAGGCCTAAATATAACATTCATATTTTGTCTGCAAATAACATAGCATTCATTAACAATATTCTGCAAGCCTTTATAGTGGGTTGCAAAGTTCATAGGGAAAGCATAAACACTTTCAAGGTCTGGCTGCTCTTCTTGTTGTTTTAAAGAACTTCTCCCTAATTGAGATTAACTCCTTTGTGGCTTCACTCATTGCCGACCGGTTCGTCGGAGATTCTTCACAACACCTTAGTCCCAACTCCAAAACCACTTTCAAGCAATCCACAATAGGAAAACCGACTCTGAGACCACTTTGAAGAATTGATTGGTCTGCAATATCCAATACTCGCTCTGGCAACGCCGACATGGTGTAGCTGCGTAGTGTAAAGTTTCCTCCAAATAACTCGTTGGTCAGTCTTTTTCCAGTGAACATTTCCAAAATGAGAACCCCAAAGCTATACACATCACCTTGTATTGATGGTTGCCCTCCCATTCCGTATTCTGCACCATAATCCACAAATACAACAAGACCATAATGAACAATGAATACACTAATTTTCTTCATTTAAACATTATAGATGTGTGATAGTTTTACCTGGTGCGGTATAGCCAATGGTTCCTCTGACGCCAGCCGAGCTTAGTTGGTTGAGGAAGGACTCTTGGTCAAATTTGAGGAGAATCCGAGCCAGACCAAAGTCACTAACATGGGCAGTCAAGTCATCGTCAAGGAGGACATTGCTTGGCTTGAGATCGCAATGAGCTATAGGTTCATGGCAATGAACATGAAGATAATCCAAAACAGAAGCCACGTCTATGGCAATGTTAAGCCTTTCAACAAGTGTCAAAGTTCTTGAGGGCCTACGATTCTCTTCCACTTCCTCTGGGTGAAGCCACATATCCAAGCATCCATTGGGCATGAACTCATAGATGAGAGCTCTGAATTGGTTTCCTTGGAAATCAATACTCGAACAAGCTGTCAATAGTTTCACAAGATTGCGATGCCTGATGTCCTTCAAAGATTCACATTCTGCCAAAAAGCTCTTCATTGCTCCACGTCTCTGCAGGTTTAGAACTTTCACCGCAACAACATTGTTCTCCGTAGGAAGTAATGCTTTAAAAACAGTACCGAAACTGCCTGACCCAATCAAATTGCTCGGAGAGAAGCCATCTGTTGCATTTCGGATATCTCCATAACTTATCGTGTGATGGAAGGCCCCCAAAGTGGAAGGAGCTGGATTTTGTTTGTTTTCCATTCTTTTTCTGAACCAATGTAGAGAAGCTAAAGCAATGAACAACATCAAAAGCATAGCTATGCTTATGCTGACCCCAATCGCAACTTTCTTGAAAAGAGAAGAATGCTTTGTCCCCGGTAGTGGTGCTTGCGAAAGACATGGCTCTAGTTTCAGTTCCTTGATGCCTCCACACAGATATTTGTTTCCAAATACTAAGACTATAGAAGCATTCTGAAATATTCCTTCTGTTGGCACCTTTCCCTCGAAATTGTTGAAGGACAGATTGAGAGACTGCAACTTGGAAAAATTTGCAAGATATTCAGGTATGCTTCCAGAGACACGATTTCTCGACAAATCAATTTCTCTAAGACCCACCAATCCTCTGATATCTGGAATAGTTCCTTCAAAAGAATTTCCTTGCAGACTAAGTTGTTGCATGGAGAGGCATTTTCCCAAACTTTGTGGTAGTTGCCCTGATAATTGATTATGAGCAACAGATAGCTCAAGAAGATTTTCAAGTCGCCCAACATCTTTTGGCAGGGAGCCGGTAAAGTAATTATTTGACATGTTTAGGATGAGAAGGGATCGAATTTCCAGAATTTTCTGAGGTATAGTCCCATTCAACTTATTATACCCAATCCACAATTCTAGCAGATAACGACAGTTACCGAGACTCGGAGGGATGGTTCCTTCAAAACTATTGTTTAATAAATAGAGTTTTCCTAACTGAGTGATGTTGCCTATAGAAGCTGGTATCTCGCCTGACATTCTGTTTGAATCGATACCTAATGCCCCCAAGTCTGAAAGCTTCCCAAGAGAGGTTGGGAGTGGTCCTGTCAACAGATTTTCAAACAATGCAAGTGTTTGTAAGCTTATGAGATTCCCAATGTCACGAGGAATGCTTCCAGAGATTTGATTTCTTCCAAGGTTTAAAGAGATGAGTTTCGTGGAGAGATTGGCAATGGATGTAGGCAAGTCACCCCCCAACTTATTATAACCAGCATCTAAGTATTGTAGATAAGTGCAATTAGTCAAGGCACCAAGAAATTCAAGATCTCCAAAAGAGCCACTTCCCAAAGAATTACCAAAAAATCCTAGGTACTGTAAGTTCCCTAGTTTTCCAAAGCTTGGAGGAATACTTCCTGTCAGATTGTTATGATCCATTCCCAACTTCTCAAGACTCGAGATATTGGAAAGTGTAACAGGGATGGCTCCTTTGAGATAATTACGTCCCATATTCGACACTTGTAGGTTTGGTAGCAGGTTACCAAAATCAGGTCTCAGGGAACCCGAGAAATGATTATCACTGATAAAGAATGACTCAAGGGAAGACATATTGTAGATTGCGGGAGGAAAAACGCCTGAGAATTTGTTCTGTCCCAAGTGAAGAGCCACCAGTTGAGTCAATCTACCCATATCATCCGGAATTTTTCCTTCTATACTGTTATCTCCAAAGCTAACTTCTATGAGTGATGTTAAATTTCCTATAGATGCAGGGAGCTTCCCTTTGAGGTTGTTTCCACCAAGATCTAAAATATCAAGCTTCGTCAACAGCCCTAGTTCTGAAGGAACACCTCCTCCAAGATGATTTGAATATAAATGAAGTTCCAACAATCTAGTGCAGTTAGACAGACTGGCTGGAAACTCTCCTCCAAGAAAATTTAAGCTCATAGACAAGTATTGAAGTCTAAACAAGTTTCCCACCTCTTGAGGGATGGTTCCACCAAAAGAGTTATCAGAGAGATTAAGTAATATGAGAAACGAAAGATTACCAATAGATGGCGATATCACTCCGCCTAATTGCAATCCTCCGAGGTTCAGACTAGTAACTCTCTTGTGTTTGCGGCCACATGTAACCCCTTTCCAGCTGCACAGAGGGAATGAGTGATTCCATGAGGACAAGACAACTCTATTGCCTTGAGAAACTTGTGACTTCAACTCCATCAACGCTCGCCTATCAGTTTCATCAGTAAAACTATATGCTTCAAGTAACATGAGAGCACCGAAAGAAAATAAAAGAAACAATCTCACGCTTCTCATTTAAAATAAAAAAAAAAATCTGTGGATTAAAAGATTGTGGTGCTTCTCATATTATGCAAATGCAAAATGTCTTTACCTTGTGGTGTAATCCAACTATAAGGATAACACATTGCCTCAGAATCACATGGAGCAAACTGCCAGACTTTTCCAAAATGACATGGACTCTTGCCGTCTAGACGCACGCTCCTAAGTCAATTAGTCAACTACTTAAAAAGACAAAAGAAGGAAAAAATCATTCCAATAGTCTTCAAGCCTATTCGTAGACATCATGTGGTGTTTTTGTGTGAACCCATCAACAGCTAAAGATAAACCAATGTTATATTATCTATAGCTGGAGTTTTTCACTTAGATTCCTCAGGAAAATGCTTACTAATTGTAAATCTGATAACACAGCACTCACCTCTTGTCTCCAAATAACATAGCAATTCATTAACACTAATGGATCTTGATAAAGAAACCCAAGGGGAATACAAAAGCCTCTCTTTTTTTAACACTAAGAAAAAGTTGCTCTTTCTAACACAACTAGGACAAGAATTTTCCTAGACAATCCTAGCAGTAATGGATGACTTGATATATAATCTAGAAAACAATTTTTTTCATAGACCAAGTAATTGAGTTAAAATGACAAAAATTCCAGTCTCCTCTTTGATTTGCATATAAAGCAACTAACAACAAAGGCATACATAACTCAAAGGTTGATCCCAGTATCACGACCGAGTACACTCTCATTCATCTTCGGTAAAAGGAACAAACAAATCTGGAGAAAACACAAAAAGTCCCGGATTTTGAGGAAATTGAGATTTAAGGATTTGTCCTTTCCTAGTCTGCAGGAACGAACTGTGTGTTGTTTTTGTATTGATAAAACGACAGGCTGTTCTAAACGACAAAAGGAAAACCGTTGATTTGACCCTGAAAGCTCGGTTTTAAAATTGGGATTTACAGGTTCGAGATAAAATTATTATTATTTTTTTTTTTGGTAATGGGAGGGGAGACGAAGTCCCCCATCTTTTATTTAAATAAAACAAGGAACAAACTAAACGCGAATGTCTTTTGGGCGCATAGTCCCAATCGCATCATAGAAAACAATTGAATCAACGACATTAAAAGAAGAAGAAAACATATGAAATCCTAACGGCAGCTCACACGCATAGTTTGCTAATTCATCTGCAAGACGATTAGCCTCTCTATACACATGTGAAATTCGGACTACCCAGTCCCTTGATAGAAAGCCATGCCACAACCATACCAGGAACGACAGCGGATGCGAATCAGGTATCCCTGTCTTTAAAAACCCCACTACAATCTCTGAATCAACCTCCATCTCAATCCTCGGGATCCGTTTTTCCCAAGCTATCACCAGGCCATAGTAGGCTCCCCACAATTCAGCAAGTGGTGCCGAGCATATCCTGATGTTAACCGCGAAACCGCCACACCAATTATCATGTACATCTCTTAAAACACCTCTGGTCGTGGCTAACCCTGGATTACCACGGGAAGCACCGTCCGTACTAAGTTTCATCCATCCTTCCGCCGATGGCACCCATGCTATCAACCTTGTCTCCCGTGGACCACTATGTTGCACCATTCTCTCGGAACCATGAGCATCCGAGACCTCCTTTGTCACATCCTTGATAAAATGCACTCTATCCCGACATCGTCTATTATTATCAAAAACGTTACCACATCTCCACTTCCATCCCCACCACACCGCCATTGCAAAAAGTGTAGCCCATGAGTTCCCAACGTCACCATCATCATCCTTTAAATTGCCGTATATCCACTCGAGCAATGATTTGGTAAAAAACGTTTGAGATAAAATTATTATGGAGGCCATAAAAAACTTTTCTTGATCAACCAGGTTTTTCTTTTAATAAACTTCATCTAGATCAATTTATAAATAAGAAGATTTAACACAGAAAAACCAAAACTGCGCAGTACGAAAAATGAGAAAATCCAAATAACTTTGGGATTAAATCAGAAGTCAGAAACTATGCAATACAACATTCATATATTGTCTGCAAATAACACAAGCATTCATTAATAATATTCTGCAAGCAGAAGTACATTTTAATATTGGAAACAAAAACCACAGAACACAGATTATGAAAGGCCTCAGAATGAGCCTTTAAAGTAAATTGAACTAAAGTTTGTAGACAAAACAAAACCATATAAACTTCAAATTCTGGTTGTTATTCTGGATTTATAGAACCTCTCTCCGATTGAGATTAACTCTTTTGTGGCTTCACTCGTTGCCAACCGATTCGTTGGAGATTCTTCAGAACACCTGAGTCCCACATCCAAAACCACTGTCAAGCACTCAGCAACAGGGAAACCGACTCTTAGACCACCGCTTTGAAGAATCGATTGGTCTGCAATGTCCAATACTCTTTTTGGCAAAGCTGACTTTGTGAAACTGTGGAGGGTAAAGTTTTCCCCAAATATTTGATTTGTTGGTCGTTTCCCGGTGAAAATTTCCAAAAGGAGAACCCCAAAGCTATACACATCACCATGTACTGATGGCTTTCCTCCCATTCCATATTCTGCACACACATTTCAGAGAAACAAGACAACTATAACATAACAATACACTAGTTTTATTCATGCAAACACTCTAGATATGTGATAGTTTTATTCATGCAAACACTCTAGATATGTGATAGTTTTACCTGGTGCAGCATAGCCCATGGTTCCTCTAACGCCAGCCGAGCTTAGTTGGTTGAGGAAGGACTCTTGGTCGAATTTGAGGAGGAGCCGAGCCAGACCAAAGTCGCTAACATGGGCGGTTAGATCATCATCTAGAAGAACGTTGCTTGGTTTGAGATCACAGTGAGCTATAGGTTCTTGGCAATGAACATGAAGATAATCCAAAACAGAAGCTAAGTCTATCGCTATGTTAAGCCTTTCAAGAAGCGTCAAAGTTCCGTTAGGCATGAACTCATAGATGAGCGCTCTGAATTCGTTTCCTTGGAAATCAATACTCGAGCAAGCCGTCAATAGTTTCACAAGGTTACGATGCCTTATGTCCTTCAAGGATTCACACTCTGCTAAAAAGCTCTTCGTAGCTCCACGTCTCTGCATGTTTAGAACTTTCACTGCAACAACCTTGTTTTCTGTTGGAAGCAATGCTTTAAACACAGTACCAAAACTGCCTGACCCAACCATATTGCTCGAAGAGAAGCCACCTGTCGCGTTTCGGAGATCTCCATAGCTTATCTTACCATGGAAGGCCTCCAAAGTGGAAGGAGCTGGATTATTGGTCAGTTGATTCTTCTTCTTTTTTTCTGAACCAACGCAGAGAAAATAAAGCTAGGAACATTAGCAAAATCAAAGCTATGCTTACGCTGACTCCGATCACAATTTTACTCCAAAGAAAGGAATGCTTTGTCTTCACTGGTGGCCCATGCGCAATGCATGGCTTTAGTTTCAGTTCCTTGATGCCTTCACACAGATTTATATTCCCAGATACTGAAACTATAGTGGTATTCTTAAACTTTCCATCTGTTGGTACCCTCCCCTCGAAATTGTTAAAGGAAAGATTGAGATACTGCAACTTAGAAAAATTTGCAAAATATCCAGGTATGCTTCCAGAGAGATTATTGCTCGACAAATCCACTTCTTTAACATCCACTAACCTTCTTAAATCTGGAATGGCTCCATCAAAAGAATTTCTTTGTAGAAAAATTCCTTCCATCGAGAGACAATTTGTCAAAGTTTGTGGGAGTTGTCCTGATAACTTGTTATCTACAAGTGCTAGTACAAGAAGATTTTGTAGTCGTCCAACATCTTTTGGAAGAGAGCCGGTCAAAGAATTACCTTGCATGCTAAGGTGAACAAGGGATGGGATTTGCATAATTTCCAAAGTTATAATCCCATTCAACTTATTATACCCAATCCATAACTGTAGCAGGTAAATGCACATACCAAGACTAGGAGGAATGGTTCCTTCCAAACTATTGTTGGACAAAGAGAGTATTACTAACCGACTGATGTTGCCTATTTCAGATGGTACCTCTCCTGACAATCTATTTGAGTGGAAAGTTAATACCCCTAATCCTGAAAGCTTACCCAGAGAAGTTGGGAATGGTCCAGTCAACATATTTACCTCGAGCCCAAGTGTTTGTAGGTTAATGAGATTCCCAATACCATAAGGAATGGTTCCAGAGATGTGATTTGTTCCAAGGTTTATCTCGGTGAGGCTCCTGGACAGATTGGCAATCGAGGTAGGCAAGACAGTACTGCCAAGCCTATTCTCAGTAACACTCATGGTCTCTAGTTGGGTACAGTTGGTCAAAGCACTAAGAAATTCTAGATCTCCATAAGAGTAACTTCCCAAATAATTAACACTAAGTGTCAAGCGTACCAAATCGTGTAGTTTTCCAAAGATCGAAGGAATAGTTCCCGTCAAGCTGTTGTACTCGAGTGCCAACGCTCGAAGATTTGAGAGATTAGCAAGTGTTATTGGAATGGCTTCTGTTAAACTATTACCTCCCAAAAATAACGTTCGAATATTTGGTAAAAGGTTACCAAAATCAGACAAAAAAAAGAAAGAAAAAGGAGACATTTATCTTGCAATTAAACCAAACGAAAATGTTCCCTACGAACTAGTTTCTAAAATGCAAGTCAAAAAAAAAAAAAAAAAACAGGACTTTTAAGCAATACCCAAATTTTGAAAAACTTATCTTCATCGAAAGAAAAAGAAACATAAACACAACACAAAAGGGGTCCATTAGCACAACATTCATCTTTTGTTCTGCAAGCATAAGTACAACACCATGATTACCTTACCCAAGAAAATTTAAACACAACACAATAGTTACCTGACCCAATCAAATTGTTGGAAGAGAAGCCACGTGTTTTCCTTGTAGAACTCATCATGATTTTTTCAGTACCCTCATTCTCATTATCGTTAGCCCAACACTCTTCATTCTTTGTTTGTAACAAAAGTGCTGCTATACCTGCTCTGACACAAATGTTAATCAAGGTATTAGCAGTGGCATCACCATCTATGATTTCGACATAACCAACATGCTAATACATACTCTTCAGCAAAAACCCAATAGCATCATTTTATTCTAATTCAGAATGTCTTCTTAATCACTCCTAGCAGAAAAAAAATTGCAATTTAACTATATAATCCAGTTATGAACAAACAGAATTCTTTGATTCAAATTTTCTCATAGAACAAAGCAAAGTATTTCACATTAAAACACCTAAAGAAGTGAATTCGCGAGAACCGAGACTTTGTCTAACTAGTATGCAAGAACAGCAAAAACCCTTTAGATTTGCCAATTCCCTTGTCTCAAAGGCAGTCTCTTTCGATCCTTATGAACAAACGGTTACACTATATGGTCCATTCAGTCTTCATCAGTTTTTCAGAGTTAGAAATTAGAATACACCAACCGATGAAATAAGGTGGAATTTTTGCAGATATTTTTTTAGCTGATTGAGATTGAGGGGGGAGTAGAATTGGTAGAAGAATTGGGGATGAGAGAAAAAAAAAAAAGTATCTCGCAATGGCGACTTGTGTGTCGTTTTCATGGTAACAAAACGGCAAGTCATGTTCAATGGCAAAGGAAAAAAAACCACTTGAATTGGATCGGACCATGAAACCACATTTCTCCGGTTAACTATCACACATTCATAACAGAAGTGGTTGACTTCTATTTAAGCTCAGACCAACCTCGATCGTAAATTTAAAATTAAACAAGCTTGGGAAAACTTATCTTCAACATCCAGATTGAACCAAAAAATCCATATTGATTGCTAAGGAAACAAAGCATAAATAACACTATTGTAACACAGCATTATATCAGTGTACAAATTAACATAGCCTCTCATTGACAATATTGCAAGCCTAAGTATGTTGAATAGAGTAAAAACTACAAATTATGAAATATGATATCATATATAGGCCACTTTGTAGAGAAAACCATAAAGACATCAATGTTTGGCTCATCTTCTGATTTTAAAGAACCTCTCTCTAATTGAGATTAGCTCCTTTGCCACTTCACTTGTTGCCAACCGGTTTGTTGGAGATTCTTTACAACAGCTTAGTCCCACATCCAAAACCAGTCTCAAAAACGCAGCAATAGGGAAGCCGACTCTGAGACCGATGTGAAGAATTGTTTCATCTGCAATGTCTAATACTCGCTCTGGCAACGCAGACTTGGTGTAGCTGTGGATGGTATAGTCTCCACCAAATAACTCATTGGTTGGTCTTTTTCCGGTGACCATTTCCAAAATAAGAATTCCAAAGCTGTACACGTCACCATGTACTGATGGATGTCCTCCCATTCCATTTTCTACACCATAATCCACAAAAACAACAAGGTTGTAAAGAAAAATGCATACACAAAAATTTCTTCATTTAACAACAAAGATGTGTGGTAGTTTTACCTGGTGCCACACAGCCGACAGTTCCTCTAACACCAGCCGAGCTTAGTTGGTTGAGGAAGGACTCTTGGTCGAATTTGAGGAGGAGCCGAGCCAGACCAAAGTCGCTAACATGGGCGGTTAGATCATCATTTAGAAGAACGTTGCTGGGCTTAAGATCACAGTGAGCTATAGGTTCATGGCAATGAACATGAAGATAATCCAAAACAGAAGCCACCTCTATGGCAATGTTAAGCCTTTCAAGAAGTGTCAATGTTCTTGAAGGCCTATGTATCTTTTCCACTTCCTCTGGGTGAAGCCACATATCCAAGCTTCCATTAGGCATGAACTCATAGATGAGAGCTCTGAAATCATTTCCTTGGAAATCAATACTCGAACAAGCCGTCAAGAGTTTCACAAGATTACGATGCTTTATGTCTTTCAGGGATTCACATTTTGCCATAAAACTCTTCATTGCTCCACGCCTCTGCAAGTTTAGAACTTTCACTGCAACAAACTTGTTCTCTGTCGGAAGCAATGCTTTAAACACAGTACCAAAACTGCCTGACCCAATCAAATTGTCCGAAGAGAAGCCATCTGTCGCATTTCGGAGGTCTCCATAACTTATCTTCTCATGGAAAACCTCCAATGTAGAAGGAGCTGGACTAGTGGCCTGAAGGTTCTTCTTTCTTTTCCTGAACCAACGTAGAGAAACTAAAGCTACGAACAACAACAAAAGAAAAGCTATGCCTACGCTGACCCCGATCACAATTTTCTTCAAAAGACTAGAATGCTTAGTCCGCAATGCAGGGCATGGCTTTAATTTCAGTTCATTGATCCCTCCACATAGATCTTTGTTTCCAAGTAGAGAAACTACAGTAGCATTCTGAAATTTTCCTTCTATTGGCACCCTTCCCACAAAATTGTTAAAGGATAGATTGAGATACTCCAACTTGGAAAAGTTTGCAAGATATCCAGGTATACTTCCAGAGAGATGATTCCTCAACAAATCAACTTTTTTAAAACCCACCAACCTATTGAACAAGATGAGTGCTTAAGGATCACCAACCAAGGATCGCTTAAGTACGAATAATGGGCAGTCCGGTCAAGACATCACCGGAACCATGAAGACACGATACGCGGGATACAAGGCCGCGTATCGGATCATCGAGACCGGATCAGTGCGGAACGCCAAAGAGACGGACGTACGGACGGAAGTGAAAGGATGGAACGCATCCAAGAAACACTCGGGAAGAAGACCCGAGTATCTGAGAACATTTGGGACGCGGGATGACAAAGTCGCGTGTGGTAACCCGCGAGACAGTCCGACACGCGGAACACTTGAGACGCGTATCCGATCGTGGAAGTCCGCGGATCAGTTTAGTCTCGTGTGGTCCCAGAGCTAAGTTACCGTTAGGAAGAGACAAGACATGCGGTCCCTACCGAGACAAGAGAGTATGGGCACAAATGATATCTTGGATCAGTTTGAATAAAAGTACTCTTGGGATGACTAAAGTAATGGAAGAGGAGCCTATGTTGTCTCCCCTTGATCAGATTCCAAACGGCCACAATGTGTTTGTGGACTCTATTTATATGTTGTAATATCTCTTGTAAACAAATCAAGAACTTAATCAAAAATCTGAGTTAAAGACTCATAGTTCTCTCTCTTTTCTCTCTTTGAGTTCTTCACATAAACACACTCTAAAATCAGTTCAAACACAATGTAGATTCTCTAAATTCCAACATGGTATCAAAGCATAAGCTCTTGGGTTAGTGATTTGAAGAATTCGGTTTCTTAATAATGTTAGATTGAATCGTTATAAGGAGGTTTCCATTCTCCTTATGCGCTTAATCTAACACACATTCTAAACACAATTTCCGCTATGCAAGAGAAAGCTTGAAGCTGTCATTTTATCATGAAGAAGAAGAAGAGAAGCTCAAGAAGCTCACGGTTTGGTTTTCGTTTGAAAAGAGCCTTTGTTGCTCATGTTTAATCTCTGTCCGAGTAAGCTAATAAGAGAATGAGATTGCTTGCTTGAGAAATTCTTGAGGTGAACCGATGTAAATTCCGGCACCACATTTTTCATACTGTCCGAAATCTTCAAAATCTTCACACTCTCCGGTTACTCACTCTTTGGCTACAATACTCTTCGGTTACTTACTCTCTAAATACTCTCAAACACTCTCAAATCTTCAGTTACTAAATCTCTTGTTACTAATTCTCTAAAATCAGTTTGGAAACCAAAGCCTAAACACTTACCCAAAATTCAAAAGCTTTATTTTTAAACTCTCAGATCGAAATCCTCTTATATTCGAAGTATTTCCTTTCGGTCCAAGACCAATTCCCCTTATTAAAAGCTTACTATATGTGTAAAACCTTATCACCACTATTCTTGGTTACTTTCGGTGATAGGAATTGAGCACATATAGGCCATTCTTTCTCACAGTCAATCAAGAGGAGAATGGGGAGATTACTTGCCGTTGTGACCATTTGTCTTGAGGCACACGCAAGAGACTCATGGAGAAGTAACCAGCCTTTGAAGCTCAATCTTAAAGTCATTCACGAAGCTAAAGATGCTTCCAAATGTGGAGGCGAAGAAGGGTTGAGCAAGCTACTGTTTTGACGTCGTTCGGGAGCTATAAGAGAGTGAGATGCTTCGGATGGTGATTAGGCGTGGCGATGAGGAAGGTTGCTGTCAACATGAAGTTCAAGGAGCTAAAGAAGAGGAGGAATGGTACTTGGTTATGGTATCAACCGGAGGAACAAAGGAGAGGCCGAGAAGAAGAAAGGAGCAAAGCGAAACCGTTCAAGTGGCTATGAATGAGAATGAGAATGCTAATTGAACGGTGACGTGAAGGGAGTGAAAGGCGTTCCAAGATCAGTTTGGATGGCATCATCCAACTAAACAATCATCAAAAAGGCTACCTCTAAACTCTACTCCTATTTCAATTTATCATAATAAATTTTGAATGCTAGTTCCTTCCATTAAGTCTTAATTTGCGCATATCGATATGTCTTTGATATTCCTCATGAAACATACTTAATCTTTTCTTCTTTATCACTTGTGTAAGGGTAAAGAAGATCATGAGAGCCTCAAAGAAGTAAAGACAACACGGAAAGGAGCCAATGCCGAGAACAAGATGAAAAGGAGCTACCGGTTCAAAAGCTATGAATGAGAATGCTTATTGAACGGTGACATGAAGAGTGAAAGAGGCGGCATCAAAATCAGTTTGGTTCAACATGGCTAATGGAGGAGAACTCGCAAGGTTGGAAGTGCAAAATCACTAGGAACCATAGCTCCACCCGTACCAAAGGGAAGAGAACCGTGGGATGCAAGGCATTTAAAATCACGATGAATCCAAAAGTCCTTAGGGCGTTTTTATGCGAATGGGGGAGAACTCGCGAGTTGAATGTGCAAGACACAAGGAACCATAGCTCCACCAGGCCGGATAGGTGAATCCGAGTCTCAACAAGTCCCGGATCAATAGAATCCGAAATCTTCACCACCACGGGTCAAGGAACCCGAATCATCATCAAGACGGTGTGGAAACAAGAAGAAACCACAACCGATCATCGCCGGATCAAAGAATCCGAGTATCATCAAAAAGACGGATCATTGAATCTGTTCTCATTTAAAGGCTACCTCTAAAAACCCCCTATTTATTTTATTTATGCTAGTCCCATATACTTAGAACTATCTAAAATGCAATCTTGGTTGATATCTACGCTTACTTGCCGTTATGACAAAATCCGATACTTAGTTATTTTCTTTTGAACTTTTTGACGAAAAGGTTTAAAAGGAGAAACAAGAAGGAGTGTGATCATAAGGAACAATCAAGAAACTCAAAGATGCAATGATGAGATTTGCCTAAAGAAGTTCCCGGGGAGCAATGGAGAAGAACCTTGGCAGTAGCTACGTCAAGCGTTCTTTGGAGGTTCTTTCAATCTTAGACCTGTTGCACGCCGTCTAAGATTGAGGGGGAGTATTGGAGTTGAAGCCGTTCAAGAATATGACCGAGGCCATCAATGCTGAGGTCGGAATCAAGCCCGTAGAAGATGGACCGAAGCCGAACAATGGCAAGGGATCCACGAAGAATCAAGTCCCTTGTTCAAGTCCCCTCATCATTATGTTTGGCACTCTTTTTCCTTAGTAGTGGTTTTGTCCCAAAGGGTTTTCCCTACTAAGGTTTTAATGAGGCCATCATCTTGTATCTTCCAAGTTCACACTTCACTTTGTTGTGTATGAACTTGAGGGGGAGTATTGAACAAGATGAGTGCTTAAGGATCACCAACCAAGTATCGCTTAAGTACGAATAATGGGCATTCCGGTCAAGACATCACCGGAACCATGAAGACACGATATGCGGGATACAAGGCCGCGTATCGGATCATCGAGACCGGATCAGTACGGAACGCCAAAGAGACGGATGTACGGACGGAAGTGAAAGGATGGAACGCATCCAAGAAACACTCGGGAAGAAGACCTGAGTATCCGAGAACATTTGGGACGCGGGATGACAAAGTCGCGTGTGGTAACCCGCGAGACAGTCCGACACGCGGAACACTTGAGACGCGTATCCGATCGTGGAAGTCCGCGGATCAGTTTAGTCTCGTGTGGTCCCGGAGCTAAGTTACTGTTAAGAAGAGACAAGACATGCGGTCCCTACCGAGACAAGAGAGTATGGGCACAAATGATATCTTGGATCAGTTTGAATAAAAGTACTCTTGGGATGATTAAAGTAATGGAATAGGAGCCTATGTTGTCTCCCCTTGATCAGATTCCAAACGGCCACAATGTGTTTGTGGACTCTATTTATATGTTGTAATATCTCTTGTAAACAAATCAAGAACTTAATCAAAAATCTGAGTTAAAGACTCATAGTTCTCTCTCTTTTCTCTCTTTGAGTTCTTCACATAAACACACTCTAAAATCAGTTCAAACACAATGTAGATTCTCTAAATTCCAACACAACCCTCTTATATCTGGAATGGCTCCATCAAAAGAATTGCCTTGCAGATAAAGAAATTCCATCGAGAGACAATTTCCCAAATTTTGTGGGAGCTGCCCTCATAGTTTATTATTCTCAAGTGACAGTAGACAAGATTTTGTAGTCGTCCAACATCCGTTGGAAGAGATCCTCTCAATAAATTACATTCCATGCTTATGTTAACAAGGGATGAGATTTGCATAATTTCCCAAGATATAGTCCCATTCAACTTATTATACCCAAGCCCTAACTGTAGTAGGTAACTGCACTTACCAAGACTCGGAGGAATGATTCCTTCCAAACTGTTATTGGACACATCAAGTTCTATTAACCGAGTGATGTTGCCTATTACAGATGGTATCTCTCCCGAAATTCTATTTGAATATACCCTTAATACCCCCAATCCTGAAAGCTTACCAAGAGAAGTTGGGAGTGGTCCAGTCAACATATTTGCTTCCAACCCAAGTGTTTGTAGGTTTATGAGATTCCCAATATCATGAGGGATGGTTCCCGAGATGTGATTCGTTCCAAGGCTTATCTCGATGAGGGTCTTGGACAAATTGGCAATGGAACTAGGCAAATCTCCCCCAAGCCTATTCCCACCAACACTAATGATCATTAGTTGGGTGCAGTTTGTCAAAGCACCAAGAAATTCAAGATCTCCATGAGAATAACTTCCAAAAGAATTACTATTTAGTGCCAGGAGTTGCAATTTCTCTACTTTTCCCAAGCTTGAAGGAATACTTCCTTTGAAGCTGTTGTTACCGATTGCCAAGGCTTGAAGATTTGAGATATTGGTAAGTGTTGTTGGAATGACTCCTGTGAAATAGTTACTGCCCAAAAACAAGGTTCGAATATTTGGTAATAGATTACCAATATCAAATTTGAGGCTACCGGAGAAACTATTAAGAGATATGGACAAGACTTCAAGTGAGGACAAATTGTAGATGGAGGGAGGAAAAACACCAGAGAAGTTGTTCATCGTTAATGTAAGATACACCATTTTAGTCCACCTAGCTATATCACCCGGAATTTCTCCTTCCATACTGTTAGAAGCCAAGCTAAGCTCTTTTAGTGATGTCAAGTTTCCTAGAGATGCAGGGAGCTTCCCTCTCAGGTTGTTTTCACCAAGATATAAACCAACAAGCTTTGTCAATGATCCTAGTTCTGAACGAACACCTTCTCCAAGATTATTTGAAGATAAACTAAGATACATCAATCTAGAGCAGTTAGACAGACTAACTGGAATCCCTCCGCCAAGAAGATTTGAGTACAGATACAAGCGTTCAAGTCTAAACAAGTTTCCTATCTCAGGAGGGATGGTACCAACAAAAGAGTTGTATGTGAGATTAACTGATCTGAGAAACGAAAGATTACCAATAGATGGTGATATTACTCCGCCCAATTGCAATCCTCCGAGGTCTAGACCAGTAACTCTCTTGTGTTTGCGGCCACATGTGACTCCCTTCCAGCTGCAGAGAGGGAATGAGTTATTCCATGAGGACAAGACAACTCTTTTTTCTTCAGATACTCCAGACTTGAACTCGAGCAGTGCTTGCCTATCAGTTTCATCGGTAAAACCATATGCTTCAAACAACATAAGAGCACTGAAAGCAAGTAAAAGAAACAGTCTCATGCTTCTCATCTTTTTTTGTTTTTAATCCAAATTTCGTGCTTCTCTTATTTGCAGGTAAGTAAAATATAAAGGATGAAGCAAACGTAAGATTTATTTACGTTGTGGTGTTACTGCAACTAGAAGAAACACACATAAAAAAAAAAACTGCCACACTTTTCCATAATGACATGGACTCTTGCCGTCTACTTCTAGACTACAGTCAAGTCCGTCTAAAAAATATGTCAAGTACATTAATGGCTCCCAATCACATTTGCAAGACTTTTACACATTAATTTCAACTCTATATTGATTGATATGTAAGCCAACTGTCTAATTAGACAAAAGCATTTTTCTAGTCTTCAAGACTTTTCTAAGAGACATCTTGGATTTCTGAAGAGATCGGCCAATTGACCAAGTTTCCTGTTTTATTATTGCCAAATAGTTTATTTTCAGTAACATAGCAAAACTTCAAAGAGAAAATAGAAGTGACCAGTCGTTTTGGAAGTCCATGGCATCTGAAACTAATTCTAGGTTTGATTCAAACTGATTAAAGAAGCAAATTGGGAAACTAGCTATATTCTTCTAAAATGTGGTAGATAATGATTTCTGAGTCATAACATAAGAGCCTATGATGTCTACATACTACATAGCAGCACTGATACATCGGTAAAACAGTTTTCAAATATCAACCTGACCTTTTTGTTTTTACACCAGACATTCAGATAAAATACTGTCTAATACACCAAGTTAATATTAGAGACGTCATCTTCCAGAAATCAAAAAGAGGACTTAATGGCCTTACAGGTTGTGGAGAAGAACATTAGGATTCAGGTTTCTCGTAGACCAAGTCCGTAAGATTAATATGAGAAAAAATGCAGCTTACCTCTTTAACAGAAGCAGCAAGCATTGCATTAATCCATATAATTATTAATCCTCATTCGTGTAGAACACTTGAGTGTGTAGCAAAGCTGCAAAGGTCAATACACACAAAAACAAAGGTATACTTGAGATAGCAAAAAACTATGCAACCATACCAAAAAGATTATAACAGATTCTTTCATTCCAAACGGTAAAATCAACAAGTCTCAGAGTGTTATGACAAACAGATAATGAAAGTTAACAATCAAAAGGGACAAAGCAAATAATCACTTCCCCAAAGGGATTAAACAACAAAGCTTATCCACTGAGCATGCATACCACTATCATATATCCCTTCAGCGACTGAGGAAATTTACTCGATGTGATATCATATATAGGTCTCAGATAAAGTGGGTAGCAAAGTTTGTAGAGAACCATATATAAACACTTCAATGTTTGGCTCTTCTTCTGGTTTTAAAGAACCTCTCTCTAATTGAGATTAGCTCCTTTGCCGCTTCACTTGTTGCCAACCGGTTTGTTGGAGATTCTTCACAACACCTTAGCCCCACATCTAAAACCAGTGTCAAGCACTCAGCAACAGGGAAGCCAACTCTGAGGCCGCTTTGAAGAATTGATTGGTCTGCGATGTCCAATACTCGCTCTGGCAACGCTGACTTGGTGTAGCTGTGGAGGGTAAAGTTTCCTCCAAATAACTCATTGGTTGGTCTTTTTCCGGTGAACATTTCCAAAATGAGAACCCCAACGCTGTACACATCACCATGTATTGATGGATGTCCTCCCATTCCATATTCTACACCATATATAATCCACAAAAACAACAAGATTGTAATACATACACAAAAATTTCTTCATTTAACAACAAAGATGTGTGGTAGTTTTACCTGGTGCCACATAGCCGACAGTTCCTCTAACACCAGCTGAGCTTAGTTGGCCGAAGAAAGATTCCTGATCGAATTTGAGGAGGAGACGAGCCAGACCAAAGTCGCTAACATGGGCAGTTAGATCATTATCCAGAAGAACGTTGCTGGGCTTAAGATCACAATGAGCTATAGGTTCATGGCAATGAACATGAAGATAATCCAAAACAGAAGCCACGTCTATGGCAATGTTAAGCCTTTCAAAAAGTGTCAAAGTTCTTGAAGGCCTATGTATCTCTTCCACTTCCTCTGGGTGAAGCCACATATCCAAGTTTCCATTAGGCATGAAATCATAGATGAGAGCTCTGAATTCGTTTCCTTGGAAATCAATACTCGAACAAGCTGTCAAGAGTTTCACAAGATTACGATGCCTTATGTCTTTCAAAGATTCACATTCTGCCATAAAGCTCTTCATTGCTCCACGCCTCTGCAAGTTTAGAACTTTCACTGCAACAACCTTGCTCTCTGTTGGAAGCATTGCTTTAAACACAGTACCAAAACTGCCTGACCCGATCAAATTGCTCGAAGAGAAGCCATCTGTCGCATTTCGAAGATCTCCGTAACTTATCTTCTCATGGAAAACTTCCAAAGTGGAAGGTGCTGGGCTTGTGGTATTTTGGCTCTTTCTTTTTCTGAACCAAATCAGAGAAACTAAAGCTATGAACATCAGCAAAATAAAAGCTACGCCTACGCTGACCCCGATCACAACTTTCTTTGAACGAGAGGAATGCTTTGTCTCCATTGGTGGTGCTTGCGCAGAACATGGCTTTAGTTGCAATTCTTTGATCCCTCCACATAGATCTTTGTTTCCAAATACTGAGACTATAGTAGCATTCTGAAAATTCCCTTCTGTTGGCACCCTTCCCTCGAAATTGTTGGTGGATAGATTGACATACTCCAACGTGGAAAAGTTTGCAAGATACTCCGGTATACTTCCAAAAAAATTATTGTTAGACAAATCAATCTTCTTAACACCCACCAATCCACTTATGTTTGGAATGATTCCATCAAAAGAATTTCCTTGCACATAAATTTCCTCCATCGAGAGACAATGTCCCAAGGTTTGTGGGAGTTTCCCTGATAATTTATTATGCGCAACAGATAGTGTAACAAGAAGTTCTAGTCCTCCAATCTCATCCGGAAGAGAACCAGTCAATAAATTATCTGACAATCCTAAGTTAACAAGGGTTTTTATTCGCATAATCTCCCGAGGTATGGTCCCATTCAACTTGTTAGATCCAATATATAAACGTAGTAGGTAACCACAGTTTCCGAGACTCGGAGGAACGATTCCTTCAAAACTGTTTCTTGACAAGTAAAGCTTTTCCAACCGAGCGATGTTACCAATTTCAGATGGTATCTCTCCTAACATTCTATTTGAATAGAGACTTAATACAGTCAAGTCTGAAAGCTGACCAAGAGAAGCTGGGAGTGGTCCAGTCAACATATTTTCATGCAACCAAAGTGTTTGTAAGCTCATGAGATTACCAATGTCATGAGGAATGATTCCAGAGATGTGATTTCTTCCAAGGCTTAAATGGATGAGGTTTGTGGACAGATTGGTGATGGAGGTTGGTAAATCACCTCCCAACCTATTGTCACCAACACTTAGTGTCTGTAGCTGAGTGCAGTTGGTCAAAGACTCAAGAAATTCAAGATCTTCAAAAGAGTGACTTCCCAAAGAATTACCGTAAAGTAACAAGAGTTGCAAATTCCGCACTTTTCCAAAGCTCGAAGGAATACTTCCCGTCAGATTGTTCTTTTCCATTGCCAACACTTGAAGATTTGAGATATTAGTAAGTGTTCTCGGAATGGCTCCTGTGAAATAATTACCTTCCAGATATAACGTTCGTATCTTTGGTAGCAGATTACCAAAATCAGGCCTCAAGCTACCCGAGAAACTATTGGCAGAGATGGATAAGACCTCAAGTGAGGAAAAATTGTAGATAGCAGGAGGAAAAACACCTGAGAATTTGTTCATTGATAATTCAAGAACCTCTATTCGAGTCAATCTAGCTAGATCCTCTGGAACTTTTCCTTCGATATTGTTATTTGCAAAGCCAAGAAATATGAGTGATGTCAAGTTTCCTAGAGATGCAGGGAGCTTTCCTTTCAGGTTGTTTCGACCAAGATATAAACCAACGAGCTTCGTCAATGATCCTAGCTCTGAAGGAACATCTCCTCCAAGATGATTCGAATATAAACCAAGCTTCAACAATCTAGAGCAATTATAAAGACTAGCTGGAATTACTCCTTCAAGAAAATTAGTGCTCATGTTCAATTGTTGAAGTCTAAACAAGTTTCCCACCTCTTGAGGAATGGTTCCACCAAAAGAGTTATCCGCGAGATTAAGTGATATGAGAAACGAAAGATTACCAATAGATGGTGATATCACTCCGCCTAATTGCAATCCTCCGAGGTCCAGACCAGTAACTCTCTTGTGTTTGCGGCCACATGTAACCCCCTTCCAGCTGCAGAGAGGGACTGAGTTATTCCATGAGGACAAGAGAATTCTTTTTTCTTGAGAAACTCGAGACTTGAACTCGAGCAACGCTTGCCTATCAATTTTACTGGTAAAGTAATATGCTTCAAGCAGAACGAGAGTATTGAAAGCAAGTAAAAGAAACAGTTTCATGCTTCTCATAGAAATATATTTTTTTTTTGGGTTAAATTGTTTTGATGCTTCTCATATTCTGCAGAATATAAAAGGGACGAAGCAAATGTAAGATGCATATACCTTTGTGGTGTTAATGCAACTTAAAGACAACAGGGATGGACTCATGCTATCTAACTTATGACTTTTCTACATAATTTATGACTTTTCAACCATCTAAAAAACATTTTGTGACTTTTCTACATACATGATGTGGTAGCTAAATTATTTGTTCCATGATGGGGGCAATTCACTTAAAAACACAAACCTGGAATATTAAGATTACATTACTAGTCATTTTTCTTCTGAAAAGTGAAAATACACAAACATTAGTTCTAAAATCCATAACATTCTTAATTACTTTGTAGAGGAAACTGGAAAATACTCACTTGTCTATGGCTTGCATGCATCAAGAGACGATCCTATAGCCACAGTTTGATTGTATAGTAGGTAAGAACCAATAGCTTGAGCTTAAGTACTCACTGTTACTCTTCCCACCCAGGTAGACAAAGCTAAAGAAGACGGCAACAACCGTTACATGACATAATGTAATTCGTTAATTCTACACACATAATTCTATAGTTGTGTAACATTTTTTCAAACCTGAACAAACGGGTACAAAAGTAGAGATGAGGCCAATCTCTGTCCATCAAGGCTCGAGCTTGTGCCATTGGAAGGGCGTTTCATTGACCGCAACAGGAGCCAACCATGATACACTTGGAACTATCATGTCTTTTGATCTTGTCCCAATGCTTCAGCCTGGGAATGCTTCAATTGCTCCAATTTGAGGAGTCCCAGAGACGCAAATCTAATATATTTGGGGAATTCGAGCTGTCGTAACGAGGAAATAAAGCAGAGATTTTGAGCAGAGAGAGAACCAGATTGTGTTATGTTGTGTTGTTTTTGTGTTAAAAAAACGGCAAAACGTGCTCAACGGCAAAGTTAAAACAGCTGCTACTTCATCAAACATTACGTAACATTGGTAAAAATTGAGAAAAATATGCAATGAAGTGACCAAACATTCACCAACTCTATATTTAAGCTAATTAAGATCCCAGCCTCATAAAATTGGGAAAATTTATCTTCATTGATCACTGATGAAAAAAAAACATAAACACAGAACTTTTGCATTAGGAAAAATGAGAAATTCAAATAAACTTGGGAATTGAAAAGGAGCAATAGCAATTGTAAAGCTGGTAACACAAGAATCCTGTTTTGTTTGTAAAAATAACATAGCATAACATTACTTGACAATAATATTATGCAAGCAGTTTTTAAATAAGTTGCAAAGTTTATAGAGAAAACCACAAAAATTTCAATATTTGGCTGTTTTTGTGGTTCTAAAGAACCTCTCTCTGACTGAGATTAATTCATTTGTGGCTTCACTCGCTGCTAACCGGTTCGTCGGAGATTCTTCACAACACCTTAGTCCTACCTCCAAAACCACTTTCAAGCACTCGACAACAGGGAAACCGACTCTGAGACCAGTGAGAAGAATCGATTTGTCTGCAATGTCCAATACCCGCTCTGGCAATGCCGAATTCGTGTAGCTTTGTAATGTTAAGTCTCCACCAAATAACTCGTTGGTCGGTCTTTTTCCAGTGAACATTTCCAAGATGAGAACCCCGAAACTATACACATCACCATGTATTGATGGCTCTCCTCCCATTCCATATTCTGCACCATAATTCACATAAACAAAATTGGAGTAATACAAGAATACACTAATTTTTTTTTCATTTTAAGAATTATGGAAGTGTGATATAGTTTTACCAGGTGCGGCATAGCCAATGGTTCCTCTGATGCCAGTCGAGCTTAGTTGGTTGAGGAAGGATTCTTTGTCGAATTTGAGGAGAACTCGAGCCAGACCAAAGTCGCTAACATGGGCAGTCAAATCATCATCTAGGAGGACATTGCTTGGCTTAAGATCGCAATGAGCTATAGGTTCATGGCAATGAACATGAAGATAGTCCAAGACAGAAGCTATGTCAATGGCAATGTTAAGCCTTTCAACAAGTGTCAAAGTTCTTGAGGGCCTTTGTATCTCTTTGAAATCCTTAGGATGCAGCCACATATCCAAGCTTCCATTAGGCATGAACTCATAGATAAGAGCTCTGAATTCGTTTCCTTGGAAATCAATACTCGAACAAGCCGTCAACAGTTTCACAAGATTACGATGCCTTATGTCTTTCAAAGATTCACATTCTGCCAAAAAGCTCTTCATTGCTCCACGTCTCTGCATGTTTAGAACTTTCACCGCAACAACATTGTTCTCCGTAGGAAGCAATGCCTTAAACACAGTACCAAAACTGCCTGATCCAACAAAATTGCTCGAAGAGAAGCCATCTGTCGCTTTTCGGAGATCACCATAGGTTACTTTTTCATGAAAGGCCCCTAAAGTGGAAGGAGGTGAATTGCTGGTATTTTGGTTCTTCTTTCTTCTTCTGAACCAACATAGAGAAGCAAAAGCTATGAACAACAACAAAATCAAAGCTATGCTTATGCTAACCCCGATCACAACTTTCTTAAAAGGAGAGAAATGCTTTGTCTCCAGTGGTGGGGCTTGCGCAATGCATGGCTTCAGTTTCAGTTCCTTGATCCCTCCACACAGATTTTTGTTTCCAAGCACTGAAACTATAGTAGCATTCTGAAATATTCCTTCTGTTGGCACCTTTCCCTCGAAATTGTTGTTCGATAGATTGAGATATTCCAACGAGGAAAAGTTTGCAAAATACCCAGGTACACTTCCAGAGAGATTATTTTCTGACAAATCAACTCTTTTAACACCCATCAACCCTCTTATATCTGGAACTTCTCCTGCAAAAGAATTTCCTTGCAGGTAGAGTTCTTCCATTGAGAGACACTTTCCCAAACCCTGAGGGAGTTTCCCTGATAATCTATTATGCTCAACAGATAATGTAACAAGATTCTGCCCAACATCTTTTGGTAGAGAGCCGGATAAGGTATTGTGTGAGATCCTAAGAACTAAGAGGGGTGACATTTGCATAATCTCCCGAGGTATAGCCCCATTCAACTTATTATGCTCAATAGATATAACTTGTAGGTAACTACAGTTACCAAGACTCGGAGGAATGATTCCTTCAAAACTATTGTTGAATAAATAGAGTTTTCCTAACTGAGTGATGTTGCCTATCGAAGCTGGTATCTCTCCAGTGATTCTATTTAAATAGAGACCTAATTCCCACAAGTCTGAAAGCTCCCAAAGAGAGTTTGGGAGTGGTCCTGTCAATTGATTTTGCGACACCCAAAGTGTTCGTAGGTTTATGAGATTCCCAATGTCATGAGGAATGCTTCCAGAGATGAGATTGTTTTGAAGGCTTAAATAGACGAGACTTGTGGACAGGTTGCTAATGGAGGCAGGCAAGTCACCGCCAAGCCTATTGCCACCAACATCTAACTGTTGTAGCTTGGTGCAATTAGTCAAAGCACCAATAAATTCAAGATCTCCAACAGAATGGCTTCCCAAAGAATTACCAATAAATCCTAAGCGTCGCAAATTCCTTAATGATCCAAAGCTCAACGGAATACTTCCCGTCAGATTGTTATACTCCATTCCCAATACTCGAAGATTTGAGATATTGGGCAGTGTAGGTGGAATGGCTCCTTTGAGATAATTACGTCCCATATATAGCTCTCGAAGGTTTGGTAGCAAAATACCAAAATCAGGCCTCAAGGTACCCGAGAAACCATTTCCAAAGATGTTTAAAAACTCAAGCGAGGATAGATTGTATATTACGAGAGGAAAAACAGAGGTGAAATTGTTCTTTGCTATAACAAGAATTTCCAATTGAGTCAATCTACCCATATCATCCGGAAGTCCTCCATCCATACCGATATAATCAAGGCTAATTTCTATGAGTGATGTTAAGTTTCCTATAGATGCAGGGAGCTTCCCTTTCAGGTTGTTTCCACCAAGATCTAAAGTATTAAGCTTCGTCAATAGCCCTAGTTCTGAAGGAACACCTCCTCCAAGATGATTTGAATATAAACCAAGTTCCAACAATTTAGTGCAGTTAGACAGACTGGCTGGAAATTCTCCTCCCAGAAAATTAAAGCTCATATTCAAGTGTTGAAGTCTAAACAAGTTTCCCACTTCTTGAGGGATGGTTCCACCAAAAGAGTTGTCAGTAAGATTAAGTGATATGAGAAACGAAAGATTACCAATAGATGGCGATATCATTCCGCCTAATTGCAGTCCTGCGAGGTCTAGACCGGTAACTCTCTTGTGTTTGCGACCACATGTAACCCCTTTCCAGTTGCAGAGAGGGAAAGAGCGATTCCATGAGGACAAGACAACTCTTTTGCCTAGAGAAACTTGTGACTTAAACTCCATCAACGCTTGCCTATCAGTTTCATCGGTAAAACTATATGCTCCAAGATACATGAGAGCAATGAAAGGAAGTAAAAGAAGAAACAATCTCATGCTTTTGATATTTTGGTTTTTCTTTGGTTGTAATTGTTTTGAAAAAAATTTGAAAATATAAGGGAGATGTGTATAGAAAACCTTCTTGTCATGAAAGTCAAGTTGTCAACCGTCTGCAAACATTTCACTAGACCCCAGCCAATTGAATTTGCTGTAGACCCCAGCCAATTGATAACAAGTTTCCATATTATTTTATTGCAAAACAATTTTTGTGTAAACAACATTGTGAAATTCAGTGACAAAAAAGCAAAAGTATTACTCCTTCGTTCCTAAAAGGGTTTTCTGCAAAAAAACCCATTAAAGTCACCAAAATTTGCAAGAATACCACTGAGGTAAATAAAATGCAGGTCAACTATACCAACTCTGGTCAACCCGCAATATAGCCATCTGTTTAAAACTACTGTTATATCGATGACGGAAGTGAAAACTCAACGTTTTGGTTTAACGGAATTAAAAACACTGTGTTGTTTTGAAAAAAACAGGTCGGGTTTTGTGGATTGGATCTAATATAACCACGGGTCGGGTCGGGTCGGGAAGTAAATAAAATTGAGGGCAAAAAATTAGGGTTTATTCTTCATTCAGAACTCTCGACATCTTCTTTCTCAAAATCGAAATCTTCTCTGTCGATTTGGAAGCTGGTTTGGTCTGAAAACGGTGTAAGGTAAGTGTTAGTTTATCGAAACCGAAGCTACAAAGGTCTTGAAGTGAATGTACGTTAGTTATAGATGTAGAGTTCTATGAGTGTTTGAGTTGAGTTTGAGTCAGAGATTAGTGGATTTAGTGTTGATTTGTTGGTTGTTTTTGTGATTAGGAAGATGGTAAGTTACAGTAGCTCTTCTTCGGTCCGACCCGTGAGCAGTGGTTGTTATAGGGCTGATGGTGAATTTGGGCTTCCAAGGCGATGCGTATGTGGTCGTTTAATCATCATAAAGACATCCCGGAGTTGTGATAATCCGGGAAGGAGATACTACACATGCAGTATGAAAGATATAAGTTTGATTTTGAATTGTGTGTTATAGTTGTTATATGCTTGTTAGATTATAGTTAGATTTTGAATTTGATTTTGAAATGATTTTGAATTGATTTGAATTATACTTGTTAGATTATAGTTAGATTTCGAATTGATTTGAATTATGAGTTATGCTTGTTATGGTTCTTTATGGTTGTTACATTTCATTGTAGGATGGAGGCATGCATACTTGGAAATGGTGGGATCAATGTATGTGTCGTTTTTGTGTCGTTTCTAAACGACGCTAAAATAAGTAGGTGAACCCGTGTTAAATATGTCATCTACCTACCAAATTCGATGCAATGTTCGACGCTATATTCGACGCTAAATCGACGCTAAATTTGCATTGATTTAGCGTCGAACTTAGACTTCCGATGCTAAATCGATGCTAAATCGATGCGATATAGCGTCGATTTAGCTTTGAAATCTTTCGTCCCTAATTAACGACGATTTAGCGTCGAATTGTGTTATGGACGCCATTACGACGTTATTTAGCGTCGGAATAAATTCGACGCTAAATTCCGACGCTAAAATATAGTTTTCTTGTAGTGGAGACCTTTGAGAAATATTCCAACTTCTTTTGGAGTCAACGGACAAAGACCTTTTACTCTCTGCTCTGTTGAATTTATACTTTTGATCTTCCAATGGCTCGTACTTTCCCTGTGAATCAACCGATAATATATTACTGCATTACTCTAAGTTCTTCGGATTCAGCATCAGTGAGACCATAAGTACAACCAGTGAAAGCCAACATGTCTTTCTCATATCTCAGATGCAATGCGATATATCTCCCAGAGCGTGACTTGAGTCGCTCAACCAGCTTCTGTGGTTTCACCGTCATGATTGCTCAGAATGCAAAGTCTACAGGAAGCCCCATAGGACACCTCTTAAAATGCATAAAACTACTAAGACTTATCAATGATAGAAAAAGATGTGTTCAATTTTTCTATCAGGCTTCTCCTAATTAGGCTATTCGGTACTCAAGGAAGGACAAAAGCCTAAAATCTTATGCTTAGGAAGAAAATTAAACTATTGCCTATCAAAAGTTAAATGCATAGCAAAAGGGTTCAAACCTGTCCAAGGCTTTCAATTGCAGGAGAAAAGCGTAGACCACTATACAATGCACGGCATCTCAATCTCTGAATTTCGATAGGCAGGTCATTATTTGCAAGGCGAGAATCTGATTTCGCGACATGGATGACCTGCATTGTTGTTAATTCTATCAGCGGTTAACAAGAATGAGTACAAGAGCATAAGCAAATTTGAAAGAGAAGTTGCTTAAGAAGACCTTGTATTCCTTCCACAAGTGTGTCATTTCTTCGTAATATCCTACACTAGCCCAAGAAGTGAATGCTTCCTTGCTCTAGGTAAAGATTCAACTTCCTTTGGTAGCTTTTTAATAATCTTCACATCTCTTCGCAAGGATTTAACGAAATGTTCCTCGTCGAAAATATCTGAAAAAACACTGAGGCAATGTGATCTTAAGCATCCTTCTAGCCCTGGGCAAAACATCCTTTAGATCCGCTTCGATCCGTGATCCGTTTCGATTTGATCCGAAAAATCCGGATATCCGTATATTTACAAAGCAAAGCAAATACTAAAAATCAATATCCGTTATAATCGAAGCAAATCACAAATACTAAAATTTTAAAAACGGATATCCGCTCCGCTTATGTGTGTATATATATATGTATATATACATAATTACATATATACATTGTATAATAATAATATTCATATGTAAATTTTACAAATTTATATTCATCAAAACAATATTTTAATATTAAAAATAAATAAATTAATAAGAGAATATCATTTTTAATGACAAACAGTCAATTGTTTGTTAAATTTAAACCTTTTTTTAATTTTTATAATTATTTTTAAATTAAAACGGATCGTATCGGATATCCGGCAAATATCCGAATTTTAACGGAGCGAATACGAATCGGATACGAAATATAGCGGAGCGGATACGGATCGGATATATGTTGATCCGGGCGGAGCGGAGCGGATCGCGGATACCGTCAAAATTCCGGATATCCGCTCTGTGCCCACCTTGTCTTAAGCAACTTCTCTTTTCTATTTAATTCCGGATACCGTTAAAAAAAACAATTTCAAAGCAAATTTATCGAAGTTCTACCTTGTCAATGTTTGAGGTAATATTCTGAATATTTTCAAAATATATTTTCTGCTCTGGTCTTCTTGTTCTGGCAAGTGAACTGTTAAAACGCACCGTTTTGATCGTCTCTTACAATTTCCCTGAAGAAGAACCAAGCTTCTTCAAAATTTAATCTCTAGTGCTATCGTTTTCCACCAATCCACCTAGAAATCGAGGGAAAATTTCTTCTACATCTGATGATTGAACAAGAATGGCGTTTTATTTCTCGATGGGGAATTTTAAAATAAAGGCATTTATTGTCCGAAACGTGTTCTTCTTCATGGACCTCCCGGGACAGGGAAATCTCTGTTGGCTAAAGCTATTGCTAGAGAAGCCGGGTCTACCTTTCTTTGTCGAGGTGAGGGATTGATTGTTTTTCAACATGAAAAACAGTCCTAAATGAATCTTGGCTTTTTGGGTCTTGAACTTCAAGTAATGGAGTGTCCTTTTTTTGTTTTAAATCTTTAGATGTTTGTAGGAGTGGCTGCTTCTCGGGTAAAAAATCTTTTTGCTAGCTCTCGGTCTTTTGCGCCATCTATTATCTTTATTGATGAGATTGATGCAATTGGAAGTAAGCGAGGTGGACCTGATATAGGCGGGGTAAGAATTCGGGTCTTTGTTTGGGAAATTGAATATCAGATTAAAAGATTTAGCTTCTTTTAAAAATGTGTTCCTAACTGAACAGGGAGGAGCAGAGAGGGAACAAGGTTTGCTTCAAATATTGACTGAGATGGATGGATTTAAAGTTAATACATCACAAGTAAGGTTTTTCTATTTGCTTTGAAATTGATTTTTTTATCAGTAAACACTTGTTGCTATTAATTTATGGATTTTGTAAGGTATTAGTCATAGGTGCAACAAATAGATTAGACATCCTTGATCCTGCTCTCTTCCGAAAAGGGCGTTTTGACAAAATCATTAGAGTTGGTTTACCTTCGAAAGATGGTAGATTCGCCATATTAAAGGTAACTTAATTTCACTTTTCAAAATCAAAGAGTTTTTGGTTTGCTTTGTAATCTAGAAATAATTTTTTTCGTTCTGAAGATGAGAAGGAGGAGTTACTGCAAGAAGTAGCTGAGAACACAGAAGGTTTTACTGGAGCGGAACTACAAAACGTTCTGTAATGAATAACGCTTCATCTTCAACTACTTGTTTAGAGAATTGCAGAGGGAAAATTTCCAAAAAGACTGATGTTTGGTTAATTGTATACAGAAATGAAGCTGGAATCTTGACTGCAAGAAAAGACTTAGACTTCATTGGAAGGGAAGAACTCCTTGAGGCACTTAAGAGGGTAAATTTGTGTTTAATGTCCAGTTTATCCTCACTTAGATGCTGCTTTAGCAAATTCTGATTCCTTTTGTTACAGCAAAAACTTATGTTGGATCTCTGCTAAGTCAACTCTAGAAGCTTCACAGCATGCAGAGTTTCTGATTCTTCAGACGGGAATGACTGCGTTTGGGAAAGCTTATTACCGAAACCAAAGAGATCTCGTTCCAAACGTAAGTTTTTAAAAATTTACTCCTTCCTTCTTCTTCTTCTTTTTTGTTTAAACCACCATTTTGATTCTCCTTCGTATTAGCTTATTCCGAAACTTGAGGCGTTACGCGATGAATATATGCGGTTTGCTGTTGAGAAATGCTCATCAATCTTACAAGAATATCAATCAGCTCTTGAAGAAATCACAGGTCTAGTACATCAAATCCTCTCTGTTTCTTCATTACGAGCGCATGCATCATCATACACTTAACAATCTTAAAGAGTGTTATGATATTTTCAGATGTGCTTCTCGAGAAAGGAGAAATCAAAGCCGAAGAAATTTGGAACATTTTCAACACAGCTCCAAGGATTCCTCAAGTTAGTTAATCTCTCTCTTTCTCTTCTCGCTCTGTTTCGGTTATTTCGGTTTTCCAGATCCTTTGATTCATGAAAACAGAAACCGGTGAGACCTGTCGATGAATATGGAGCTTTAATCTATGCGGGAAGATGGGGAATTCACGGTGTATCGCTTCCTGGAAGAGTAACATTTTCTCCAGGAAACATTGGTTTTGCAACATTTGGTTCGCCTCGTCCCATGGAGGTATGTAATGAACAAACCAACTCAAAGATCATAACAGAAACAAAATATGTTCTCTAATTCATTTCTTGTGTTGTGTTTTATTTAGAACAAGGTACTTTTTGAAGCCTGTATTGAACAAGATTGGAGAAGTTATTTTTTTCCCACCCTTTTTGGTAAACCCTGATCTTCTTTGATGTTTTACTGTGTTTTTGACTGTGTGCTATGTGCTGATAAAAAATGTGTAATGTCATGTGTAGTAAGACGTTTTGTTTTTCTCTTCCTTTCGAAACATATAGGAGTCTCTTGTAAACCCTCAACAAAGAGTCTCTTGGACTCTCCATATTTCTTCTTTGCTGCTCCACTTCACCTTTTGGCCAAGGGTGGAACCATAATCAACCGTCAAAGAACGGCAGAGATGCGATTCCGGCTCATCCTCAACTTTTACTTCTCGATCGCGCGACCTCAGAATCTGAAACGTCGAAGAAGAGGAGATCTGGGATGCTTCCGCTCGAGGTTGGTACTCGCGTCATGTGTTTGTGGAGAGACGGGAAGTATCATCCAGTGAAGGTTATCGAACGCCGGAAGAATCATAGTGATGGAAACAATGCTCATGCTTCTAAGTCAATTAGTCACTGTCTAAAAAGGCAAAAAATCATTTCACTAGTCTTCAAGACTTTTCATAGATATGAAGTGGTGTTTATGTGTTGACCCCATCAACGGGGGAGATAAACCAATGCTATTTTATCTGTGGCTGAAATTTTTCGTTAGACTAACCCATCAATGGCAAAGGAAAATGCTTATCAATTGTAATACATTTTGAATCTTCAAATGACAAGGAAACCTAATACAAGAATCAGCCTCAGCCCCATGGGGACTAAAAGCTTCTCTTTTATCAAACCCAACGAGAAAACTCTCTCCGAGATAAAAATATGTCGCCTAGTAATAATAAGGAAATTCCCAAACTACAAGACTTAAAGACTACATACCATAGACTGAAAATTTGAAATATGTCACTATATACTCTAGTAATTTATACACACATCTTTTGATATTGTTTCTTCATAGACCAAGTCAGATAGGATCGAGTCAAGATGAAAAGAAAATGTAGTTACCTCTCTCTCCAAATAACATAGCATTCATCATCACATATTATGAAAATGATACTATATAAGCCTCATTGGGTTGCAAAGTTTGTTCATAGAAACATAAACACAACTGAAAGTCCAAATAAAATTGGGAGCCAAAAGGGGTTAACTGAGGATTATATATATAGTAATTAGCACAACATTCATCTTTTGTTCTGCAGGCATAAGTACAACACCATGATTGCCAGACTCAAGAAAAATTAAACACAGCACCAAAGTTACCTGACCCAATCAACTTGTTGGAAGAGTAGCCACTTGCTTTCTTGTAGAACTCATCATAACCCTCATTCTCATTGTCGTTACCCCTGAGACTCTTCATTCTTTGTTTGTACCGGCATACAGAAGTCATGGACAGAAAAAGTGACAACAAAAGTGCTGTTATACCTGCACTGACACAAATGTTAATCCAAGTATATTAGCAGTGGCCACATCAACTTGCTTTTACATAGAATTCAGTAAACCCAATTAAAAATTAGCGTAATTTTAGACTAATTCAGAATGTCTTCTTAATCATTCCTAGCACAAGAAAACTTGAAATATCACTATATAATCCAGTAATGAGCAAACATAATTCTTTGATTCAGCTTTTATTTTTATAGACCAAGTCAAAATAAAGCTATTAGGATTGATGTGGGCATGTCCAAGGGATGTTGTGGTGGATTGCCTGAGGTTTTGGAAATCCGTAGGGACTCTGGTGTGCGGATAGTGACATCGAATCCTTTGTATAAGGAGAATACGAATACGAATCCGAATTTAACTCCTGATAGTAAAATTGGTCTCGGGTTGTTGGTACCAGCTGAACATGTTCCTAAGCAATGGGAAGTTAAAGCTTGAAGGGCTTTTAGTGAAGCACTAGTTGATACTCTTTTTGATCCTAATTAAATCCCAGCCATAAACTTGAGAATGTCTTTCTTCTTGTGACCACACCATTAGTGATATCGTTATGTCGCGGACCTCAGGTAAAACCCCTTTAAAGAGGCTTTAGGCGATTAGTATCACACGATGGTTATCGTAGCTAAATACCAATCACCATACTCATAGTCAGATAATTCGAAAAACACAAGTACACTTGGAGACAGTGTCGGTGGCTTTGATAATCTGATCAGCGGAGAAGATTTTGATTGGATTTGATTGGATTTTCCATCGCAACATTCCACGAGATCTTCTAACAACATCTCCCCCTGCCTCTCTGCCTCGGATCAACCTCTGCTTTTCTTCATAGGCTAGTGGCTTCTTCCTCTTTAAGATTGATTCATATGACTCCATTATGAGATCTTTGCATTACGAAAACAGAGAAAATCCAAATAAAATTGGGAATTAAGAGGGAACACTGGTAATCTATAAAGCTGGTAACACAACATTCATTCATTACCTACAAATAACATAACATTCATTAACGGTATATTCTGCAAGCATAAGTACGTTTAATAATAGAGAAACATCACATATTATGAAACACAATACTATATAGTCTTCAGAGTGAGCCTTTTAAGTTGCAAAGTTTGTAGAGAAAACCACAAAACTTCAATGTTTGGCTATTCCCCTGGTTTTAAAGAACCTCTCTCGGATTGAGATTAACTCTTTTGTGGCTTCACTCGTTGCCAACCGGTTGGTCGGAGATTCTTCACAACACCTAAGTCCCACCTCCAAAACCAGCTTCAAGCACTCACCAACAGGGAAACCGACCCTGAGACCGTTCTGTAGAATCGATTCATCTACGATGTCCAGTACTCTTTCGGGTAAGGCGGATTTGGTGTAGCTTTGTAGTGTTAACTCTCCACCAAATAAATCATTGGTTGGTCGTTTTCCAGTGAACATTTCCAAAATGAGAACCCCAAAGCTATACTCATCACCATGTGTTGATGGCTCCCCTCCCATTCCATATTCTACACCATAATCCACAAATACAAGATTTGAATAACACAAGAAATGTACACATTTTCATCATTTAAGCACTATAGTTGTGTAATACTTTTACCTGGTGCGGCATAACCAATAGTCCCTCTTACACCTGCCGAGCTTAGTTGGTTGAGGAAGGACTCTTTGTCGAATTTGAGGAGGAGCCGAGCCAGACCAAAGTCGCTAACATGGGCAGTTAGATCATCGTCTAGAAGAACATTGCTTGGCTTGAGATCACAATGAGCTATAGGTTCATGGCAATGAACATGAAGATAGTCCATAACAGAAGCCACGTCTATTGCAATGTTAAGCCTTTCATGAAGCGTCAATGTTCTTGAGGGCCTTTGTGTCTCTTCCACCTCTTCTGGGTGCAACCACATATCCAAGCTTCCATTAGGCATGAACTCATAGACGAGAGCTCTGAATTCGTTTCCTTGGAAATCAATACTCGAACAAGCTGTCAATAGTTTCACAAGGTTACGATGTCTTATGTCCTTCAAGGATTCACATTCCGCCATAAAGCTCTTCATTGCTCCATGTCTCTGCATGTTTAGAACTTTGACAGCAACAACCTTGTTCTCCGTCGGGAGCAATGCCTTAAACACAGTACCAAAACTGCCTGACCCAATCATATTGCTCGAAGAGAAGCCGTCTGTTGCGCTTCGGAGATCTCCATAGCTTACCTTTTCATGAAAGGCCCCCAAAGTAGAAGGAGGAGGATTATTCGTATTTTGGTTCTTCTTTCTTCTTCTGAACCAAATCAGAGAAACTGAAGCTATGAACAACATCAAAAGCATAGCTATGCCTATGCTGACCCCAATAGCAACTTTCTTGAAAAGAAAAGAATGCTTTGTCCCCACTAGTGTTGCTTGCGCAAGGCATGGCTCTAGTTTCAGTTCCTTGATGCCTCCACACAGATTTATATTTCCAAATACTGAAACAATAGTAGCATTCTGAAATTTTCCTTGTGTTGGCACCTTTCCCTCAAGATTATTAATCGATAGATTGAGAGACTGCAACTTGGAAAAATTTGCAAGATATTCAGGTATGCTTCCAGAGAGACGATTCCTCGATAAATCAACTTCTTTAAGACCCACCAATCCTCTGATATCTGGAATGGTTCCATCAAAAGAATTTCCTTGCAGATAAAGCTCTTGCATGGAGAGACACTTTCCCAAACTATGTGGTAGCTGCCCTGATAATTTATTATGACCAACATATAGGCCAATAAGATTTTCAAGTCGCCCAATATCTTTTGGTAGAGAGCCGGTTAAGGAATTATTTGACAACCTTAGGTTGAGAAGCGATCGAATTTCCAGAATTTCCAGAGGTATAGTCCCATTCAACTTATTATGCCCAATCCGTAAATCTAGCAGGTACTTGCAGTTGCTGAGACTCGGAGAGATGGTTCCTTCAAAACTATTGTTGACTAAATAGAGTTTTCCTAACCGAGTGATGTTGCCTATAGAAGCTGGTATCTCTCCTGACATACTATTTGACTCGAGATTTAAATATTCCAAGTCTGAAAGCTTCCCAAGAGATGTTGGGAGTGGTCCTGCCAACATATTACCTCCTAACGAAAGTCCCTGTAGGTTTATGAGATTACCAATGTCATGAGGAATGCTTCCAGAGATGTGATTTGCTGAAAGGCCTAAAGAGGCGAGGTTGGTGGACAGATTGGAAATAGAGGCAGGCAAGTCACCGCCAAGCTTGTTTCCACCAACATCTAAGAATTGTAGCTTGGTGCAATTAGTCAAAGCACCAAGAAATTCAAGATCTCCAAAAGAGCCACTCCCCAAAGAATTAACACTTAATTGCAGGTAGTGTAAATTCCCTAGTTTTCCAAAGCTTGGAGGAACACTTCCTGTCAGATTGTTACTATCCATTGCCAACAATTCCAGAGTTGAGATATTGGAAAGTGTAATTGGAATGGCTCCTTTGACATAATTACGTCCCATATTTAGCTTTCGTAGTTTTGGTAGCAGGTTACCAAAATCAGGTCTCAGGGAACCCGAGAAATGATTATCATAGATGTATAATAATTCAAGGGAAGAAGACATATTGTAGAACGCAGGAGGAAAAACGCCTGAGAATTCGTTGTCTCCCAAGGCAAGTTCCACCATTTGAGTCAATCTTCCCATATCATCCGGAATTCCTCCTTCTAATTTGTTTTCTTGAAAGCTAACTTTCATGAGTGATGTCATGTTTCCTAGAGATGCAGGGAGCTTTCCTTTCAGGTTGTTTCGATTAAGATTGAATAAAGCAAGCTTTGTCAATGACCCTAGTTCTGAAGGAATCCCTCCTCCAAGATTATTTGAAAATAAATAAAGATCCAACAATCTAGAGCAGTTAGACAGACTGGCTGGAATCCCTCCTCCCAGGTTATTTGAGTACATATACAATTGTTCAAGTCTAAACAAGTTTCCCAGCTCTTGAGGGATGGTTCCACCAAGAGAGTTATCAGAGAGATCAAGCCATATGAGAAAGGAAAGATTACCGATAGATGGTGATACCACCCCTCCCAATTGCAATCCTTCAAGGTCCAGACCAATAACTCTCTTGTGTTTGTGTCCACATGTAACCCATTTCCAATTGCAGAGAGGGAATGAGTGATTCCATGAGGACAAGACAACTCTTCCGTCTTCAGAAACTTGAGACTTGAAGTCCAACAATGCTCGCCTATCAGTTTCATCGGTAAAACCATCTACTTCAAGATACATGAGAGCAGTGAAAGCAGGTAAAAGAAGAAACAATCTCATGCTTTTAATATTTTGTTTTTTTCTTTGGTTAATTTATAATTGTTTTTGAGGAAATTGAAAATATAAGGGAGTTGTGTATGCATTTTTAATTTATTCAAAACCTTCTTGCCATGAAAGTCAAGTTTCTATATTATTTATTGCAAAACAACCTTGTGAAATTCAAAGACAAAAATGCAAAAGTATTAAAAGTTTCTTTTTGGCGGCAACGTTGACGTTTTCCAAAAATTAAAGGAAGCTGCAAGACTTTTCCAAACCAAACCATGTCAAGTCAAGTAGACTAAAATGAAGATAAAGCTTTGTCATTTCCGTCCAGTGCCTGGGCAGTGGCAAGTGGGGCCTACGCCTGGGGTCTACCCAATTTTTTGAAAAATTTTTAAAGAGAAAAGGGTTCCAAATTTTTTTTTTAAAATAATTTATATTGCATAAAAGATCCCAAATTCAAATAGTTATACTAAAAAGGTAAAAAAAAAATTTTGTTTGCCCAAGGCCCCACAAAAAGTTAAGATGAGACTGTTTCCGTCTTATGATTTAGTCAAGTAGACTAAACTTCGTAATCTACAGACATCATGTTTTTTTCTAAGAAATCGATCAAACTGTAAAAGGTAATATAGTTCAACTGGTAAAATTTTCAAATGAAGCCTAGAAATTACTAGTTCGAGTGACACTTGGAGTGAAACTAATAGAACATGTCGTGGTTTCGCGCATAAGGAGATTACTAGATTCGGCCAATAATTTTCTAGTAATTGTAAAAAACAAAAATAAGTCAAAGTTGACGGAAAAAGAAAGTTTGAAAATTTCTTCCATGAGCTCCAATTTTGAGATTAGGTTGTTAAATGACTTAATTATTTTCCGAAAAAACATATAATGAAAGTTGTCAAATTATACTGAATACCGATTTCAAATGAAAAAAAAACGATTTGTTTCTTTTAGATAATACTCAGGAGTTGTGGTGGTACCAATTTAACACACATTATCATGATCCGATCTAGAACCGAACCAACTCAGAGCTTCGAGAAAACACACGGACCGGGCCGCTAAGCAATGGTATGGCCCACGTAGACGATTTAGGCCTAGATCCTTAAGTTTTAACCAACTTTGCAGCATCCGAGAAAAAAGAAAAAATATAGATCCACTCGAAAATTGGAAAATTACGTATTTTTCAAAGAGAAGCCATCTGTCGCATTTCAAAGATCTCCATAACTTATCTTCTCATGGAAAACCTCCAATGTGGAAGGAGTTGGACTAGTGGTGTGCTGGTTCTTTTTTCTTTTTCTGAACAAATTACAGAAGCTGAAGCTATGAACAATAGCAAAAGCAAGGCTATGCCTACGCTGACTCCGATCACAACTTTCTTTAAGGGAGAAGAATGATTTGTCCCTAGTGGTGCTCCTTGCTCAAAGCATGCCTTTAGCTGCATATCCCTAATACCTCCACAAAGATCTTTGTTTCCAAATACTGAAACTATAGAAGCATTCTGGAAATTTCCATCTGTTGGCACCTTTCCCTCCAAACTGTTGAAGGACAGATTGAGATACTTCAACTTGGAAAAGTTTGCAAAATATCCAGGTATACTTCCAGAGAGATTATTGTGCGACAAATCAATCTTTTTAACACCCACTAAACCACTGATATTTGGAATGGCTCCATCAAAAGAATTTCCTTGCAGATAAATTTCTTCCATCCCAAGACAATTTCCCAAGGCCAGTGGGAGTTGTCCTGATAATTTGTTATTCCCAAGTGAGAGTGTGACAATATTTTGTAGTCGACCAACATCTTCTGGTAGAGAGCCACTTAAGGAATTATGTCCAATGTAAAGGCTAAGCAGGGATGAAAGTTGCATGATTTCCTGAGGGATAGTCCCATTCAATTTATTATACCCAATCAACATATGTAGCAGGTAATTGCAGTTACCAAGACTCCGAGGAATGGTTCCTTCAAAACTATTGTTGACCAAATCGAGTTCTACTAACCGAGTGATGTTTCCTACCGAAGATGGTATCTCTCCTGACATTCTATTTGAAGAAAGACTTAATACTCCCAAGTCTGAAAGCTTACCAAGAGAGGTTGGGAGTGATCCAGTCAAAATATTATCTCCCAATGCAAGTCTTTGCAGTCAGAGTTGAAGACGATGAATCTTTCACTGAAAAACCACAACATTTGCTCTTTACACCAACAAGCAAAACACATCATAATCAATTTTTTGAATAAATAAATTCAGTAATGTCCTCATCTAGATATTGTGAAATATTATTTGATGATTGTGTTATGCATGTTAAGCTTTAGAACAATTAATGATTTAGAAACTTGGAAAATCAGCATTCATGGTTATTAGGAAAACATACAATAGGTGAACTAATGAAGAATCATAGATTCCTTACGAACTCCTACTGAGACACAAAAAGAGACTGTTTTGACATAGTCATAAACTCAACCCATAAACCTCACTTAATTCCTCAGTGAGAATACACAATAGCAAAATACATAGAATGTTAACCTAGTCAAAAGATGAGATCTTTGAGCAAAGACCTAATTATATGAAGAGAACATCATTGGATCATAAAAAGGAGTCTGATTCCACGACTGAACCAGTGGGTTCTGTGTCGGAATGTTGTTGTTGTTGCTGCAGCTTGTCAAACCAATACCATCCCCACCAAATCCTTGTGCCCCAAGTAAACCCGCACTCACATTGTTATACCCTAGATCAAAGCTTGAAGCGGACTCGGGCAGTTGAGTCAAAGTGTCCTTCTCATGGTTATACAGAAAGATTGAAAACTTGTTCTGATAACGATTCGATGAATCAGTTGCGAAGCCACCAAAGTTATAAACATCACGGCTCTGATCGTCAATTAGAGACGTTGGTAAAGTCATCAATGGATCAGAAGATGATAAATCTGTTGAAAAGTTGTTGTTTCTTGTGCCGCAAGTAAAGTTGTTGTTTTCTTCACTGATCATTGATGCAACCGCAAGGCCTTGACCTAACTCTGTCTGATCATGGTTGGAGAGAACCCTAAGCTTGTCTTGTAATATATTTAAACGATTTTCCAACGAATGTTCCATCTCCAAGACTTTATTTTGGAATTTGTTGTCGTTTTCTTTTAGAGATTTCTTCTTCTCCTCTTTGATCTTCTTTTTAAGAAACTGAGAAAGGTTATTGCTTTTCTTGCGTCTCACTACGTCGCTTGATTTGATAAATCTCTCAGCCATGTCTTTTACTTGGGACTGATCCTCGGGCCATGTCTTGATAAGATCTCCATCAGGACCGTAATAGATAACGCATACTTCGATGTCGCATAATGTCGAAAGCTCGTAGGCTTTTTTGAGAAGTGTTCGTTCTCTCAAACACAAATTCGTATTCTGTTTTCCAACCGGAATATTGTTGTCTGAGGAGGAAGGTGGTTTCTTGAAACGGGTTTGCTTTCTCACAGACAATTTGGTTTTAGAACACGAATAATCCATTGTTTAGGGTAAAGAGAGAGAGAGAGAAATAAAGCTTCAAGGTTTTTAGAACAGAGAGAAAGAGAACGTTGAAGAGGAACAAGAGAACTAAGATTAATGAATAGTGAACACCAACCTCTTGGAGTAGATCTGTTCATTTATGATCTGATATTCTGATTATTTCCATATTTTCTCCAAATCAATATAGCCGTTGGGATTTTTTATTTAATACAAGATCTAAAGCATCCGATTTTTTTCATGATCCGAATTTCTTAAGTTACGGTCAAGGAAATTAATACTACATGTACATATCCATGTCAACACAAGAAAAGTAATACTACATGTCAAGAAAATTAGGGTCCAGGAAATTAACACCTAAAACTCACTTCAAATTTTAAAACGATGCAGAAGATAAGTTCACACAGACTCAATCCTAAACCATAGTTAATCCTCTAAAATCAAACATTTGAGTAGCAAAAGAGATATAGGTGCAGAAAATACTTGGATCTTATCTCCCATGCCCTTCTAAGATCGTGTGACTAATAAACATCGGTGTTGATGAATTAGGGACACCAATGGTAGATGCTCCTTCCATTGAAACCGGCATGAAAGCCCCGATACCTGGAGTATCCGGCGAGATATCCGGTAAGGGTAGGTCTCGGCTTAGGTATTGCATCACTTGTCCCATGGAAGGCCTGGATTCTGGCGCAGCATTTGTGCAGAGCAACCCGAGTTTCAGAACCAACTCGACTTCCTCGGATAAGAATTCTCCTCCCATTCTTGGATCTCTGGTCTCGAGTAAAGAAGCTCATTTCCAGCATTCGCAAACCCACTTGACCAGATATTGCTTTTCCACCGGCATCTCGGGTTCCACAGGTCGCCTTCCACATGTTACTTCAAGAATGAAAGCACCAAAGGCATACACATCGGTTTTTGTAGAATTTCCCGTTGTTATTAGCTCGGGTGCCATGTAACCTATGGTTCCCACAACGGTTGTTGCAGATAAGTTTCAAGTTTTATTATTTGCAATAACATAGCAAAACTTCAAAGAGAAAAGAATAAGAGCCTATTACGTGTACATAGCAGCACTAAAACATGTTTTTAAACATCATCAACCTGACTTTTGTTTGTCCACACCAGAAATTCAGATAACAATACTCTAATACACCATGCTAGGCATTGAAGTCTATCTTTCAGAAATCAAGGCAAAAGAAGACTAAAGGGACTTACAGGTTGTGGAGAAGAAACTTTTAGACATTGAAGTCAATCTGTTCTCTGATAGTCTAGACTAAAGCTCGAGAGATGCTTGTTTGTTCATTGATCTTCAAGCATCCAGAAATGTCAAGAGTCGACCTGAGAATCTACAATGTAAAGAATCGATTGGTCTGCCTTATCAAACTCGTTCCAACAGTACCAACTTGGTAAATCACTCGTCCCTGAACTGAGTGTGTTCCCACAGATTCTAGTAACAACTGAAAGACAATTGTGCATGCATACCAATCACTATCTTATCCCTTATAGCGAGTCAGCGATCATCTCCCGCTACATGATAATGGTAAGAATCATCTCTTCTAGATCTTGCCCTCCATTTCTCGCTACCACGCAGTGTGGATCTCTTGTCCTCCCTTATATAATCACCGTCAGCATTTTGTTTTCTAGATTGCTGCTCAAACGAATCATCAAGCCGTCCTGAACGGATCATCAAGTACTTATATATAATCATCATCTACGAAGATAATTCATCAACACCTAGTTCTCTGTAAGGAGCAGTCATCGTTTCAATGAATTTCTCTTTTGCTAGTTTTACATTTCTACCCAGAAATGAACCTATCTTCTCTCTATGGCCTCTCAGAAAACACCTCCTAGCCAACCAAACACATTCATACATGGAAATGTCTAACTCAATTTCAGCTCATACATCAATTTTTTTTCTTCATTCTGCAAAAGAGAAACACAACATGAAATCTTGGCAACAAACAAAAAAGTAGACTCAACAACTTGAGAAACAAACATATTTTTCAAAACTTATACTGGTTGGTATAGTTCAGAAAAAGAAAACATAAAATTGGATAATGAAAACATATTTTCCAACTAGCCCAACCATTCCTCAAGCCAAGTATGTTTTAAAGAGACAATCCACATACGTATTGGAAATCATTAACACTTCAACGTCTGGCTGTTCTTCTGCCTTTAAAGAACCTCTCTCTAATTGAGATTAGCTCCTTTGCGGCTTCACTTGTTGTCAACCGGTTCGCCGGATATTCTTCACAACACCTAAGTCCCACCTCCAAAACCACTGTCAAGCACTCAGCAATAGGGAATCCGATTCTGAGACCACTGTGAAGAACCGATTCATCTGCAATGTCCAATACTCGCTCTGGCAACGCAGACTTGGTGTGGCTTTGGAGGGTAAAGTCTCCCCCAAATAACTCATTGGTGGGTCGTTTTCCAGTGAACATTTCCAAAATGAGAACCCCAAAGCTATACTCATCACCATGTATTGATGGCTCCCCTCCCATTCCATATTCTACACCATAATCCACAAATACAACAAGATTGTAATGAAAAATGCATACACTAAATTTCTTCAATTTACAACAAGCAAGTGTGGTAGTTTTACCTGGTGCCACATAGCCGACGGTTCCTCTAACACCAGCTGAGCTTAGTTGGTTGAAGAAGGACTCCTGGTCAAACTTGAAGAGGAGACGAGCGAGACCAAAGTCGCTAACATGGGCGGTTAGATCATCATCCAAAAGAACATTGCTTGGCTTGAGATCACAATGAGCTACAGGTTCATGACAATGAACATGAAGATAGTCCAAAACAGAAGCCACGTCTATGGCAATGCTGAGTCTTTCAAAGAGAGTTAAGATTCTTGCGGGCCTATGAATCTCTTCGACTTCCTCTGGGTGCAGCCACATATCCAAGCTTCCATTTGGCATGAACTCATAAACTAGAGCTCTAAAATCATTTCCTTCAAAATCAGCACTAGAACAGACAGTAATCAACTTCACAAGGTTGCGATGCCTTATACCTCCCAATGCTTCACATTCTGCCATGAAGCTCTTTGCAGCTCCACGTTTGCAGAGATTCAAAACCTTAATCGCAACAGCCTTGTTCTCAGACCCAATAAATCTTTTAAACACATCCCCAAAGTTACCTGACCCAATCATATTGCTGGAAGAGAAGCCACCGGTTGTCTTGTAGAGCTCATCATAACTTATCTTTTCAAAAAAGCGGGAGATAGACCGATCATTCTCATTATTGTTAGCCATGTTACTCTTCAATCTCTGTTTGTGGCGGCGGCATAGATAAACCACAGACAGCATAACAACAAAAGTGCTGCCATACCTGCACTAACACAAATGGCGATTATCTTTCTGACTGAGGAATGCCTTCCTGGTACTTCTACAGAGCACCGCTCAAGCTGTAATGACGGGATACCTCCACAGAGGTTTATGTTACCAATGACCGACATTGCACTGGTATTACGAAAGACCCCTTCTGTTGGCACAGCTCCTTCGAAGCTGTTCACAGAGAGATTCAAGTTCTCCAGCTTGGAAAAGTTTGCCATATATTCAGGTATTGTGCCAGAGAGATTGTTCTTCGACATATCTAGGAACCTGAGGCCAACCAACCCTCTTATATCCGGAATGGCCCCAACAAATGAATTCCCATGTAGCATAAGCTCTTCTAGCGAGAGACAAGTTGCCAAGGTCTGTGGAATCAGTCCTGATAATTTATTGTACGAAACGTCTAGAGCAAACAGAGATTTAAGCTTTCCAACATCCTCTCTCAAAGCGCCAACCAGCGAATTAAAGGAGACATTTAAGATGAGAAGAGATGGAAGATCCATAAGCTCGTGGGGTATGCTGCCATTCAACTTATTAGTACCGAGATTTAGGTCTACAAGGTAGCTGCACCTTCCAAGACTTGAGGGGATGCTTCCTTCAAAACTGTTGTTAAATATGTAGAGGTACGTTAGCCAAGTGATGTTTCCCAAGGAAGATGGTATCTCTCCAGACAGTTGATTCGAATAGAACACAAGTTTTCTCAATTCCGAAAGTTCTCCCAGTGAGGGAGGAAGTTTGCCTGTCAACAGATTTTTGCCCACGGATAATGTTTGCAGGCTTACGAGATTCCCCATGCCATGAGGAATACTTCCAGAGATGAAATTTACGCCAAGGGAGAGGTCAGTTAATTGGGTGGAGAGATTGGCTATGGAGATAGGCAACTGGCCGCCAAGTTTGTTGAAGCCAACATTCAAGTACTGCAACTGAGTGCAGTTAGTCAGACCACCAAGATCCCCAGAAGAGTAGCTTCCCAGATAGTTATTATGGAGGCCTAGCCTTGATAAACTCTGAAGTTTACCGAAACTCAGTGGTATCTTTCCACTAAGATGGTTAGAGGGAATATCAAGATGACGAAGAGTTGAGATATTAGATAGCGTCCCTGGAATGTTTCCTGTGAAATTATTTGACCCCATATACAGTCTTTGAAGGTTAGGGAGAAGAGAACCAAAGTCAGGTCTAAGGGTGCTAGAGAAACTGTTACCGGTTATGGACAAGGCCATTAGAGAAGACATGTTGAAAATTGGAGGTGGAAAAACACCTGTAAACTTATTTAATGCTATTCCAAAGATGAGCATCTGTCTCAGTCTGGCTATACTCCCTGGGATTTCTCCTTCCATTTCGTTATCTATAACGTTGAGCATCTGTAGTGATGTCAGATTTCCCAACGAAGCAGGGAACTTCCCTGTTAGATTGTTTCTACCAAGAGATAGAAGGACAAGCTTAGACAGCAAACCAAATTCAAAAGGCACGCCTTGGTCAAGATGATTTGACGATAGATCAAGGGATGAAAGGCTAGAACAATTAGAAAGACCAACCGGGATCGCCCCTCCAAGAAAGTTATTGCTCATGTTCAAATATTGAAGCCTGAACAAGTTTCCAACCTCTAAAGGAATGGCACCACGGAAATAGCTGTCTGCAAGATTCAATGATCTAAGAAATGAGAGGTTACCGATAAAAGGAGAGACTACACCGGTTAGTTTCAGTCCTGTGAGGTCCACACCGGTTACTCTTCTGTGCTTGGTGCCGCACTTAACTCCAGTCCACCTACAGAGAGGCATGGAGTCATTCCACGAGTCTAACACAACTCTACTTGTTTCAGTAACTTGAGACTTGAACTCGACCAATGCTTGTTTATCAGTCTCTTCTGTCAATCTGACTGTTTGAGCACATACCACATCTGAATTTTTAAGTGACACAACGAAGAGGAAGGCAAATACAAGAATCAGTCTCATGACGATAAAAGATAAAGCCATGGAGAGCAAAAAGCTTCTTTTCTGTTAACACAACAAAGACAATTCCTCTTTCTTCTACAATTTTCTCAGATTTTCAAGAGATTTTAAATCGTTCACAATGAAATAATAATGATGAATAAGATTCATTGAATCTTATTGAATCTACACCATACAATTACAAGCTAACAAAAACAGCAGACATAAAGTAATGAAATTCCAAAAATACAAGACTTTGACAAAACTGCAGAATATCTACAATCCTCATTGACTTTGACTGCTTTCCCAAGTCAACTGTCAAACGTTATCACATAGATTAACTAGAGAATACTCAAACTGGATTAATTAACACTAAACACAATATCCATTACTGTTAATAAATAGCCAGGGAATGTTTGTTAACTTCTTAGCAGTGACCATGACATCGACGATTTCAAAATACACAATACTGCTTCTACATGGTTTTCAGCAAACTCCATCAAAACAATAGCATAAAACAAGTTTTTTTTTTAAATAACTTAATCATACCTAGCAGTATAAAACTTGTAATATCACTAATATAATCCAATAATCCTTTAGTTCATAGACCAAGTTGACAGGGTTAGATTAAAACGAAAACAAAATGCTGGTTTACCTCTTAGATTTGCTTGGGACAAACGCAGCAAGCTTTGCATTAGTCCATACAAGGAGAGAGCTAGAATGACTGATCCCTGTAGAACACTGGAGAGCGTAGGAAAGGTCAATACAGCCACTAACAACATAAGTATACATGAGATAGCAAAAACTCCGTAACTGAACCGCAAAAATGTATTCCATCCCACACAGTCTACAATTCTCAGGTCTTAAGACAACCAGAGAATGACAGTGAAAAGGGATGAAGCAGTCCATAAGGGACAATTCTCTTGTAAAGAACAACAAAGCTTATTTCATCCCTGATCTCTCGAAGAAGACGACTTGTGTGTTGTTTATGTGTTAACAAAACGACAAGTTGTGCTCAACTGAAAAAGGTAAAAGTAAAACCTAACCATTTCTACTTCATCTTTTGCTACTTATATATTTTCTGTCTCCATTTATTTTGCCTCTCAACGTAACATTGTTCAGAAGCATCATAACAACATTACTTGATCGAATCAAACTTTCTCAGGTATCACACATTAACAACACGAGTGGTTGATCAATGGATTCACCAAAACATCATCCACTAACTCTATACTTAAGCTTAATTAGCCTCATAATTGAAATTAAACAAGCTTATCTTGATTATCCAGATTGAACAAAATAACATATTGATCACTAAGGGAAATAAAGCATAAACACAGACAAAAAAACCCAGAACTTTACATAATGAAAACGGAGAAAATCCAGATAAATATGAGAAAGAGGACTCTGGTCGGCTAGACTACCAATTATAAAGCTGGTAACAACATTCATATAATGTCTGGCATTAATTCATTACCAATATTGTTGTAATAGCCTAACCGAGTCTCATTTCACACAACACACTACAACCATGACACTGGTACAATATATACAAATACAAAGTATTCACTAGAAAACTCATACATTCATACAGATAGAGACAAATCTATCTATGTTCCCCATATTATACATCATATAGCTGTGTGTACATGTATTTAAGAGAAATATACTGCGTACCTATATCTCTTTGCTTTAACAGTCCCTCGTACTATTACTTGTGGAAGGCTCATCGTCTCCTAAAACACCGTCTCTGATAGCGACCAGCTTGCTTATGGCCTCAGCCATTGATGTACGGTTCACCGGAGATTCTTCTGAACACCTGATTCCAAGCCGAAACACAAGCGTCAAGCATTCCACTATATCAACCCCACGAGGCTGAGCATAGGCACCACGGAGAATACATTGGTCTGTGATATCTAATGCTCCTCGATTCAGTAATGCTGATTTGGTAAAGCCATGGAGAGTTAGACCGTCTATGAATAACTTATCTGTGGGTCTTTTTCCTGTGAAAATCTCCAACAGGAGAATTCCAAAGCTGTACACGTCGCCCATTATTGATGGATGTCCTCCCATTCCATATTCTACAAAGTTTAATAATAACAGCAACAAGATGTAAAGAATATCAGGTCTCGTGTCCGCTTAAGATAGTACTTGATAAGAGTTACAAATTTAAATGTAAAATGACCATACCTGGTGCAGCATAGCCGATTGTTCCACGGACGCCCGCAGAACTGAATTGAATATGGAATGTATCCGGATCAAACTTCAGTAGGAGTTGTGCTAAACCAAAGTCGCTAACATGAGCAGTCAAATCTCCATCTAGAAGAATATTGCATGGCTTAATATCACAGTGGGCTATAGGGTTGTGACAATAAGTATGAAGATAAACCAGAGCTGAAGCAACATCTATGGAAATGTTGAGTCTTTCAATAAGGGTTAGGGTTCTCGAGGGATTTCCAGTTTCTCCGACTTCCTCTGGGTGCAGCCATGAGTCTAAGCTTCCATTTGGCATGAACTCATAAACTAGAGCTCTAAAATCATTTCCTTCAAAATCAGCACTCGAACAGACAGTAATCAACTTCACAAGGTTGCGATGCCTTATACCTCCTAATGCTTCACATTCTGCAATGAAGCTCTTTGCAGCTCCACGTTTGCAGAGATTCAAAACTTTAATGGCAACAGCCTTGTTCTCGGACCCAAGAAATCCTTTAAACACATCCCCAAAGTTACCTGACCCAATCAAATTGCTGGAAGAGAAGCCACTAGTTGTCTTGTAGATGTCATCATAACTTATCTTTTCATATAACGACTTCAAGGGAGAGAAATACCTATCATTCTCATTATTGTTAGCCATGTTACTCTTCATTCTCTGCTTCTGCCGGCACAGACAAACCACAGACAGATATAACAACAAAAGTGCTGCCAAACCTGCACTGACACAAATGGTGATTATCTTTCTGACAGAGGAATGCCTTCCTTGTAATTCTACAGAGCACCGCTCAAGCTGTAATGGCGGGATGCCTCCACAGAGGTTTATGTTACCAATGACTGACATTGCACTGGTATTACGAAAGACCCCGTCTGTTGGCACAGCTCCTTCGAAGCTGTTCATAGAGAGATTCAAATTCTCCAGCTTGGAAAAGTTCGCCATATATTCAGGTATTGTGCCAGAGAGATTGTTCTTCGAGATATCTAGGAACCTGAGGCCAGTCAACCCTCTTATATCCGGAATGGGCCCAACAAATAAATTCCCTTGTAGCCAAAGGAATTCTAGTGGGAGGCAATTTGCCAAGGTCTGCGGAATTTTTCCTGATAGTTTATTGGACGAAACATCTAGAGCAAACAGAAATTTAAGCTTTCCAACATCTTCTCTCAAAGGGCCAACCAGCGAATTGGATGAGACATTTAAGACGACAAGGGCTGGAAGATCCATAAGCTCATGGGGTATGCTGCCATTCAACTTGTTATTACCGAGGCTCAGATCAAGAAGGTAGCTGCACCTTCCAAGACTTAAGGGGATGCTTCCTTCAAAACTGTTGTTAAACATGTAGAGGTAGGTTAGCCAAGTGATGTTGCCCAACGAAGATGGTATCTCTCCAGACAGCCCATTTGAATAGAGCAAGACTTTTCTCAATCCAGTAAGTTCTCCAAACGAAGGAGGAAGTCTGCCTGTCAACAAATTTTCACCCAAGTCCAATGTTTGTAGGCCTATGAGATTCCCGATGCGATGAGGAATACTTCCATAGATGAGATTTCCACCAAGGGAGAGCGTGGTTAATTGGGTGGAGAGATTGGCTATGGAAGCAGGTAACTGTCCCCCTAGTTTGTTGAAGCCAACATTCAAGTACTGCAACTGAGTGCAATTAGTCAGAGCACCAAGAAAATCAAGATCACCAGAAGAGTAGTTTCCCAGAGAGTTAGACTGAAGGCCAAGCATTAACAGATTCTGAAGTTTACTGAAACTCAATGGTATCTTTCCAGTAAGATGGTTAAATGGAACATTAAGATCTCGAAGAGTTGAAATATTGGATATTGTCTCTGGAATGTTGCCCGTGAAGTTATTTATCCCCATATACAATATTTGAAGGTTAGGGAGAAGAGAACCAAAGTCAGGTCTAAGGGTGCCCGAGAAACCGTTGCTAGTTATGGACAAGAGCATTAGAGAGGACATGTTGTAAATTGGAGGTGGGAAAACACCTGTGAACTTGTTTAATGCTATTCTGAAGAACACCATCTGTCTCAGTCTGGCTATACTCCCTGGGATTTCTCCTTCCATTTCGTTATATATAACATCGAGCATCTGAAGTGATGTCAGGTTTCCCAACGAAGCAGGGAACTTCCCTGTTAGATTGTTTCTACCAAGAGATAGAAGGACAAGCTTAGACAGCGATCCGAGCTCAGAAGGCACGCCTTGTTCAAGATAATTTGACGATAAATCTAGGGATGAAAGGCTAGAACAGTTCGCCAGAACAACCGGGATCACCCCTCCAAGAAAATTATTGCTCATGTTCAAATATCGAAGCCTGAACAAGTTTCCAACCTCTAAAGGGATGGCACCATGGAAATAGTTGTCTGCAAGATTCAATGATCTAAGAAATGAGAGGTTACCGACAAAAGGAGAGACTACACCGGTTAGTTTCAGTCCTCCGAGGTCTACACCGGTTACTCTTCTGTGCTTGGGGCCGCACTTAACTCCAGTCCACCTACAGAGAGGCAGGGAATCATTCCATGAGTCTAACAAAACTCGACTTGTTTCAGAAACTTGAGACTTGAACTCGAGCAATGCTTGTTTATCAGTCTCCTCTGTCAATCTCATTATTCGAGCAGAGACCACATCTGAATTCTTAAGTGACATAATGAAGAGGAAAGCAGACACAAGAATCAGCCTCATGATCATACAAGTAAAAGCCTTTTTTTTTAAAGACAATTTCTCTTTCTTGTGAGAAAAATAAAGTTGTTTCACTTCTGGATCCCTATGCAATAAAGAGGAATATATAGCATATAAGCTTTCAGAAGCTAGCAAATAAAGTGAGGAAATTCCAAAACTACGGAACATACAGCCTGCATAAGCATATTATTTTCAATCCTCATCGACTTTGAACTTCAAAGTCAAATGAACATCACTCGTTCTCAGGTAATTGATTTACTATATTATCTCGTCCAAGTCAACTCTCAGGCGCTTATCACATTTATAATTTACAAGGGAAAACCTGATTATTTAACACCAATACCAATGACCATTCTTAAAAAGAATAGTAGTCAAGGGATGTTTGTCAAATTTCTTAGTAGTGACCATGACATCAACAATTCCAACATATACCAAATCGCTTCTATATAGTTTTCTTTTAACTTCAGTTCAACTATTGGCATAATTTAGTAATTAGAAATGTAATATCACTATATAATACTGTAATCCTAATATATTTCTTTGTTCAATGTTCTCAGAGACGAAGTCAAAAAGATTTAAATGAGAAAAAAATGTACTTTACCTCTTTAATTTGCTTAGCAACAGGAGCAGCAAGTATTGCATTAATCCATATAATTACTAATCCACAATAGGAGGGCCACAATCACTCATTCCTGGAACACCTGAGTGTGTAGCAAAGGACAATCAGCCACTAACAACAAAGGTATACTTAAGATAGTGAAAATTATGCAACTATACCAAAAATGTTATAACAGCATCTTTTTCATTCCAAACAGTAAAATCAACAACAACAAGTCCCGAATGTCTTGAACAGGGAACGACAGTTAAAAGGGATGAGAAGCAGTTATAAGTACCCCCAAGGGATACTTCTCTTAGAAAAAACAACAAAGCTTATTCCCACTGATTCTAGCTACAACTGAAAGACCATTGAGCATGCATACCACTATCGTATATCCCTTCAACGACGGCGATCATCTCTCTCCCTATGATGACGATAGGAAGAATCTCTATCTTTCCTTGGGGAAGTTTCTGATTGCCTACTTGAACCTTCTCTGTCCCTACTGTTATGATCACTTCTTGATCTCCCCTTCGAATTCTCCCTATCATCAGTTCTGGATCTCTTGTCCTCCCTTACGAAATCACTGTCAACATTGTATTTTCTAGAGTGTTGCTCAAATGAACCATCAAGTTGTCCTGATCGTTTTGGTTCCCTCCTATCATAAGTATCTCTTGACATTGACCCCCTTTCCAAATTCCCCACTCTTCCTTTAGAACTGCCACTGTAACTTCTCTCTTCTGATTCACGTTTGAAATCTACTCGATGGCCAAAACTTGTCCCACCCTTTTTCTCATGCTCCCACTTGGAACTTCTATCTTCTTCATGACCCCAACCAGTATTTGCAGCTCTCTGTTCATCAAAAACAATGAAAAGAATTAGATGACCATATAAATAAATACAATAGCATCCGAATAACGCGAAGTTTGCACAACTTACTTTCTCATCGTGGGAAAATTTGCAGGAATCGCCTCGTGTACACTCTCCTCTCTGAAAAGCTCTGCATACACCGCGTGCCTCTCTATTCTGCTGTCGCGTTTCTTCATCTTCTTCTTCATGCTTAGTGTATTTGCTATGATGGTCAACTCTAATGGTACGACCCAACACTTGAGCTCCATTAAGATTATCTACAATTTCAAAATCAGAAAGTAAGCAAAGCAATTCAAATCACATCATCTAAAGAACCAATGTGCAAGAAACAGAGAAATTTCGACTAACCAACAGCGAGAGTGGTACTTCTTTGATCCTCATACGCAAGAAACGCAAAACCCTTAGATTTTCCAGTTCCCTTATCTCGAATTAGATTCACATCAACAACTTCACCATATCTACAAAAATCCACAAAACAAAATCAGAAATTTGTACAAACCCAATATCTATGAAGCGAATCAAGTCTAAAGCAATTACTTACTGTGAAAAAACGGCGAGGAGATCACCTTCGGTGAGATCGTAAGCTAAACCTCCGACGAACACATAAGCGGAATCTTTGTACTTGGCGTGCCACGAAGCTTCTTCAGAAATCCCTAGATCTGATTCCTTAGCGTTAATACTCTGTATCCGCTTCACTAGCGTCAATGGATTCATCCTTCAAATCTCTCTGCGTAGAAACCCTAAAGCTAAAGACCAGAACGGAAATTCGATCCGGGGAAGAGTTCGTTCGACAGAGAATAATAGCTGAGCGGGTCGGGTGTGTAATTTGAGTATTTATTAATCTAAGCCGACCCGGATTGGGGCCCAATTATTTATCTGGACCGGCCGGTTACCTAGAAAGATCTGACATGTTTTATTTTAAAATTCTCTTTTTCATTGTTGAATTTTAAATTTTAACAATTCATGATAATGAAGATTAAAATTATCATTATGATAGGCATAATTTGTCTCTAAAATCAATTTCAGGTGGACCTTATTTCTCCTATTGCTGACATATTAAGAAACATTATACTACTAGCCTAAGTTTAGACACATGAGGCATGTTTTTTGAAATCTCTGTACCTTCAAGGAGTGAATTGTTAGTTTGAGACAGGAACAGATTGTAGATTAATTGTGAGTAAAAGCCACTTCGGTTTAGATTCATGAATGTACATACAATAGAAATGAGAGTTTGGGAACCAAAAGCCAAATGCAAATAAAAAGAAAAGCAAGTAGAAATGGACTTCCCTCAGATAATGGTTTACTATATTTCGTAGTTACTACTAACTCTAATACATATATATATATACATTCAGATAAAGTTTACCAGAACCGGTTTCGGCTTTTAGTAAAAGCTCTTACTTCTTCTTCACTTGACATGGCAATCATAAGGAGAAGACGCAAACACTTGATCTGGAACCACTAGAGGTAATTTCTCTATGTACATAAACAGCCTTTTTTTATTCTCCCTCTCGACTGTATAGAGACTAACCGTATCCGATTTCTCCATCAACATCCACAAATCTCCCGAGTTAACTCTCTTAAGACTGTCCCGGCAAAAAGGGCATGACTCTGACCTCCCATGCCTGCAAGAAAACATTGATTATGATCGAATAGTTGTAACTCACTACGTGAAAAAAAAAGGAATAACAAGAAGATACCCATTAAAGAGATTGACTAACCAATCACGGTAGCACTTGATGCATAAAGAATGAGTACAATTAGGGAGAACAACCATACTGTTCATCTCCATACAAATACCGCATTCTTCTTCTCTCTCGATGTTAATCTCCGAGAGCTTGACCTTTTCAGTCTCATCTTTATTTCTGTACCGTATTTTGCAGATCTCTTTCTGTTTACGGTCATCCAGGTCTGTGATACCTCTCTCTAGTTGTAACAGAGACGGAAATATCACAGCTGTTTCACAATACGCATTAAGGATATCAATTAACTTTGTTAACAAACACTTGAATCTACACCAAAATACGCCTAAAACATTACCATAGAAATCTTTGATACTAGTTTTCCTCTCGTACACCGACATTGTGGTTTTCCCATCCGCATAAGTCTGATGTGAGGTTGTTGCAAAGGATTAAAACTAACAATCACAAGAAACAGTCTTAATGAAAGGAAGTGAGACGTCGTAAAGAATGTACCATGTAGATAAGAACTCTAAGCAAACCAAGGGCACCGGCAAGATGGCAATCAGTCCACTGTACAAGAAAAAGCAAAAACTGAGCAGCCGGGTTGTAAGATAGTCTCATTTGAACACGCGCTCCATCCTTCTCCCGTGGATAATCTAAAGCTCTGTTTAGTCCAAAAAAAATAGAAACATTGTTCATAAGCACCATAACATCATCACCTGAAGAAAAGCACACACGTAACATTCACAAAAAAAAAACAACATAACCGATATATCAATGCACTCATCTAAACATTCAACATTCATACATGGAATTGTCTAAACTCAGCTATAGATCAGCCTTTGATATATACAAATAAAAAGGTAGCAGCTTCAACATAGAAACACACTAAAACCACTCAAACACATTTACAGCTCAGAAGATTATTCAGCCCAAACATCACAAGCCATAAACTTCTTTTGTTTTCAGCTTCAAGGGTATTGATAGAATCAAGCAGCCTCGGATGTTATAAACTTATAAGTTGCTTTAGCATTAACAGTAGAACTAATTGATCAAGAAACTCAGACTTTGAGCTTGTTTAACCCAGCTAGATTACCATATACATGTGTTGCTATAACACCATAATCATAATTTGATCATTGCAGACAAACACAATTTCCTCTCACACAGAAACATCACAAGCCAAAGACTTTGTTCAGCTACGAGGGTCAACACTCTACTATTTTAGGACAAGTTTCTAAAAAAATGACATCATTACCCAATTCATTGGATAATATGGCTAGTTATATCTGCTCTTCATAGGCCTATTATATCTTAAATGTTTGGGACAAAATTAAAAACCCTAATTCGGTAACAAAAACAATCCGTACAATTTCCAAACTCATATGTACATACCAGAAGAATAATTTCAGAAACCCACTTATGGTCCTAAAGAAAGTCAAAGAATCAGAACCTCAAAGCTTAAAAAGATAAATCTGAAAGCAAAGAAGGGAAAGATTCCACCTAGAAATAAAAATTCAAACTTTGGATTACGAAAGCAAAGAAGGGAAAAATTGAGAGGCTTACACAGTGTTAGCGTGTTGGATATCGGCTTCAAGGGCTTTCAGAGAATCCTTAAACGAAATTTTTGCCATAAAACCTCAATTTCTATGAAAAGTTATTCTCATCAAACGAAAGGAGAATCCAGAAAAGGATTAAAATTAAGCTAGGAGAGAAAGAAGAAGATAGAAGCAAAGAAAAAAAAAGTTTGATGCTTTTCCTCTAGCACCCAAATCCGATGATCACAATAATATTTGCAAAGATGAGAGAGGGGGAGGGTATTTTGGTCAATGTGTGTTTCTAGATAAACCTCTTTAGTGCTTTCAGTTACGATTCTCGAAGTCACTTTTATGAAGAAAAGACGCAGAGTGGGTTTCAAGATTGTCCGTTTTGCCCTTTGTTCGGCTATGTTAGAGAGAGATGAGGGTACTGATCCGCTGTTTATGGTGTATATGTACGTCTCGTAGAATCTACAATTGTCTTTTGACGTGTGGAAGGATAAGGCTAAATATCTGCTGCTTGAATAATTTAAGTTAAAAAAATCATTTGGCATCTTTTTACTTGTGAAAAGTCAACACCACTTGTAGGTTTTAGTAAACCATAAATGCATTACTATCAAACAGATTTGGCACATTTGGGTAAAGACAAAGAAACAAATTGATATATAGAAATGTGATATTTAATGATTTTATCAAGGTAGTAGAGTTTATATTAATCAATTTAGATTATACATTTCTTAGAACTTATATACTAGTGTTTTTCTATCATCAAATATACATTTATAATATAAATTTCAAAATAATATAACCTACCATAAATCAATTAACTTACAACTTGAAAAATGTACGATTTAAACAATAATAACTTGAAATATTACTTCATCGACGTTAACTTTAAATGTAATATAAAGTCTGTCAAAAAAAAATTCCATACGAAATATATCTAATTTTGTTAATGTTAAACTATTCCATTAATATAAAATTGTAACGTTTTGACTGTCAGTGATAAGGACCTAATTACCTAAAAAAGGGTGATGGTTGGCGTCTCCTAGCTACCAATCATGATTGTCTCTCTTTACTAATTAATCTGAGTTTTTCTGTCTCTAGCACTACCCAGCGTATACTTAAGCAAATAACATGCATCGACTAAAAGCAGGTAGATTGTATAGACATTTTGGGCCGAACTTCTTACACTTTAACGCACTTTGCATTAGATAGGGATTTTGGAGAGAATCCAATGCATTTTTGGACAATTATGTCCTTATGAGTAGGGAAGAAGTTAGTTAGGTTTTATTTAATTTTTATTAATAATGAAATGTTGATATTGATGTTTTAGGCAGAAAATTTTTACGGTCTCGAGTTTTTAGACAGGAAAATTTTATGGAATCACGTTTTTGGTGGAAAATTTTACGGTCTCTTGTTTTTTGGCGGGAAAATTTTACGCTCTCGAGTTTTTTGACGGAAAAATTTTACGGTCTCGAGTTTTTTGGTGGGAATTTTTTATGGTCTTGAGTTTTTTTGGCGGGAAAATTTTGCGGTCTCGAGTTTTTTGACGGGAAAATTTTACGGTCTCGAGTTTTTTGACGGAAATTTATTACGGTCTTGAGTTTTTTGGCGGGAAAATTTTACGGTTTCAAGTTTTTTGGCGGGAAAATTTTACGGTTTCAAGTTTTTTGACGAGAATTTTTTACGGTCTCGAGTTTTTTGACAGAAATTTTTTACGGTCTTGAGTTTTTTTACGAGAATTTTTTACAGTCTCGAGTTTTTTTGCGGGAATATTTTACGGTCTCGGAATTTTTGGCGGGAATTTTTTACGGTCTCAAGTTTTTTGACGGAAAAATTTTACGGTCTCGAGTTTTTGACATGAATTTTACGGTCTCGAGTTTTTTGACGGGAATTTTTTACGGTCTCGAGTTTTTGGCCATGACTGCGTGGTCAGTGTTCGGGTATAGCATGTATCCATTTGGTCATGACAATGTGGCCAGTGTGAAATCCATGGTCATGACAACTTGGTTTTCATGTAAAACTTGTTATAATTTGATATATCTTTCGTGACCACATACATTTGACCACGTCATTGTGTGCCCTTTCGAGTCCACGTACATGTATCTTCAAAACATAATACAAATCATGTGTAACGGCCTATCTCATAAATATGTCGTGGTCATGTACACATAACACTATATTGTTTACACAACTGTGATCACTTACACACAATGTACATGTGAACACATATATACAAAATTTCTTTCGTAATCACATACATGTGACCATGTGATCGTGTAGCCTTTCGTGTCCAACTTTGCGTGTCCACACTCATGTAATCAGTTTAGAAATTCTAGGGATATGCATCGAAGTTTGCCATAGATTTCCAGCGTGGTATCCGCGTCTTCCTCTGAAAGGGCACACGATCACGTGGTCAAATATATGTGGTCACGAAAGATATATCAAATTATAACAAGTTTTACATGAAAACCAAGTTGTCATGACCATGGATTTCACACTGACCACATTGTCATGACCAAATTGATACAAGCTATACCCGAACACTGAACACGCCGTCATGACAAAAAAACTCGAGACCGTAAAATTTTTCTGCCAAAAAACTCGAGACCGTAAAAAAATTCCCGTCAAAAAACTCGAAACTGTAAAATTTTCCCGCAAAAAAACTCTAGACCACAAAATTTTTCCGCCAAAAAACTAGAGACTATAAAATTTTCCTGCCAAAAAACTCGAGACCGTAAAATTTTCCCGTAAAAAAACTCAAGACCGTAAAATTTTCCCACCAAAAACTATAGACCGTAAAATTTTCCCGCCAAAAAACTCGAGCCCGTAAAAAAATCCTGGCAAAAACTCGAGACCGTAAAATTTTCCCATCAAAAAACTCGAGACCGTTAATTTTTTCTGCCAAAAACGGGATTCCATAAAAAAATTCCGCCGAAAAAGTGATTTCATAATATTTTCCCGTAAAAATCTCTAATACCGTAAAATTTTTTCGCCAAAAAACTAGAGACCGTAAAGTTGGAAAGGAAAATTGGAAAATTTTATTAGTTATGTTGAACAAAAAGAAAATTGGAAAGAAAATGGCAAATTTGAAAATAAATCAATAAAGAAAAGGTAAGATAGATATTAACCATGACCAAAGTTCCTCTCTAGTGCAAAGTGCATTTGGTTGTAAAGAGTCTCAACAAAAGTGCCTTAGAGTGTAATTATTCCCTAAAAGCATGTATAAACAATTGAATTGCTTAGTGAGTACGGTAATTCAATGTCACTAGACTAACATAATCATCATTCATAATCTTAAGCATATATATGTCGTCTATTTATGCGTTTATCTCACGAAAGTAGTGGCAGAGATAAAGGAACCAAGTATCACAATTTTGAAGGCTCGTGTGTGGCGCATTCTATGCCCATCTAAAATTCAACATTTTTTTGTGGCAAATTTTAACTGGGTCAATGGCAGTGATGGAGAGGCATTCGCTGCCCCACGTTATGCATAAGATGCAGTATAGAAGATGAAACGGTCAATCATGCGTTGTTTGATTGTCCGATAGCTCGGAGTACATGAGAATTACCGTCGTTTTTCACGGAAAGCGATAATTTTCCATATTTATCGGTTTATGCAAATATGGATTTTCTTTTTTGGCGAAGCCCAAAGAGAAGGGCTTTGAGTGGCGAACACAAATTATTTCCCTGGATAGTTTGGTTTTTATGGAATTCTAGGAATAAAAAAGTTTTTCAAGGGATAGACATGGACCCGCATGATATAATCACACAAGCGGTAAATGAATGTAAGGTATAGAATGAAGCCTAATCGCAAGTTACCACCTTTGGGGCACAAGTTCCAAGAGGTTTTTCATCTTCAAGGGAAATGTGTTGCAAGATTGATGGTACGTGGAAGGATGTGGATCTCACATCTGGATTAGGGTGGCTCTGTTACCAAGGAAATCAGACTATCTTATTAGGCGCAAAGGGGGTTTGACATTTGTGGTAACCTCTTCATTTAGAGATAGAAGCGTTGTTATGGGTAATGAGCTCCATGTTGGAGAACAATGTGCCTTGAGTTTTGAGACAGATTGTACTGATCTACTTAGGTTTTCGCAGTCGAATGGAGGACGGGCTTGCGCTCGCCAACCTTGCCAGAATATTCAAAGACCTTCGAATTCGCTTCCCTCTTTTCGCGTTATCCCTCATCCCCCGTTCATCAAACTCTAGTGCTGATTCCTTAGCTCGGTCAACTCGGTCAAGGACGTCTTTTTTTCTTATGTAAACAATTTACCTCCACTTTGGGCTACCAATTGTGGGAGTTTTTTTTATAATTTAATGTTTGGTTGACAAAAAAAATAAAAATTCATGCGTTTATCCATCCCATGGGCTAGTCGTATACTTAAAACACTAGAGGTATCTCATTATGACATTTTTGAGAATCTCTAACTAATATAATATTAGTATTTTAGTTATGATTTAATTATGTCATTAATTTTAAAGTTAGAAAAAATGGAACCAATAAAAGAAAAACAAGTGTGATATGAAAGAGAGAGACTCTGGCTATAGGTTTCTCACACTTTCTCCTCTCTTTTTTTTATCTGAAACTTTTTACATTATAATGTGGATGAGATTCGTTGGTGAAATACAAGGATAGGATACAAAGACCGACCGTCAACGACAACAGCACCAGAAGGCCACAACAGGGCGAACAAAGCCCGATTCCAGGAACTCTAAAGACTAAAGCATAGAAATACACAAACGAAAAAATACTACTCCACTTTGAACAAATCGATAAATCAGCAGAGAAATAGCCTAAGACTCATGAGCTAAGATTGAAGCAAATCCCAACACAAATCTGGGCCTAGAAGAATCACCTAACGAATAACTATTGAAACTCCTCCTTACCATGATTATAACACGGATCCGTCGCTACATATCCCTCTTATACCTTCTACAGCGAAGCCAAGCCATTCGAGGCGGCGCATACGAACAAACTCTGAGACTAAACCAAATCCCTTAAGAAGATTGCAAGGATAAAGTAATTGTCGGTAATGGAGACCTTCAAGACCAAAGCAGAGAGTGAAACCTTTATGAAGTCCCCCTCTGCCGATAAGAGCCGGCCTGATCTGATACAACAACTGAGAATTGAGCACGCAAAGGAGCAACTTACCCATGATTAAAGGAACAAAAGAAACTTTAAAATTAACCTACAACCCCTAAACCAAAACCGGCGAGAGAACCAGATCTCACACTTTCTCCTCCTTTTGAAGATTTTTGTTATAATTTATTTAGAGATTCCAATTGGATATACTCTTAGTTGAACAATAGAATAACATGATCAAATAAATAAGATTAGTAGAATAGATAAATGTAAGTATCTTATCTTATTATATAAAGGAGAGTGAGCATAATTCTAATTCACGAGATCGCGACACGTGTTAATTAAGTAGTCGATTAGATTATAACACATGTCAATTATTTAAATATGTAAAATTTTCAATATCAAAATTGTTAATTATCAAAAAAGGAAGAAGTTAAAATGGAAAAAAAACATAAAGTAATTTTACAAATTGCACAAAACATCTATAAGAATAGTTATATTATTATTTAGTTGAAAATAATTAATAAAGAGAAATTTAACAGAAAATAAAAATTAGAAAAAGAAAAATAGCAAACTATGTAATTAAAAAAAAAAAAAACCAAGTTTCTATTGTTATATATATGCAGAGGTTTAACATATTTATATTATGAGGAACACAAAATAATTGACCATGGATAAAAAAAGAACTATATCAAGAAGAACAAGCAAAAAAAAAAAAAATTGGTTAGTGGTATTTTTTTCATGTGTAAAGTTTACGAAATATCATCATAGAAGGATCGTCTAAATATGTAAAAATGATTTAGTTATTATATCAAATAGTTTAATGATTCAAACCATATTTACATATATCAAACTTATATACTTTATTGATTTCCAAATTCTTCAAATTATATATGTAATTAAAAATAGAATCGACCATGTTTCTATCATTATATTTTGGCAAAGGTTTAACATATATATATATATATATGGAGAACACAAAATAATTGATTATTGATAAATGATAAACGGAGAACTATATCAACAAGAATAAGCAAAAATAAAAAAAAATTGGTTAGTAGAATTTTTTTCATTTTTAAAGTTTACAAAATATCATCGAAAAAAGATCGTCAAAACATAAAAATGATTTAGTTTGCGACCAAAAAAATTAATATAAAAATGATTTAGATATTATATAAAATAGTTTGATGATTCAAACCATATTTTACATATACAGTATCATGCATATATACTTTATTGATTTGCAAATTCTTCAAATCATATGAGATATGAGACTATGTTTTTTCAAATTACATATAAACCTATAACGTTAATAACTACATTATCTAATTGGGGTTTCAATTTAAAATATAGTATACTTCTCCTCCAAACATTCTTTAAACATAACTATTTACTATAAATCAAATAATCCTCGCATCAGGAGGGTCTTATTATAGTATTATATAGAAGAGCGTGTGCAAAATTGAAACTCACGAGATCGCGACACGTGTTAAGTAGTCGATTAGATTCTAAAACATGTCAATTATTTTAATATGTAAGTTTTTCAATATCAATATGGTTAGTTACCCAAAAAGGAAGAAGTTAAAATGGAAAATAAAAGAAGAATAAAGTAATTTGACAAATTGCATAAAACCTCTACACTAATAATTATATGAAGAGAAATTTAACATAAAACAAAAATTAGGAAAAGGAAAAGAGCAAACTATATAATTAAAAATAGAAACAACCATGTTTCTATCGTTATATATAGGCAAAGATTTAACATATGTTATACTTATGACGAACACAAAATAATTGACCATGGATAAAAGTAAAAATAGGTCAAGGAGTAAAAGCAAAGATAAAGAAAATTTGGTTAGTTGTATGTTTTAACATGTTTAAAGTTTACGAAATATCATCAAAGAAGGATCGTCAAAACATGCAAGAATGATTTAGTTGTTATATCAAATAGTTTAATGATTTAAACCATATTTACATTTATCAAACATATATACTTTATTAGTTGTTATATTAAATATTTTAACATGTATATATACTTTATTTATTTTCTAATTATTCAAATTATATGAGATATAAGACTATACTTTTTCAAATTACATATGAACCTATAAATTTAATCACTAGATTATCTAAGTTAGGGTTTGAATTAAGAATATAGTATGATTTTTTCTAAAACATTCTTTAACCATATCTATTTACAATAAATCAAATAATCTTGCATCGCGAGGGTTTTAATCTAGTGTAACATAAAACTAAAATAAAATTGTATATATTTATACATATCAAAGCTAAAAATATAAATTTACAAAGTTGATTATCTGACTTGTACAATAGAAGAATGAATTATGGTTTTTTTCGATTTTTTTTGAGCGACTGATGAGTTGTTTTTACTTTTTAGCAGTGGAAGAATATAAATCAAAGGATCACTAAAGTGTGCAACCTCGTGTTTACTTGTTTTTAGCATTTCATCTTTGTAGACGTGGGTTTTCCCCCTAAAGTAAAAAGTAGTAAAATCGATAAATGAATATTTTTCGAGAGTTTATCTAAGAGATGGTTCAGAACAGCAAATGGGACAAATTTTCTTCGTCTGAAGCCATTTCGTTATACATTCAGAGTGGTATGGATGATTGCAAAGTCGGAGAACCACCAAAGATTCTCCTTCTTCAAACTCCATTTGGCAAACCACACAACGATCAATCTCGTTTTTATTATGAGAAAATACGTAGTTAGACTCGTTCAAACAAGTGGAGATTTCGGTCGGAGTCAGTCCACGTTTCTCGACTCCGATGAAATCTCCAAGGGCAATCAGTTCCTCGTAAGATAACTGATCGGGGTCAATCTCGTCTTCTTCCTCCAAGAAATCATCCTCTTCAGGGTTGGACTCGCTTTCTTGCTCCTCAAGAAATTCATCGATTTCATCTTCTCCAATTCCATTGCTATCGAAATACTCGTAGTAGTTTTCATTGCTTTCTTCTTCTTCTTCTTCTTCATCATCTTCAGATTCTTCATCACTTTCTATCATTGAAACCTCTGAGGGGGCTGAATCATGATTGACAAGGGCAAAATGGGAATTAGCTTGGAAGGCAGCAAGAGCAATTTCAGAATTTGCTTGCTCGAAGAGGGTTAGATCGGGGAGTTTGTTTGGTGGTTGCTGAGGCTCTTCTTTTTTGTTATCCATTGGAAAATAAGAAGCGGCTTTGGTTGTGGTTGGGAAGCTGTGCTCTTGGATTTATACCAAAATGGCTTTCATGTCAAAGAGGTTACTTCAGCAACAAGAAATGAATAATGTAGACAACTTCCGTACAAAGTGATACAAAAGAAACATGTGGAAGTTAGGGTATCCTTTTTCACTGTAATAAGCAAAAGCAATGCAAGCAACTTTCATTTACAAATCAGGTCTGCATTTTTCCTTAACTTTGGGTCTTCAAGAAAAACATAAAGTCATCCAATTTCTTTTCTTTTTTTTCCTTTTTTAATAAAAAAACATAAAGTCATCTAGTTTAGACGACAATCTAATTATCCTCGACGTCTGGAAAGCATATTTGGGTATCTTTAAAGGACATATGATCCCCCATATAGAAAAACACTTGTGTCTAACCACTAACTTTAGCAAGACATTCTTTTTTCTTTTTTGTTCCCCAACCATAACAGAGGGAAACTTATAGACAACTCATTAACAGACAAACAAAGTTTTCAGGCGTATCGTAATTTGAAAAATTTTGTCCTTTAAAATGCTCTTGAAAATTTAATTTAATTTAATTTTTTTTTTTTGAAACTTGAAATTTAAAATTTAATATTTAATTAGTAAATTATCTATACTTGTCATTACTCATTTGAACCAATATGATATGAAGATAAAATTTTGATTTTCCTTAGAACATCTCCAATGTATTAACCATTTTTTATACCAAAATGGTGTTAGGTTTTACTCAATGTATTACACCATTTTTTATACCAAAATATTCTTTTTTCAATTTCTTTTTTTTTTTAATTTGCAAATTGATCCTATCTCTTTTATTTTTATTAAAATTTTCAAAAAATTAGAAAATTAACTAAAAGTTAACATTTATATATTAAAAGAAAAAACATTACACCATATAAAATAACAAAACATAATAAATTTTGATTTATTCATCACCATTTGTATATTTCTCCCATAAATTATCAACTATTGCATTTTGAAGTGAAAAATGAGCATCTTTATTTTTGATTTTTCTTAACCGAGCAAGTAATTCTTGGAACCGCATATGATCATCATTGACTACTTCGACTTCGAGGTAAGGTTTCTCTTCCAACTTCAATTGGTGCATCGATATCGCGTTTAAATCTTCAATTATCATGTTATGTAAAATTACACATGTAGTCATTATATAATGTAAATCATTTTTTTCCCAAAAATGAACCGGTCTTTTCACAATAGCCGAACGAGATTTGAGAATTCCAAAGGCACTCTCTACATCTTTTCGTCGTGCTTCTTGTCGTGAAGCAAAATATTTTCTTTTTGGATCCATTGGCTCTTGAATAGTTTGCACTATAGTGAACCTTTTTGGATATATACCATCAGCCAAATAATAACCCATATTATATTCTTTTCCTTGAATGATATAATGAACAGGAGGAGCAATACCTTGAGCAAGATTCGAGAAAATTTTGGAAGACTCCAACACATTGATATCATTATTAGTACTCGGCATTCCGAAATATGTATGCCATATCCAAAGGTCATAATCTGCCACAACTTCAAGAATAATAGTTAGTGATCCACTACAACTTGCATATTGCCCAGCCTAAGCAGTAGGACAATTTTTCCACTTCCAATGCATGCAATCTAAGCTACCTAACATTCCTGGAACCCCTCGTTTTTCACCAATGTAAAGAAGCTTGGAAAATATCATTTGATGTTAGTAACCGTAGATATTCTTTTGAAAATATATTCACTATAACTCGACAAAATCTTTTCATGCTTTCGATTGTTGTTGATTCGCCTATCTTTACGTACTGATATGTGGCATTTGCAGGAAGACCATAAGCTAGCATCCAAAACATAGCTGTCACCTTCTGAATGGGCGATAATCCTTTCCTTCCCATTGTATCCCTTCTTTGCGTAAAGTACTTGTCATGGCTTCCAACTGCATCAATAATACGAAGGAATAAGAAATGGAACATACGATACCTTCTCCGAAACATAGTATCATTGTAGACAGGAGTCTCTGAAAAGTAATCGTTGAACAATCTAACGTGTGCACTTTCTCGATCTCGATGGATGAACGAGTGGCCAGAAACTGAGCCCCATGAATAACTTGATGGGTTTGTTGATTAAAAATATTTTGGATGGACGTCTTGTTATTAGCAATAGCAAAATGTATCGCTTCTTCTTCATCATCTATATTCTCTAGTATTTCAATATTTTTATCCTCGTCACATGAGGAAGAGGATGATGAAGGATAAAAAATTAAACATGTAAAATTAAAATTCACTGTGAGAGAAGAAACAAAAGTTGAACAAAGTAATTGAGATTTAGTTGAATGTGAAGATTAAACATGAACTTCTAGGCTATTTATAGAATATGAGACCATTAAATTGTGTGTTTTATTTTATTCTATTTTGTTTCCATCATTTACCCCAAACATTGATACTAGCTAATATTGAAACTCGTACTAGTTTGTTATGAATTAAATTTCAAAAGAGAAATTCCCTAGGATGCCACCAAACAAAGTTTTTGTTCTTTAGATACCATTAATTTTTAAAAGTTTTTTAGATACCATTTTTTCAAAAAAAAAAACAAAATTTTCAAAAATACCACAAACACAAAAATTGATTTTTCCATGTGTCGATGTTGAGGAAGTGCATGCATGAGTCGGAGGAGTTGGTGGCTAGGATTCCGGAGGATCTTCAGCCTGATTTGACGGTAGCAGCGAGGCCTTTGAGGATTCTTGAGAGGAGAGAGAAAGTCATGCACCGAAAGAGGATACCGTTGCTGAAAGTCCTATGGGACTGTAGCGGTATAGAGGAGGAGACTTGGGAGCCTGAGGCAAAGATGAAGCTAAAGTTCAGGAAGTAGTTCGACAAGCAGGTCGCCGTTTGGGCTTTATTCTCTTTGTGGTTCTAGTTTCCGATGTTTAACATGTGTTGCTTTTGTTGTATTTTCGTTTTTGTTGTAACGATTATACTTTTCGGAGATTTATAAGATGGAGTTGTTTCTTATTTATCTGTGTTTATAAGATGATTAGTTCTTATATGTGTTTTGTGATGATATTTCGGGCTAGGGAATATCGAGTTCAACCACGAGAGGTAGTTATAGTCAATAGATGTTTATAGATGTTTTAGAATTTATTACTCTAGGGGCTGCGGTCCCGAATAACTCATTCATTTTGGAGATGATTAGTTCTCCAGTGAGGATGATTAGTTCCTCAAAGGAGATGATTAATTCTCATGTATGCTCTTTTGGGATGAGTAGTTTCCATTACGAGTATCGAGGGATGATTAGTTCTCTCGAGGGGATGATTAGTTCTCCTGTGTACCCGGAGCTCAAAGGATGCGTCATGAGAGTAGATGGGGCACGTGCCACCGATAGCTCAAAGGATGCGTCCTGCGAGTAGGTGGGGTATAGAATGAGTTAAGAGTAATAAATGTCTAGAAACAGGCGTATAAACATGATGTAGGACGAGAGCCTCGAAGATCGGGAGATTGGATCTCGGGTGGTATTAACCGGTTTTGGGTCAGGTTTTGGATCTTTGATAGACATATCGTTGGGATTCGAGGACGAATCCAGATTAGTGGTGGAGAATTGTAACATCTGCAAACCAAAAAGTGTTTTTTTGGTGTTGTGTCGAGTGACATACGGAGTGTGTCGATCGACACAACGTTTTTCAAGAGCCAGAAAATGGAATTTTTGGTCTTGTTGAGCGACACAAGGAGTGTGTCGATCGACACGACTAATTTTTGAGTATCGCTCGACACGGAGATCTGCAGAACCGGATGATTAAGTTTTTAATCGCGATTTTGGGTCGGTTTAGTAGTGTTAACCTAGGGTTAGCATAAATAGGCGTGAGTTCTCCTTCTTGGCCGCAAAACACAGATAGTAAAAGAGAGATTTGGAGAAGAAATTGGGGTTTTCTAGTGTTTTGATTCGATTTTAGCGGTCTCGTATTCGTGGAGCTCGTCGTTCTTTGTGTTCTTCGTGGAACTCATGTGGGGCAGTGAGGATTGAGCCGTGGTGGGTCGGATTCGTGTATTCTTCATGTCTCAATTCTTTTTTTCCATCGGTTCTAGGCCAAGGTGAGTTGTGACTGTGGTTTCTAGGCGATGAAGGTTAAATTTGATGTGATTTCGTGAATGGTTTTGTGTGATTCGTGTATTGGTGGATTGCTGGGTGTATATTGATTGTATATGTTGAGTTTCGTGCAGGTTGGCGACTCGTGTGGACAGGAATCAAGTCGGGAGAGGAGGAACTCAGTTCTGGAACTACAGTGAGGCGTGTTGCGCGACATGAGGAGCGTGTCGAGCGACGGAGTGTGTCGAGAGACACGAGCATTTTTGTCATGTCGATCGACACGAGATTTGCTAAGTCGTGTCGATCGACACGATATTTTTGTCATGTCGAGCGACACGAGGCTCTGTCGTTCCGTGTTTTTGTCTGAAATGCACTGTTTATTATGTGTTTTCTGTTGTGTAATGGTTAATGTGATATTGATTGTTTACCCGAGCCTGCTTGTTACGCCGGTAGGCGGAATGACCAGCTCACTAAGTATTTATGAAATACTTACACAACTCTTATTCCCATGTGTTGCAGGTAAAGGGAAAGTGTGATCGCGGAATCGAGGCAGTAGGGAGAGGATGATTAGGGTCTATTGTTGTTATTGTTGATTCTAGTAAAACCTATTATTTAAGTTGCTAGACTTATCTGCATTGGAATTGAATTTGTGTTATTTGGTTATTGAATTTTAAATGATGTTGGATTTAAATGGCCAGGTTAAATTGTTGATTTCCGCGGGGTTTGTTATTGTTGAATTATCCGTTGAGAATTTAATATTTATGGGAATATTAAATCTGGGATTAATTATATATAAGAAAAGAAAAATGTTGGTTGTAGCCCAAAAGTATACACTACTACACCAATAGTGTTTGCATCGATCATGAAAAAAATCAGAAAATATTAACAAGTGTGGAAGAGTAAACTTGAATTTTATTTGTCTTTACATCTACTAGGACATGTCCCACGCTACGCGTGAGTTTTGTGTTATATATCTTAAGATTTAGTTATCTAAACTTTTAGATTCTTTGTATAATGTTTCTATGTAACATAGCTTCAATATTGTTTCTTTCATTCCAAAATTCCCTTTTCAAACATTTTGTTCTTTGCAGACAATTTTATATATATATACAAAATCGTGCCTATAGGCTTAAAAAAAAGACATTCGCCTCGGGCTCCCAAATAATTTAGAAATTTTAGGGCCCCGATTTTTCAAATATAAGTCATAGTTTGTGGTTATACAAAATTTGGTTAGTCTACCATATTATCCCCACCTAAGTTTGAAACTCCAAAATTTTCCTAATTTTTTCTTATAAGATTTTTTTTAGTGTTATTCTTTGTGTTTTAACAAGTATTATTGTTTATTTATTAAAACTCTAAGATTTGTTTTCTTCTTTTATGTATTAGTCTTCATCAGGTTTTATGTTTTTTTCTTCCAATTCTTTTTGTATTATATATTTCAACTAAATTCTTCTTATTAATTATTTTATGTTAGTGGTGTGATTTTTTTTTTTAATTTTTCTATCGATTTTTTATTGAGGAAATTGCTAATAATGACCTAAAACTTGATTTGAAATGCAAAAGTATCCCCCTCATCTCATGTTTAGCAAAAGTAACTCAAATGGATAGTGAAATTACAAATACAGCGTTAATGAGCAAACAAAAACACGGAATACATAATGACATTTTTAGCCTTTTGACGTCTACACCGGAAGTCTACATAGTTGACATCAAATGACGTCTACTTTAAGACTGGAAAAGAAGTCTACATCGTAATTAAATCTTATATTTAAATTTATAAATTGAAAAAAAATATTTTTGTAAAACTTTCTTCATCATAATTAAACTATAACAAATTGTGAAGTATGAAAAATAAATCTTCACAAAATTGATTCAAATTACAACAAAAAGACAAATAATTTTGAAAATGAATGGATGAGTGAGTTACATATGGCCTACACAGTAGACATCAAATGACGTCTACTTTAAGACTGGAAAAGAAGTCTACATCGTAATTAAATCTTATATTTAAATTTATAAATTGAAAAAAAATGTTTTTGTAAAACTTTCTTCATCATAATTAAACTATAACAAATTGTGAAGTATGGAAAATAAATTTTCACAAAACTGATTCAAATTACAACAAAGAGACAAATAGCATGGTCAAATGAATGAGTGAGTGAGTTAAATATGTAGACTTAATATGAAGTCTACATAAACCTGAAATTTTAACCTAACCGGATAATTTAACCCTCTATATATAACAAGTTAACTGGAAACCAACCCTAATTTTGTTAAAAATAACTGCAACCACACACTCTCTCTCTCTCCAACGGCAGTTTTTTGTTCCTTTCACATCGAAGATCTTCATCATTAGTCATCGTTAACCACCGCCGTCTCTCCTTTACCGAGTTTCTATAGTTGTAAGTGACATAACTCTTCATTCATTCTTTCTCATAAACTCTTCGTCTTGATATGATTTACTTGTGGTTTATGCAGATCTGGGACACCGCCGCCACTCCTTTACCGAGTTTCTCTAGTTATAAGTGACGTAACTCCCCTTCTTCTTTTATCCCTTGACTCATATTATTTTTTGTCATAAACTATTTCTCTTCATTTGGTTTTGTTGTGGTATATGCAGATCTTGGCCACCGTCGTTCTCATATTTATTTTGTTCCAACTAGTAAGGTTTCAGATCAAACTTTCATTTTTATCATTTTTACCTTGTTTCTTGTGGTATATGCAGATCTGGGGCACCATTGTCTCTCCTTTAAGTCAGATTTTGTAGTTGTAAGTGACGTAACTCCTCTTCATCTTTTATCCCTTGTCTCTTATCCTTCTTTGGTATAAACTATTCCTCTTCATTTGGTTTTTTGTGGTATACGCAGAGCATATGTATTTTGTCACAACTATTAAGGTTTCAGATCTGAGTTTCATTTTTATCCTATTTACCTTATTTCTTGTTTAAAATCTGTTTATTTCATTTGTTTCAGATCGCAGGTGCATTCATTGTTGCAGATCTGCTTCACACCGTCGTTAACAAATTTATTCAGATCTGACTGGCAATTTTATCGTTTCTATCTTCAAATTTGTTTTAAATCTGTCCATTTACATCTATTTGACCCGTTTACCTGTTGATATATTTATTTCAGATCTTCATTGTTGCAGATCTGAGTCACACTTCCTTCTGTCACAAGTAAGATTTGTGTGTTTTGTTTCGTTATTGTTGATAGTGTGATGTTAAAATCGTAAAAAAACAGTCTACAATATTAATGTATTTGTCCAAAGAAATGTACAATGCAACCTACGTAAGAAGTCTACAACATAGACTTCACTTGCAGACTTCACTAGATGTCTAGTATTTATTGTGTGTGTTTTTTCATTATATGGTACTTAGTTCTTAATGTATTACGTAATCAGGTATGGGGCAATATAGCTACACACAACCGTCTAGTAGTTCCGCAAGGAGTGTGAGTTCAACTGCTCGTCGTAGCGCAGCATGAATTTCTGGATTTCCCAAGTTGTGTAAGTGTGGTTTGGTCGCAGTTCTTAAAACCTCCACCTCAATAGATAATCCGGGTCGGAGATTTTATGGATGTGAAAACCATGCTGTACGGTTTGTCTTATTGTCTTTTAAATTCAAATTTGTTGGTTTTGTTTGTGATTCATGTTTTAATATTGTCTTGTGTTGGATTATGTCTTCTGTCTTTCTATAGGATGGTCTTTTCCATATATTAAGTGGTGAGATGAGGCAGGTGATGGATAAGCAGGCATCGTTAATTCGTTAGTTAACATTTAATCAACGGCACGCCATAAAAGATTGTGGCTGTGGTGCTAGGTCAAATTTGGAGACGATTCGAAGTAACCTTCAGAAAACAGAGATGGAGTTAACTCGACTAAAGCTTCTTGTGAAGAAGCGTTGCAGAGGCGTCGACGTTAAGAACCTTGTGATGGTGTGTTTAATTATTGTATGTGTGATGATTTTCTTATATGTTTGGTGAACAAGTTCTTAGTTTCTCTTATCCATAAATGTTGTATAATATTGAAATTAGGATTGTAATATATGGAACAAAGCCTCTGATCTTTTGCCTCTTTATGGGTTGTCATACGTGTTCATATTATAATGTTGGTCTCTATTTTAGGTGGATCCGACGTGTGGTTAAGAGATGCATTTTGCGGATTTTAGTTGAAGTATGATATATTTTGGTTTTTATGTATTTTGGATTCCAAGGGTTTTTATGCATTTCTGATTCAAACAATATCTACAATTACATAACAAACCACTAAACCCTTATGAATTACGAAGTAACATACTAGATAGCAAACTTGTACAAAACGACAATTGCCACAACAAACAGAACAATGTTCTTTAAACTCTGAAGCTGCATCTTGCAATCTTTAATTTCCTTTTCAATACCATCTAGCTCCTTCTTAAAATTCCTTTATCACAACTTCACAAGTCTTTGTCTCCATTGTCAGATTTTCCATGGTTGATTATGAAACTGCTAAACCCTTCTCTAAACTCAATGAAGTTCTTTCAAGATCACCAAGCTTTGGTTTCATTTCTTCAATTTCTTCAAAGCATAGATTCATCCGTCCATTTGAACAAGTGAGACTGATTTTTCTACAACATACAAGAACATTTTCAATCGAATATGAAAATGTACTCAAACATATTGTCAAACCAAAAGTTTTACCTCATCTCCATTTGGACAAGCATGAAATGGCCTCCATGGGTTCGTCGACGTCCTTGAAGTCAACAGTCTTACACGTTCACCACATCTACAGTGAGTCGGAATCCCTTTTCCTCGATCACTCATCGTTGTCTCGCCGATTTTCCCAAAATTCTTCTCTCTTTGAAATTGGCAAAGAAGGAACAAAATAAAAACCCTAATTTCGACACTCAATTTTATCCCCAAATCGCAAAACTATGTCGTTTTAGATTAACAGATCCAACCCAATTTGTCACGTGTTATACACGTTAACAAGATATTTGGAAAACATTTGTAGACTTCATATGTAGACTTCATATGAAGTCTACAACGGCGTAAAAGAATGAAATTAATTACATTTTAGTGGCCCCAAATTTTTTGTTTGCTTGTGGACTTCAAATATGGAGGACCGACACTGTTTATGTGTCATGTGTGTTCATAGTTCATCGGAAAAAAATATTTGGCAGATGTAAAGAGTACAATTTACAAAGTGACTGTCCTGAGTCAGAACTTTTACACGTATGATACAAACTGAGAACATTTAATGCCCGCTTTATTCATAACTTTTACACGTGTAAACTTTTTCTCCTTTTAAACTCGGAACATTTATTGTCTTTGACTTCCCAAACACTATGTAGACTGCAAATGAAGTCTGCAACGTAATTAAAGCATTTTTTAATTTTATATATTGAAAAAAAAATACTTTTGTAAAACTTTCTTATTCATAATTAAACTATAATCATTTGTGAAGTATGAAAAATAAAATTTCACAACATTGAATGAATTTATAGAAAAAGACAAATTGCATTGGAAATGAAATGAATGAATAACATGTTGTATACTAGAATATACATGAATACCAAACGCTTACACTCCATCACAATTTAGTTAGCTATTGAAACGATTTGTTTTTGTAATTGGGTGCATATAAGCTGTATGAGTTTATGCTTGTAGTGGGTTTATGTTTTGGTATTCATATAGATAGTTTAAGGTTTATAGTAATTGTAGCTGTAATGTAGGGTTTGATTTAAGGTTCATAATTCCTACATTAACACGTTTAAAAACATAAACTTGCACAAAATTGATAAATTGTTAATATATTACATGTTTGAATGTTTGATAAAAGTTTTTATTTAAGGATTTGAATAATCCTTTGAAAATAATAAATTTAGGGTTTCGAATTGTAGACTTCAATCAAAGCCTACTTTAGTGTCGTAGATTTCATTTACAGTCTACATAGAGTTAGGGTTTCGATTTAGAGTATAGGGTTTCGGGTTGTAGACTTCATTTGCAGTCTAAATGAACCGGAAATTTTAACCTAACCGGCTAAATATACAATAAATCTACGGACTAAACCGCGGAATCCTCCCTCCTATGTTGTCTCATAGTAAACCAATTGTGTACTTTAATCCTCCTTCTCACGTTGTTATTACCGTGTTCAAACATGTTTTTAAAATTTAAGTTATTATCATGTCAAAATTGAAGTTACAAAGATCTTAATCATGTAAGTATGTGTTAGTATTTAACCATTACGCTATTGCAATTTTTTCGTTCCAATCACATCTATTTCAGATCTAATGTCTATTGTTTAAGAGACGAAGAGAAGTGACCCTTTTAAAAAAAAAAGCAAAGCGGAGACGTGACTTCTTAGTGAAACTGTCACTGTCACTGTCACATAGTTAATGTCATAACTTTTGAAACGTTTGAGAAAAAGTGGTCAGGTAACACTGACACATCAACTCGGACAGTAGACCTGTAATGACATTAACTCGGATTATAGAAGACTATTATAATGTAGCCTGTTTTAGTCTACACCGGAAGTCTACACAATAGACATCATAATGAGGTCTACTTTAAGACTGGAAAAGAAGTCTACATCATAATTAAACCTTATATTTAAATTTATAAATTGGGAAAATTATTTTTGTAAAATTTTATTATTCGTAAATAAACTATAATAAATTGTGAAGTATGACCAAAATTTGAACTTAGAACATTTATTAGGTTTGACCAAAACTAACAAGGCACGTCTCTTCGTCTCTACATCTATATAAGAGCATTCTTCATCTTCTCACAATCTATCTACATCTATATCAGATCATTCGCAAGAATATTGAGGAGATGACTTTTAGACTCAGACTAATTCGCAAGAATATTGAGGAGATGAAGACAAAATTCTCTGCTATGAAGATCATCGAGGAAGGTAATTATTTAGGATCTCTTATTGCATTGCATTTACGATATCTCATCAAGTCAGATCATTGAATTTCTTATTTATGTGTTTAACATCACTGTGTCATGATGAAGATTACCATTACGAAGTACCTATAGATGGACCCATGGATACTCCATACGCTAGGGGGGGGGTTTTGGCTTAGCATCTTGTTTCCAGTGGATTACCCGTTAAAGGCGCCAAAGGTTGGTTGATGCAAAAATAAACTTCACGTGTATTATCATGTGTTATTTACCCAGGTGTGATTTGAATTTGCACAGGTGTTTTTGAAAACAAAAATTTATCATCCAAACATCAATGGAAATGGAGCCCTAGACCATGACGTCTTGAGAAAAACAAAATGGTGTCCTTCCTATAAGATGTCCCACGTTGTGATGATCATTCGCAACCTTTTGAAGTCCCCAAATTTGGAAGATCCTTTATTGCCTCACATCGCGCATATGTACAAGACCCATAGGTTCATGTTCGATGCAACTGTACGAAGTTTGACGGCTCAGTATGCAATGCCAATGAAGTGAGGCTATTTGAAGACTTCCAAATAATGTGATATGATGCGGAGACTTTCTTTTATGTTTATTTTTCTTTTACGTTTATTTTTCTTTCATGTAGCAAAATGGGTCATTTTTCTTCTCGCTTCATATCAATATTCCTTAGAACCGGTGAATTTTATATTCCTTATTATTTGTATGTCAATCCGTATGTTTGTCTTTGTTGGCTAACATATATAACCCAAGGAAAAATCCCTAATTCATTTAAAGGTGGTTAAAAAATACAAAATCAAACTCAAACTCAAGTTCAAATTCAATTAGGGTTTCGTATTTTACACTTAAAATGAAGTCTACACTTAGGTATAATTCAGTTAACCTAATTTCAGAAGTCTACAATTAGGGTGTCAGAAGTCTACAATTAGGGTTTGGGAATGTAGACTTCATTTTTAATTTAGTGGTTCGGCTTGTAGACTTCCATCGAAGTCTACTTTATAGTTGTAGACTCCATTTGTAGTCTACATTGAGTTTAGGGTTTCGATTTAGATTATAGGGTTTCTGAATGTAGACTTCATTTGCAGTTTGCATTGAGTTTAGGGTTTTATTTGCAGTCTACTTTATAGTTGTAGACTTCATTTGCAATCTATATTAAATTGAAGTCTACATGAACCGGAAATTTTAACATAACCGGATAATTTTAAGCAATTGACAAAAGAAAGTTTTCATTAGGTTAAGCAATTGACAAAAAGAAAACAAAGTAAAAGGTCCAGGAAAAAAAAACCAGAAATAAAAACATGGAATAACACATTGGATCTTTTTATCTTTTCCTAAACCACCGGCTCACTCCATTGCATACTCCTCCGTCCAACGTCGTGCAGTTTCCTTGAACTTGGCCTTGTCACTTGGGTAAATATTGTCTACGTGTGCCGACAGAGGATTGTCCAAGTTTGGTGAAGCCATGAGATCTAGAATTTCCTTCAAAACCAGGGTCGGGTGGAGCGCGGGAGACCATCGCGTGGCTCTTAACATGTCATGGTCAATGCCTCCTATCGCACTGACATTGGGGTGGTAGATTTTGGTTTTGAAATTTACCCGTAGCGGCGAATACGGATAATCCAATGGCCATCTGTAGGAAATCCAAAAAACCCCTCCATCATATGGAGTCTCCGATGGTCCATTGATAGGAACTTCCACATGATAATCTGTACCATCGAATAACATATTAGGATTTAGGTTTTATTAAAATCCTAAAAGATGCATGAATACTTACTTTCGTCGATGATCCTCATCGAAGGGTATTCTTTCTTCAATTCCTTCAAATCACATCGAAGTCGAATGTTCCTTTGCTTAATCTGATCCATTGTTGGGGTAGTTTGGATGAAGTATACGAGTATAGAGATGCAAAGCCGAAGAGACGAGGATGAAGGAAGATGTAGAGATGGAGAGACGGAAGTACGTACCTATATATGTACATACGAAGAGACGTGTTGTAGAGGACGAAGAGACGTGTTGTATAGACCGAAGAGACGTCACCCGAATTAAAAAATATATAATAATAACAGAAGTGACTACTAATTAATAACTTTTGAAACGTTTAAGAAAAAGCTGTCAGGTTTCAGTGACACATCAACTCGAATAGTAGACCTCTATAGTAGACCTGTACAGTAGACTACTAATTAATAACTTTTGAAATGTTTAACAAAAAGATAAATGATTATTACAATTTTTTAGATAAAAGTATTAAAGTACAAGAAATGAGTATTCTTAATAAAATGTTTAAGAAATTAACCAATAGTTAAAAAAATCACGAAAATATGGTTATGGTTGTAGACTTCATTTGAAGTCTACTTTAGTATGTAGACTTCATTTACAGTCTAGCTAGAGTTGACGGTAAGTGAAGTCTACAACTGAAGTGTATTCAAAGTTACATTAACCGTTTAATGTTTACTATTGTCGAACCGGCTCATGTAAACTGATTTACGCCGGTTTACCTGCACAAATAACCGCATATGCATTCATTTTAAGCTAACCGTCCACTTAACCGCTTAATTTGACCTACATATAAAAACTCAAGGGTTAAAAATCTCGTTTAGTTTGGTAAGAAGGTCTGATAACCTTACCCTCTTTGTCGACGATTCAAACGAACGCCGCCGAAGTAAACTTCCAGAGTAGACTTCTACCGCCATTCCACAGTTTCCGAATAGAAGGTATTTGATTCTCTTTATCTCCAAAATATCTTCGATTCGAGCTCGGGTCTCACTGTTTACGGAGTTGTTCTCAATGCTACTGCAATCTCTTCCTCTAAGAAATAATGTCTTCCCTCTTATGTTGTTTGGATTCGAGATCTGGTCTCGGTTGGGCCAAAATGAATTTAAATCTCGGTTTTCCTTGCGTTTATATATTTTTTGGATCTTGTCGTTTTATTTCTTCTACAGATCTCATCGTTCCATTTCTTCTACAGATCTCGTTGTTTCATTTCTTCTACAGATCTTGTTGTTTAAATTATTATTCAGACATGAAATAAACATATCTTCAAATCTATTCAAAATCACTATATAAGACACAATTATACCTTTAGATCTATGTCTTTTTGTTACTTTTTGATTATAATTTTTCATGGCTATTACCAAATTCACCCTAATCAAATTTGATAATTATATAGGTTAATATTTGTTTCAAATGTAGACATCTTTTGCAGACTACTTGTTCAGACTTGTAATTTACTTTACTATTTGAGTAATTGTTGTTATTTGATCTGTAGAGAGGTCAGCATAGGTACTCAAGAATTCCCACCACGTTTTTATACCAAGGGTCTTGAGCCCAAACCGAATAAGAGCATTGGATACTATAGCAGTTATACGAAAGTCATAAATGCTATTACGGCTCCTGGTATTTTCCTTCCTGACGAATTGGATGATATCAGAAAGTCATCCTTGGGATTGTTCCTGATGTTACATGAAATGCATTTTGGTTGGGCATCTAGGCTGGTCCATCATATACTTACTTTACAGCTCAAATGCGAGAAGGAACAGGAGATATGGAGTCTCATTGGTGTTAACCGGTAAGGTTCTCTCTCCATGAGTTTGAACATATCACATGTTTGAATTGTGATTATGTTGAAGACCTTGGTCAACCTACTGTAGCGATTACGGAAGCCATGAACGCTTTCTGGAACCTCCTTGGACTGAGTGTTGATCAGGCTCCTTCTCTTGATGATTTAGTTGTTGTTCTTAATGTTTGTGGCAAATGAGACAGAGTGGACCGTATGAGGCTGGGTTATCTTGCCATCTATGCTGCCTATGTTGAAGGCAAAAGAGGTTCAACAAAAATCTCCATTCAGATGGCTAGGCTTGTTATGAATGAAGATGCTTTTCTAAAGTATTCCCATGGAAGACTAGCTTTCAAGAATCTCATGGAGGGTGTTAAGAAGGCAGATCTGTATAAGAAGTCATACTATATTGAAGGGTTTATTCAAGTTCTTCAATTGTGGGTGTACTATGCTTTGCCTGATTTTGTAGCTAAGTTTGGTCAGCCTATACATGATCTTCTAAACCCAAAGCCAATTATGCTGATGTACAAAGGATCTACCACATCTCGCAAGAATTACAAACAAATATGATGAAGCAACCATGTTTGAAGGATCACCTTGTTACTTATGCTGATGTACAAAGGATCACCTTGTTACTTATTATATGTTTATCTATCTACTTAACTGTTTGAAGTTCAAACTTTGAACTAACCATGTTTGTTATGCAGACCAATGTCGTACGTTTCGTAAGAAAAGATATGAGTGAAATATACCCAAGGTGGGACGATGACATTGACGACCCACTGATCGACAATGTTCTCCATGCTCTGTACGATGACAACTGGAAATGGAAGCCACGTCATTTGCCTGTGTCGGGTTTTCTGGTATCCCCGGTAAAAGTTGCGTCAGGTAATGTAGACTTCATTTTCAGACTTCATTTACAACCTGTATTGTAGCCTTCATTTATAGTCTTCAATGTAGACTTCAATTCCAGTCGGCATTGTATACTTCATTTCCAGTCTACAATCAAATGATTCACTTGCATTTGATGTGCCTTGTTGTATGCATACGAAAAATCATTACCTTTTTCACTCGTTCGACTTCGTATTCACGTTCTTAAACCACCGAAACTATCAATTTCACCGGAAAAACAACCCCAACCGTTTTATTCGGAAGAATTACGGGAAAACATGAAGTTATGAGTGAAAATTTTGAAAGAACGAAAATTAGAGAGATTTAGATGAAATTGGAGAGAAAATTAATGATGTCTACGTTATGAGCTCACTTATTATGCATTTACGTAACAAAAAATCAGTTGGTGTAGCATTTAGAGCTTCAATTTGGTTGGTCATGGTGGTTGAAAAAATTGAAGAAGATGGCATTTTCGTAAATAAGCTGATGTTTTTTGGTGTTTTAGTCTTTTGATAAGTTTCTGATTTTGAAAAAAAATAAAAATAAAGAAAAGATAATGGCATTTTGGTGAATATGAAAAGGAGAGATTTGTGAGAAAGTGGTGAATAGTAAAGAGGAAGAAAAAGTGGGTTAGTTTTGCATTTGACCAAAAGAAATGAGTTAGTTGAGTAATCGTCCCTTTTTTCTCTTTATGACAAACTCCAACTGTTTATAATTAGTGTTTCTATTATATTAACATTACTTATTGTTTCAGATTTTTATCGATTTTGCTAAACGATTGAACCTATTTTAAAAAAGGTTGAATAATTTGGATATTATATATATATATATATATATAGAAAAAGAGTTGGTTCGGCAATTTGTTTATGAAAGAGTTCATATAATTTATTTTTTTGTCACATTTATGTTTTCATTAACATTTTAGATTTTTTTTGTTGGTTTTAAACTTTATCTATCATCGTTTTTCAATTAATTAATTTTATGTTTTAGAACTACCGTTAAAAATATTACTAAAAAGAGCTCGGTTTTTAGTTCGCGTCGGGCCCCTACAAGTCTTGGCACGGCACTGTATATATATAAATATTGTGATATTGAGTATATGTACTATGTATAAAAAATTTCTTTGTTTTATTATTCTAGTAGAAAGGAGGAGGAACATAATAGGATAAAAATGATGGATAATTCATTTTTTAAAAATGGCGGGTAATTATGTTTTTAACAAAAAATGTGCACGGAACAAATTTAATTTTTTTGCCAACGAATTTCTCACATTAAGCTTTTTGGAGTAAGTCGGTTACTGACATTTTTTTTTATAATTATTATGTAAATTTACCGAAAACCATTGACTATTTTCACTACATTTTTCTGCACATTATCATCGGAAGCTTTTGGAGTGTGAGAAAATACACCACTTAAAACTATCATTTCATTAGTTTAGAGAACTGAACCCAATAGGAATTTGTCACGAATATGAGGATAAATTAGAAGTTCAAAGTGAAAAAAAAATTTGGTTCAACCATCAAAAGTTTTCATATTGCCAACAATAAAACGTTTCAATGATACCATATGTATTTTTATTCTTTTTCTTTGTTTTGAGATTAAAGATACCATATTATTTGGGACTTCAGTCATCCCAAAATGTTTAATTTGAAACAAATAAATCGTAGTAAAAAAAATTAGAATCATTGAGACTTTGGTTTATGCATGTTGCCTCTTGCACATCAATAACTTGTACATTTCTCAAATCTAATGTAGCAATAATTATTAACTTCCCAATTTATTTCCTTCTTCTCCTTCAGCCTCGGGTTTTTGAGATCCTATTGTCTGGAACATCTTTTTTTGTTCGCATGTCCATTCTAAATCCTTCTAGTTGGCTTTTCTTGTTGTATGCTGATGAAGGTCTAGCAAGGCAATGTACACAATAACTCAAAATCTCAAGTCTCAACTCAAACAACCCTTACATGCCTTCGCATAAGTTGTTGTCATCACTTCTTTATAACTATTTTCGTCCTCACATCTTTCATCAAGCAGTTTTTTCCTTGTTTGTGAATTTTAGCAATTATCATGCATGTAACCTAGGTTAATGTTAGCATAGGATTACCTGACGTCTGCATGATCGATGAGATTAAATTACACTTTGAAATTGTAAGTGAATTATAATTATTGCCCATACGACTTGTTTCACCTTTCAAAACGTAAAGATAGACAGCATAAGAGACATGAAGACAATGAACCATAAGATTAAGGAACCAACAAAGGAGACCATACCTCAATCTTGGGCAATGCTCCTCCGAATCTGGAAGAGAGATGTGCTTTGGTCAAATCAAGCTTAGGAGCCAACTCTTTAGCTGCTGGACCACCATCAGCTCCAAAGTCATTGAACCTAATAAGAAGTACCAAGATGCAATAGTTCAGAGTTTGTAAGATGATCAAAAACAGGAATATCTGAGAAGTTGTGAACTTTGAAGCAAACAAATATGCAACCAATTTAGAGCTAAATTGTGTACTTTGGCGACGGAAATGAAATGACATAACCAATGTAAGCAGAATTGTGAAAACTAAAAACTAAATCCTTAGATGATAGAGATCATATGAACAAGATGACTATTAAAAGGCTTAAAACCGGGGATATGGCAGTTTCTAGGGAGCTAACTCTATTGAAAAGCCTTAACATAAACAATAAGCAAATCACACATCGAGAGATTAATAAGATAACAACACAATGTATCCATAAACTTGAATCAATTGCTTCATCAAGAAAGAGATCTGAATCGTAACATGAATGAAGAAAGTACTTAAAAATCAAAGCTTTTATTGAATTCAACAAAAGGAATAAGACAAACCCTAGATTGGATTTACCCTAGATACTGTGGGAGCCTAAGCTAGCACAATTAGATTTGTTAGGGTTCGAGAGGAAGCAGAGACTTCTAGGGTAAGCTAGGACAACAAGAGATGAGAAAGTAGTTTTTTTTATTGCTTTGAATGTGTTTGAGTACAAAGTTGTGAATAAGATTGTCAATGCCTTCTCAAGGGCTTTTACATCAACTATATATACTATCTCTAAGGCGGCTAAACATTCCTAAGTCTTCGCGGATTCCATCCCTGCTAAGGTTGGTTGCGTCAGAGTGGGCTTCGTGTCTGGACCGGGCTTTGCACTGTCTTTATATTGTCAGGTCAATTTCGCGTCATTGGGCCGAAGGGCCGAGCCCGTGGTCGGACCTCCATGGAGCCGAACCCGTGGTCGGACCTCCGCAGAGCCGAGCCCGTGGTTGGACCTCAGTGGAGCCGAGCCCGTGGTCGGATCTCCGTGGGGCCGAGCCCATGGTCGGATCTCCATGGTGCCGAGCACGCAGTCGGATCTCCATGGCACCGAGCACGCAGTCGGATCTCCATGGTGCCGAGCAAGTAGTCGCCCGCCTGGTCCCGGTCCGTTCCTGCTTCGCATAGATTTATTTGGCTGCCACATGCTTTGCTTCGCGGGAAGACTTAAGTGCCATTCCGCCTTCTTCGTCGAGAGTCCGGAGGGCTACTTCTTCAATCGTCTGATCTTTGAACGTTGACGTTGAGCAGGTGAAAACCGACCCCAACAGATACGCTTTTAGACAAAATCAAACAGATTTTCGAAGGTTCTCAAAACTAATCAGATCCAAATGAAATTTTAATCCGTGAAATTGGAGAACAAATCGAGACGAGAGGGGGAAAAAACTCACATTTGCCAAGCGGAGAGGATGAATAGAGAAGCGAAGAGAACTCTTCCAAGAAAAAGAAAAAAGACGAAAGGATTAGGGTTTTGGGTTAGAGAATCGATTTCTTCAACCCAGAATCGATTCTCTTAGCTGAATAGACTGAAGAAAATGGATCACATCAACTCAAAAACACACCAATCAGAAGGATTTGTGAAAAGAAACGAAAGATTTAGAGAAGAGAGGAAGAAATTAGGGTTTATGGCAATAGAGTCGAGAGATTGAGAGAGAGAGAGAGAGAGAGAGAGCCTGAATGGTGGAGGAATAGGTCGGAGAAGGAGAAGGCGTCGATGTTCACGGAGGGAATTTTCTAAAAGAAATGGAATTTTCTGAAAGGGGATTTTCTTTTAGCCAAAAATGTGTTAAGTGTCGACGCAGGTGGGTTTTGTATAAAACATAAGACTCTTTGTTTAAGAGAGTAAATTCCCACCCAAAAAATAAAATTATTTCACCAAATCCCAAATAATTCCCGCCCATATATTAGTCTCAAAAGAGTAACAAAATAGTTACTAATTTGTGACTGATTTGTGACAATTTTAAGTTAGTCACAAATCAAATCCCTAAACCCTAAACATTTAGACCCAAATTTTGTTCTTCTTCCATATACCCTAAATAAACTGATATAACCATTATACCACCACTAACAAAGCTAATTTACAAAAACATCAACTTACATAAACATACTTTAAAACTTCTAAGTATTTATAAGCTAAAGTACATTAATGTTGTTCTCACATAAATATTTTTTTAGAAATTGATTTACTCACTACAACCACATCTTGGCTACTTTTTCATTGACTTTAGTACAAGCTGAATACAACTATGAATCATGGAAACATACATTTTGGGTTTTAATGTGTAGTAATGTAAAATGGAGTGGCAAAGTAGTCACTAATCAGTCGCAGATTTACATCTGCGTCGCAAATATGTCGCAAAGTAGTGGTATATTTGTGACTATTTTGTGACGTTAGTATAGGGTTTCAGATAAACCTTATATAGTCACTAAAGAATCACAAATTCGTCTCTACCAACTTTTTTAAAACTTGTTAATCTGAAACCCTAAACCCTATATGATCACTAAAGAGTCACAAATTCGTCACTACCAATTTAAAAAGAAATTGTTGTTACCTCCATTCGCACTCAAAACCTTATTGTGGCAAATGCGTCGTAAATTAGTCACTCCGTTGTGACATCGCTTTAGTGTTTCAAATATCCAAACCCTAAACCCTATTTCGTTACAAATCAGTCACAAGCCAGTCGTAAATTAGTGACTACGTTGTGACATCTTGGTAGACACTAAATTGTGACTCCAAATATCGTTACGAAAGCGTCGCAAATGTGCCACGACCTATAACGTCACAAATCAGTCTTAAATTTGTGACTACTTTGCGACTACATGAGAACCTTCGAAACAGAGTCGTAAATCGGTCGCTAATGTGTGACACATTTGCGACTAGGTTTATCAGTCACAAATATGCGACAGATTTGCGACTGATATTATCTTAGTCGCAAATTCGTCACAAATCCGTCTTAAGTTAATCACAAATATTAGTGACTGATTTCGCAGTCACAAACAGTAGTCACTTCTGGACTGTTTTCTTGTAGTGTACATAGAAAAAATTATAGAACGTGGAAGTACATAAAGTCGATGGAAGAAGATGAATGTACATGTATGTATAGACAATCATAATTCAAAATACAGCAAAAAAAATATAAACTAATAAGAAACTTGCATTCTGATGAATGTATGATTTCAGTGATTCTGAACAAATAAAACCAACAATACACATTAGATCAAACTTTGAGGTACTATGGTTTTCTACATTTCTCATGTTAAGGAAGAGTATTTGATGATGTTGTTACCTCAAGAAGTCCTTTTGCAGTAGCAATCTCAATAGTAATGGCAACTGCAAAACCAGTCATAGCGCCACGACCAAGCCATATGTCTAAACCACTACTTCCTTCTGAATTTTGCGTGCTTCTAATGGAAAGTGATGCTCCTCTGTTTCCGCTTCTTCTTCCTCCATGAGTCAATTTTCAAATTCAATGGCGCTAAAACATAGTCAAAAACACACATGCAAAATTAAATGAAAAACAACAAAGTCATCGTCTTTCGAAATTTACTCACCTTACCAGCCAAGAAATTAGTTACCAGTTCGATCTGAAATTTCTCCAAAATTTCAGAGCCAAACCACACATGACATAAAGTTTATCTTTTTAAAAATTTGCTCACACTACCAAGCAAATGCTCAAAGCTTTTTTATAAATTGGGGAAATTAGTTCTTGAATTTTCCTCTAATTTCTAATAGGTGAAACACAAACAGCTAGTTAAGCTACACAGAAACACCAATTTAACTTTAAATTACGATTTAGAAAATTGAGGAAAATTGAGCTAAGGATTACGTACAGAGAGGAGAGGCAGAAGCGAAGGTGGATCGGATTTCAGCAAGTTGCGACAAAGCAAAATCCATCAATGTATAACAAATTTGATAAAAGCTTATTAAAAAAGCATGTAGAAGAAAAATAAGATGAGAAAATTTCGAAAGAATCATCATGGGAGACTTTATTTACCTTGAGAGTTGAAAGAAACCCAGCTTTTGGCTCCTCTGGGAATTCATTGTGGATCCACTTTGTGTTGGTACTCTCTTCATTTCTAATCTCCTGAAAACAACAACAGTTGGTGAAATTAGTTGCTTATGATACGGATTTGTTAGTGAAAGTAGAACCGAATGCGATAAGAAAACCCATATGGAAACATTTAGGCAATACATCACATCATCTTAGAATGAGAAAGTGAGAAAAACATTAACACCACAAAAATAATTAAATGGGATATAACGAAAGAAAAGTAAAAGATTATTGCAAGTTGATAAAGATATCAACTTATCTCTGAAATTGATCGCTGTCTTTGTATGGAGAACTCAACACAGAGCGCTTACGGACATCGAGAAAAGATGGTAGTCCAATTTCTTTCAGATGGCAATGAAGCCTTTCACGTACCGCTCAATTATCACACAAATGAGGAGAAAATCAAGAGATGGGGTAGAAGAAGCGGCGATGGTCGGAGAGTAAGAAGGGGAAAAAATCTTCATAATTATATAACTCGAGCGGCGAAGAAGAGTAATTATACCCTCAATGCTGAAGTGGAAAGGTTTGAAGAACGTAGATAATGTTGATTTGTATCATCAATTGCATTATATAAAAAGGAAATCGAAAGAGCTATTGAGAAGGAGCTGAATCATGTTGTGTGAGATTTTCTGAGATTTTTTAAAGAGAATTTAGGTACATGGAAGAAGAAAGGGAGAGAAGGTTGGGCCTAGCTTGGTGTAATTTTGGGCTTTTGTAATTCGGCATAGACAAATGAGAGAACGTGATTATGTGGCTGAAAGAGGTGTTTTTATTGGTGGATTAAATCTCTGAATATTTTCCTGATTTTAGGCTGTGGCATGTCTTAGAGGCCTAGAAATCTTTCTCTTTTATATAAAGGAGATTAGTCTTTAATAGTGTTTGCATCGATCATGTAAAAAACTGAAAAGATTAATAAATGTGAAAGAGTAAGTTTAAACTTTATTTGTCTTTATATGTATTAGTCTTTGCATGAAAATTCATTGGTCATGGAAGAAATCAAAAACAATTGATTAGTGTGAAAAAAGTAAATTAGGGTTGTTGTTTGGAGTGCACAAAGACAACAACAAATCGAGATCCAAAAAAAGAATTGCGCCTTCAAAGAATTCAAAGAAGATAACAAAATTTTGTATCAAGACATGAACTTTTACAAGATCTAAATATTCGTGCACATATTCATGTTGAACAAATGCGAATTTTATAGAATAGGGCCGAACAACAACAATATCAACAAGCTCCGAGTCAAGCTGCTACATTTGGACAATATTTTGATGATCTTGTTGGATCTGGAAGCAATTAACTGAATTATTACGTTATTAATTCAATAATAATTATTATTGCGTTTTTTTAATTTATTTGATGTTGTTTATCTTTAATTTTGGTACTTTATGTATCTTTTAAATTGATTATCAATCAATGTCATTATATTTTCTGTTAAATTTCTGTTTGGGTCCGATCTACAATGACCTAAAATGACTTGATCGATTAAACCACTTGTAACCGTTCGGTGTGGCTACGCTACCAAAGAGATAATATATAGGCTGGAAATCAAATGGTCAGGCATACAATAAGGAAAAATGTCAGATTTTAGGATTATCGCAGAGAATTGCGAATGTCAATAAATAGAACGTTTAACAGGGAACTGATCAAGAATCGTTTTGAACTCGAATCATTGCTGTATAATTAGCATACTCTCGCAGTACTTCACTATGTATAACAAACAAAGTATCTAAACTCTCATTTTTATTCTTATGAAGGTAAATTTGCAGTAGAAACATGTTCAGTTTATACACAAAACTCCTTACCTGAGCTCTCGTTAGTTACGACGTTTTGCTCATCTAGATTAACTCAAAAAATTTAGCAACATTGTTGGTGAGTAAATTAATCTAAGAACAATTGCTAGGGGATCAATCAAGAAACATCATTAAGTACAAACCATATATGAAGAGCCAAACTAAATAAACTAAGATCTAAGAAATCGTGAAAATTCTTTGAATCCCCTCAACCTAACTGATTACTCATACATAATAAAAAATCATGCAAAGAGATGTAGAAGAAATCATGGTAATTTATTAAGATATACGAGGGTTTTTGAACTCATTTAAATATCTTTTGGATGGAATTGGAGAAGTTTTGACGAAAAATAAAAATCCACTTTTAATGTGTGAAGGACCGGGTTCGGGCAAAGAGGGTTAATCTTCTTTTGACCGTTGATCCAAATGACTTCAAACTTCTTTTGGATGAAAGTCATCTATCTCGCTTCTAAATTTTAGATAAATGAAATGGCTTTTTTAACCTCCAACGGTTGTTATACATCTATACATCGGATGCTTTAATCTAGAAACACACTAAAACTATCACTTAAGGCATAAAACCGCAAAAAAAAAAAAAACCATTAGGTATAGTGATACAAACCGTATTAAAACAATATAAGCTAGGATGCATCGGTAACGGTTAAACCAGAAACAAAGCAACAAAATACATTCATGAAATGCAATAAGGTTAATAAAACTATTTCGTAGAGGTACAAGAAGTGAGATATTCTTCCTTATCGAACCAAAATCAGAAAAATAAACAAATTAAAAAAATTGGTAATAAAGAATTGTTAAAGATTCCCTTGGTTGATCTAGTGTTTATATATTAGAGGGGTTAACCATGAGGCATACTCCCAAAAGAGTATTTTTGCCAATCGATCGATGATTCTAGGGAGATCGATCGATTGACTCTTTTTGGGGTAGTGAGTATATATGTAGTGAGTTTTTGGTGATATGTAATTGATCGATAACCTAAGGTGTGATTTTTTGGTTCAAACCCAAAACGACCAGTCTCTAGTGAATTTAACATACATTGAAATCTAACCGTTGGATTTGCATGAAATGATTTGGAAATGAAAGGTCACACTCCCATGTATTTTGTGTCAAACAATGATCTTCATCTAACGGTGCTATAAGATCTCTATCTAATGCGAAAGTATTGTCAAAAGCTATCATTTTTGGATCAAATTGCTCCTACTTCTTGAGTGATCCAATTTATAAATTTTAATATTATTAACTATTAGGAATTATCATTAAAAAATAACTTAGATCGATGAATAAGAAATAATATTATATGATAAATTAACCATTAAACGAAAAAGAGAATCAAATTGTAATTAATTATGACGCTTTGTATTTTCTTGGTTTAACTTTTAAAAGTCATAAATAAAATAATCTTCATAACACCAAAACAATGGTAAAAACACGTTCCATGTGATACATGACGTTTATTTAGCACGTAGTTGTTCAAAATAAAGTCAAAGCAACATCAAGCAGCATCATTATGGACAAAATAATCGAGCTTGGCAAGACCACGTCGTATAACAGTTAGATACCTTTCAGCTCTTCTTTGAATTTAGCCATCACATTCTTTGGAAACGTTACCAGCACCCGGACGCCATCGCTCATCTCTGGAACCGTCTTTGACACCGGCAATAAAATCCAGAAATGTGGCATTTTCATCGAAACTAAAGGTATTATGTTCACTAAACCTCCCCAACCATCGGAAGGTATACCGATTTGTCGCCAATCCGAGAGCATCATGGACTCTATGCCGATGCACGGAAGCGATGCCTTTAACTTTATGCCAAAGTAGAGAACTTGAATGAATATGATCTGTGTTATTGATATAAGCAGCTTACACAACATATATATATGATATCAACATAAGACCAGAACCCTAGTGTTAGCTTGACGGCCAATACATACAACACCGTCATAAGCCCAATACGACACCCAAGCCCACTATTACTAATGGATAGCCTAATACTCCCCCTCAAGGTGGTGCGTGTAGATCTCGAACGCCCATCTTGCTAATTAATTTCTGAAATTGTCGATTACCAAGCGGTTTGGTAAGAATGTCGGCGAGCTGGTCCTCTGTTCGAACATGAGGTGTGATCAATGACCCATCCTGAACAGCATCTCGAACAAAATGACAATCCGATTCGATGTGCTTCGTACGCTCATGGAACACCGGATTTGCCGCGATGTGAATCGCTGCTTTGCTATCACAAGACATAAACATTGGATCCTTTTGATGAAGTTGAAAGGCGCCAAGCAACTCTTTCGTCCACTTTAACTCTCCTAATGTCATTGCCATCGCACGATACTCTGCTTCCGCCGAAGACCGAGAAACCGTGTGCTGCTTCTTTGTCTTCCAAGCCACAATAGAATCACCAAGCATAACAAGATATCCTGTCAAAGATCGTTGCGTGAGCGGACAAGCATTCCAATCGGAATCGCAATATGCAGAAATTTGCAGATCATTGTTGACGCTCAAAAGAATTCCACGACCAGGGGCACCCTTGAGATACCGAACTAACCACATGGCAGCATCCCAATGTTTCTGACGAGGCCGCTGTAAGAACTGAGCAAGTATATGAACGGCGTAGCTTATTTCAGGTCTTGTGACCGCGAGATAGACAATACGACCGACTAGCCTTCGATACCGCGTAGGTTCTGTGAAATAAGGCCCAGTTCCTTGAGCTAAATCGTGATTATGTTCCATAGGTGTTCCGGCTGGTTTGGAACCAAGAAGACCACACTCTGTTATGATATCAAGGGCATATTTCTTTTGTGACAAATATATTCCTGTTTTGCCATGAGAAACTTCAATCCCTAAAAAATAACGTAGCACACCCAAATCTTTCATATGAAAACAACGACTCAAATAGGACTTGAAACTTGTAATTAAGGCAGAGTTATCTCCTCCAACAATCAAGTCATCAGCGTAAACCAACACAAACAAAGTTTTACCGCCACGAATCAGAGTAAATAAGGAATAATCTTTGTGATTCTGAGTAAAACCAAACTCAAGCATGGACAACTTCGCAAACCAACAGCGCGGAGCTTGACGGAGTCCATAAATCGATTTTCGCAAACGACACACACGGCGATCATCAGGTGTCGAGTAACCAGGGGGCAATTTCATGTATACTTATTCTTCTAAATCGTCGTGTAAAAACGCGTTGTGAACGTCCATCTGAAATAATTCCCAATTCTTTGCCGAAGCAATTTCAAGAACAATCCGTACCGTAGTCATCTTGACTGCCGGAGCAAATGTTTCATTGTAGTCGATACCTTCTTCTTGGCGATTCCCAAGTGCCACTAGTCGTGCCTTGTGCCGTTCAATCGAACCATCGGAATTGAGTTTGATTTTATAAACCCATTTGCAACCAATCACTTGTTTTCCCGGAGGAAGCTCAGTAAGATCCCAAGTGTGACTAGCCTCCAACGCTACTGTCTCTTTATCCATCGCCCCTGTCCATACTTTGTGCTTTACTGCCTCTTTATAAGTAGTTGGCTCAGCATGAACAACCATTGCTGCGGAAAACAGCTGCATCCAAGAGGAGAGACGATGACAAGAGAGATAATTAGCTAAGGGATACAAGGACGTACCGGAAGACGATGATGATGAGGGAGGCGAGACGGGATGTGTATCATTATGGGCTTGAACTGAATTTGTAACATATGGACCCAGCAAAACTGATCTTGTCTTTGTGCGATGCCCTCTGCCCAATAACTCAGCCTGTGGATTTTCAACCAAATTTGCATCACAAGAAGACGACGCAGAGACATCCTCTGTTTCTGTAGAAACAGGGGACGACAATAGTGAGGAACCCTCAGCGGCACTTGCTGGGCCACTTCAGGGTTGGTCACAGCTCCCCCTGTCTCATGACTCTCTCCGCCTTGAGCAGTGTCATTGATATCGTCATCATAAATAGCAGATGATGGACTCGAAATTCCACAACACAAATCCTCTGTCCGAATATCTGAACCAGAAAATGGATAGATGTGCTCGTGAAAAACGACGTCCCTTGAAACAAACAACGCCTCTGTTTCTAAATCACAAACTAGCCATCCCTTTTTCCCCGATGGATACCCAAGAAAAACACATTTAGTGCTGCGATCATCTAATTTGTCTTTGGCCCGATTAATCCGACGGGCATAACACAGACACCCAAACACACGAAGGTGATCATACTCCGGAGGGTATCCATAGAGAAATTCATATGGTGTCTTGTTGTGAAGAATAGGAGTTAGAGTCCTATTAATCAGATAGGTTGCCGTTAAAATACTTTCGCCCCAAAATTTCTTTGGTAAATTTCCTTGAAACAGCAAGGCTCGGGCAACATTCAAAATGTGCCTATGTTTCTGTTCGACTCTCCCGTTTTGCTGCGGTGTTTCAACGCATGACGTTTGATGTTCGATTCCAAAATCGGCAAAGAAAGGGCGTAAGCAGAGAAATTCGTCACCATTGTCACTCCTAATGGTTTTAATTTTTGTCTGAAATTGCCTTTCAACAAACATACAAAATCTTCGCAAAGCATCAGCAGTTTCTTTCTTCTCAAGAAGTAAAACAGTCCAAACTGCGCGAGAAAAATCATCGACGATAGTTAAAAAATATCTTGCTCCAGAAGTAGATGGTTCCCTATATGGTCCCCATAAATCACAGTGAATAAGAGAAAATGGTTCGCTTGCTTTATTAAAACTGAGGGAAAACGTGTCTCGAGTTTGTTTGGCTCGGAGACAAATACCACAAGATTGTTCTAAATCACTCAAACTACTAGGAAAACCAGCAACAGAAGCTAAAACGGAAAGGACTTTAGACGAGGGATGTCCCATTCGATGATGCCACAAATCTCTATTCTTCACTTTGCCAACATGTCCAGCCTTGATCTCAATTGCTCCATCATAATGATACAACCCATCACGCTCCTTACCCGCACCAATCAAAGTCTTCGAAGCGAGGTCCTGTATCACACAAAACGTTTTAGTGAATAGCACAAAACTAGCGACATTACGAAGTAACTGTGCCACCGAAATGAGAGTAATGGAGAGACTAGAAGAATAAAACACATGAGTTAAAAAAAGTTTTTCTCCGAGCTTGAGTTTTCCATGACTTGTTGCCCATGTAACTTGTCCGTTAGGTAACTCAATTGGACAAGGATCGATTTTTGCAATGTTTGTTAACAGACCTGCATCTCCCGTCATATGGTGAGATGCACCAGAATCGATAATAATATCATGTCGTCGAGTTTTACCGAAGAGAAATAGTTTATCTTTCTTACCCGAATATTGATCAGAGGAGGAAGTTGATTTTTGATTGTCTAGGAATTGAGCAAGAGTAGCCCACTGATCCGAGGAGAAATTTGGGATACCAGTTGATTGAGTATCCCCCGAGACACAGGAGGAGTTTCCGAGCTGTGTGTTAGAAGCGCGAAAACATGAACCACGGCCGCCACGTCCTCTGCCTTGGTTGTCAAATCCTCTGCCTCGACCTCCTCTACTGCTTCCTCAACCACCGTTCTGTATGTCTTTATCCCACCGATCGGGAAAACCAATAACTTGATAGCAATTAGTCACTTCATGTCCTTGTTATCCACAGTGAGAACACACCGTGACAGGTCTCTCAAAACGAGAAGCTGCAGCCTGTCCTCCAGAATTCACCACTGAGCTTAACGGTGTCGTTACAGAGAACCCGACTACCGGAGCTCTTTCTTCAGTGCCCTTCATGGCGTTAAGATGATGTTCTTCCTGAATCACCTGCGAGTAAACCCGACTCGAGATTCAGGTCACTCTTCCGACTCAACAGATTGGATCGCGTGGTGCCAAATCACGTGTTGTCCAGCCCCATCAAAAACTGATGCACTCGAATCTTCTCCTGTGTCTCTTCATATTTCACCATCGCTGCACAGTCTGCACTTCCACAACAGCAAGTGAAACCTTTCTGGAAATCGGAAAGATCATCCCATAGCACCTTGAGTTTGATGTAATAGACCTCCACCGTCTCACCGTCTTGTCTGCAGGCCGAGATATCAGAATGAATTTGATGGATTCTTATATCATCACCAACAGAGAACCTTCTCTGCAGTCCTGCCCACATCGCTTGTGCGCTAGCTACCAGAGATATGGAGGTTCAGAGCTTTGTCTCCACACTGCTATAGATCCATCCAATGATCATAGCATTCACCATATCCCACTGTTCTTCTTCATCCGGTTTGTTCACAGGTCGTCGAAGAGATCCATCAATGAATCCCAATTTTCGTTTGGTTCGAAGCGAATTGAGGAATAGCTTCGACCATCTTTCGTAATTTGTTCCATTCAAAAGAATTGGAGTAAGCACTTGTCCGGTATTATCTGAGGGATGCAGATAATAAGGAGACACAAGAGCATCCGATTTTACTCCACTCCTGCTCGTCATAGATGAGTCACTGATTCCTTCCGCCGCCATAAAAAATTGAGAACAAGAGATTTTGATTTTGATTTAGATTTGGTTGGATCTTAGCTCTGCTACCATGCCAAACTAGAGAACTTGAATGAATATGATTTGTGTTATTGATATAAGCAGCTTACACAACACATATATATATGATATCAACATAAGACCAGAACCCTAGTGTTAGCTTGACGGCCAATACATACAACACCGTCATAAGCCCAATACGACACCCAAGCCCACTATTGCTAATGAATAGCCTAATACTTTACTCTTTTCTCAATCTCGCTAAGTTGCTCCAACACGTATTGCTTGTCTAGTCTTGCTCTCTTCATGTCTTTAATAAGTCTCACGACACGAGACAACGACGAGTCACACAGCTCGCTAGCTGGCAATGTCATGAAGCAGCTGAGAAAAGCATTGCCATAGTAGCCTTGTGGTAATGGCGGCTCCAAAGTGCTGGAAATACCAACGGCTAACCCCAAAACCATAATCTCATCTGCACTCAGATTCAGGGCTCGGCACCGTGCTCTCCAAATATGGGCCGTAAGAATCTCCAAAGTCGTGACCACCACCTTCGTCTCCTTTTCATTTGTAAAAAGCTCATCCTCTACAATTATCTTCTTGAGTTTCAAAATATCTTCGGAGGTAATGTTCAGGATCTCACGTACCATGTGGTCAGGATACGGCAAAGGAGAGCCACCGTTCGGAAAATCAATGAGGACTCCTACTTCTCCTACAATAGTGTAACAAACCACGTTTACATTTACATATACAAATTCGTTGTATAACGTTAAAGGTGAGCCTATTTCCTGTTTTGTAAAGGGGTTCTTTTTTTTAACGTTTAACGCAAACGTAAAACGTTTTGGTCGAACATATTATTCTATTTCTATGAGAGTGTGTTAAGTGGTTGCATACCATTAAAGGTGAGTCTTTCTCTGTCCCATACGGGAATAACGGTGGGTTTGGTCTTCTCGTACACAAGCTCGATCATGGCTCGGAAAAACTGAGCCAGTCCAACACCATCACAGACGGAGTGCGAGTGAGCCACTCCAACAGTGATTCCACCACAAGCAAACATAGTGACCTGAAAAGCCCAAGGGTCATATCCTTCACCACCTTTCACAGGGTCGTAACAAGGCACGAGTTGGTAGGCTGCGTCCCCAGCAGTGTCCAAGTGATTTAGAGAAGCGAGTGTGCAAGCCGCGGTTGCCTTTATTAAGGGGACTCCATCTCCAGCAGTGCAATTCAGCTGAAGTCTATTGTCGTCAGATTTCCGGTGAAGTTTTCCGGCGAGAGGGTAGTAGTAGAAAAGAACATCAGAGAGGGCACGTTGGAGACGAGAAGCCGGGTCGTGATCTTTAAAGTAGGGCATAGGGGCGTAGACGCATATGGTTTTGAGGATGATTTCCATGTAAGGATGGTGGATAGAGACAAAGAGACATTAGGTGTTGGCTTTGATGGTTTCACTAGAACAACGTCTGATTTCTCAACGACCAAGCTGGGAATTGAACTGTCTTCACTTGACATCTGTATTTCTCTCTTTGTAATTTGTACCGAACGCTTGTTTTGTGTTTGCATATATTTTCATTCGTACACACGATGATGGTTCTTATAAATTGTTTTTGTAACCATTTTAAAATTATCTCGTTTCCGGTGGGGTTCATTTAAATATACGTACCCCCATCTTCAGTTTACAAAAATAAAAAGATTCGAATCAGACATGTCACTGCCTGTCACGTAAATGGACGGGACTCGCCAACTGCAACTCTTGTCATACAAAATATATAAATAAAAAGAGATAATAACTAAAACAACCTTGAAAAGTCTTCTAATAACTAAAACAACTTTGTAGAGATGAGAATACATGAATAGTCTTTTAAACCTTGTGATGTTCTTTTTATTACAGAATTGCCATCGAAATTTTTTTTTTTGGTTTTTGTAATTTTTCACAAAAACCAATTAAGTGACTTTCTCTTCTTTTCTTTTTTCATAACTTCGACGAGACCGAAAAAAAGCTGTTGGAGACCGCAACTCCGACGACACGGCGTCTTCTCCGACGACTTCAAGGTAAGTTTTGGGTTTCTCTTAACTTCTCTTCTCTTCCTTTCTCTTTTCTTCCTTTCGTAATATAGATACAAATCGATTTTGTACTTTGTTCTTGTTGGATTTCCGGGTTTGTTCGTATTCGATTTCTGGGTTTGTTCTTGTTCTTATGCATTTTTTGAAAGTTCCGATGCATTCAACAACAGGTAATTACAATTCCTGCTTCGTTTCAGTGGTTTTGTTCCGATTCAATTTCTGGGTTCTTGTTCTTGACGGTAGATTTATTTTCTTTGATGGTAGATTTATTTTTCTTTGATGGTAGATTTATTCTGATGGACGTGGAGGCTTCGGAGGTGGTGGCAAAAGAAGCGGAAGCCGTGGATCTATTGGATTCGGTGGTGGTAATGGTAGTTTAATTTGGTAGGAAGTTTGTTCTGTCATGGTAGATTTATTCTATGTTCAATGGTATGGTAGATTTATTTTTCTTTGATGGTAGATTTATTCTGCTGGACATGGAGGCTTTGGAAGTGGTGGCAAAAGAAGCGGAAGCCGTGGATCTATTGGATTCGGCGGTGGTAATGGTAGTTTAATTTGGTAGGAAGTTTGTTTAGTTATGGTAGATTTATTATATGTTCAATGGTATGGTAGTTTTTCTTTGATGGTAGATTTATTCTAGTTTGATGGTAGATTTATTTTTCTTTGTTGGTAGATTTATTTTGGTAGACGTGGAGGCTTCAGAGGTGGTGGCAAAGAAGCGGAAGTCGTGGATCTATTGGATTCGGCGGTGGTAATGGTAGTTTAATTTGGTAGGAAGTTTGTTTTGTCATGGTAGATTTATTCTATGTTCAATGGTGCGATAGTTTTTCTTTGATGGTAGATTTATTCTAGTTTGATGGTAGATTTATTTTTCTTTATTGGTAGATTTATTCTGGTAGACGTGGAGGCTTCGGAGGTGGTGGCGGAAGAGGCGGAGGTCGTGGATCTGTTGGATTCGGCGTTGGTAATTGTAGTTTAATTTGGTAAGAATTTTGTTCTGTCATGGTAGATTTATTGTTCTGTAATAGTAGATTTATTTGTGTCTCATGGTAGAGTTATTTATGTTCCATGGTAGATTTCTTTTGATAATTTATGATGTCGAGACGAACCATAATGGATCATATGATACTCGGGTTCAAGGGACCGCCGCTGATGTTGGTTCATCAGGTGGACGTGGAGGCTTCAGAGGTGGTGGCGGAAGAGGCGGAGATCGTGGATTTGTTGGATTCAGAGATGGTGGTGGTAGTCTAATTTGGTAGAAAGATTGTTCCGTCATGGTAGATTTATTGTTCTGTAATGGTAAATTTATTTGTGTCTCATGGTAGAGTTATTTATGTTCCATGGTAGATTTATTTTGACATTTTACGATGTCGAGACGGACCATACTAGATCAGACGGTACTCTGATTTGAGGAACCGCCGCTGATGGTGGTTCATTTGGTGCACATGGAGGCTTCATAGGTGGTGGCGGAAAAGGCAGAGGTCGTGGATAACTTACAAATTTATGTTTGAAGGTAGATTTATTTTCTGTTCAATGGTATGGTAGATTTGTTTTTCTTTGATGGTAGATTTATTCTCTGTTGAGTGCAATGAATTGACAGAATTTATGTACTCTAGAAATTTGCTCGCTATATAATCTGTCTCCAATGCACCTTTTATCCATGATTCAGATAATAAGTCTACCACAACATTATTCAAAGAACCTAAGTCAGATAATAAGTCTACCACAACATTATTCAAAGAACCTAAGTTAAATAATAAGTCTACCGCCACATTGTTTAAAGAGCCAAAGTCAGATAATAAGTCTACCACAACATTATTTAAAGAACCAAAGTCAGATAATAAGTCTACCACAACATTATTTAAAGAACCTAAGTCAGATAATAAGTCTACCACAACATTATTTAAAGAACATAAGTCAGATAATAAGTCTACCACAATATTATTCAAAGAACCTAAGTTAAATAATAAGTCTACCGCTACATTGTTTAAAGAACCTAAGTCATATAACAAGTCTACCACAACAGTGTTTAAAGAAGCTAAGTCAGATAACAAATCTACCACCACATTGTTTAAAGAGCCAAAGTCAGATAATAAGTCTACCACCGCATTGTTGTTTAAAGAACCTAAATCAGATAACAAGTGTACGAGAACTATATGAACCTATGTCAGATAACAAGTCTACCACAACTATATAAAAAACCATCGTTGGATATTAAGTCTACCACAACTCTATGACAACCATCTTTGGATAATAAGTCTACTATAGCAATAGAACAAGCTCCTTCGGATAACAAGTCTATCATCCGAAAAACATATCTACCATAAGGTAAACAGAAAAAACAACTTTACCGATATTTTTTGGGAAGTTGTTCTAGTAAACGGGAAAAAGATTGAATAAATATACCGTCAAAAGTATTAAATCTACCATTAATTATAAATCTACCACCACTATAATAAGTCTACCACTATAGTCCACTATTATAAATCTACCACCACTATAATAAGTCTACTAACCACAAAAATAAACCTACCACCCCAATTTAACTCTACCGTTAAAGAAAACAAATCTACCAATTTTCGGAAATAAATCTACCAATCAACAAATAAGTCTACTGCTCCAAAAAAAATCTACCATTGAAAATAATATCTCTACCAATCACTCTAATAAGTCTATCATTCGGAAACATCTCTACCATCAAGGGGACACAATAAGTCTACCATTCGTATATAAATCTACCGTTCAAAAAAATAAGTCTATGGACTTCAAATAAATCTACCATCACAGAATGGTAGATTTTTTTTTTTTGGCGGGAACTTTTCCCGCCGATTCATTAATGGCAGTTTTGTAAATACGTTTTTTGTTATCAAGGCAAATAAGGGTAAAACGGGTAAAAATTCTTCAAAACACAACTTTTTAAGGGAAAGGTTGTTTTAGTGCAAAACCAACTTTCCAAGGTTGTTTGAGTAAGTTTCCCTAAGTAAAATTATATTACAATATTGATTTTCTTTAAGGGGGAATTACAGTATTTTATTTCTTTAAGAACCTTTTTTCCGCAGTGGATCCACAATATAACTTTCGACATTTTTTTGCGTTTTTGTTTGGGAATATTTTTGGCTATACCACTTTTTGGCAAAAGCTTACGAAATCTACCACAAGCCCAAAAATTTTACGAAATCTACAACACCCTATTGTAAAAAGACATATTTGACCTTATTCTCTCTCTCTTCCCTAACCTCTTCAATGTTCTTCTTCTAAAAATAAATTGTCTCTATTCTTTACATTTGTTTTTCTTCATCTCTCTCTTTCTCTCTAATCGGAAAAAATGGAGATCACGGTGGAGACGACAGACATAAACAATGCCAGAGGCGGTGGACATAAATGATACCGGAGACAGTAAACAGATGCAATGACCACGACGGAGAAGACAAAGACAACGCAGGAGACGGTGGAGATAAACAATATCGGAAACGGTGAACAGAGACAGTGACCACGACGGAGAAGACAAAACAACACCGGGGACGATGGACGTAAACGATATCGGAGACGATGCCAAAGATGCTGATTGACGGCAACGACAGAAAACGGTGACCGTGAACGGCGATGGTGGTAGTGGACAAAAACAGTGACAAGTTATTTAATCGGTTTCTGCATAATGCATGTCATCCCTTTGTTGTTCAAACCATCTATATTCCTCTAAAATATTTGTATTTTTTTCGGATCTACATTTTTCTGCCTACAAACCCTGTTGGTTTACATGTCGTCCACCACTAATGTTTTTGTATTGATCGTTAACAGGAATTGATCATGAGATGTCTACATGTAGAAAGGACAACCAATTTCGTATATTGATGTCTATATCCTTTTCTAAAAAAGAAGTTCTGGAGTCTTTAACATAAATTACGACATATTAATGTCTATCTGATAGACGACATTTTATTGTGTGCACAAAATTATTCACGTGGACAAGATAATTATGATACTGCTAAACATAAAACAAATAGGTTATGGATAACCTAAGTATCTATGGTCAAAAGTTAACCTCTTGTTTTAAAACATGGTATACAAATTCTTGTCCCCGTAATTATCAACAATTACCAAAATCTATCACAATTTGAAATTTGTTTTATTGAGGACAAACATGTGTCTTTTTGTGACTGTCAATTGACACAATTACCCTTAAACTTCATCTATCTATTTAGTTTTTGTCCACAGACCCATGTTTGTCCACCACATCTGTTTACATTCACTGTCACCGTTTTTGTCTTTCACCACTGTTGCGGCCATGTTCACGGCCACCGTCACTGTCGTCGTCGTCTTGTCCACGACCATCGTTTCCGTTTCCGTCGTGGTCACTGTCACCGTTTTTGTCTACGACGAACAACGATGTCCACGACCACCGTCTCTATTCATATCCACTGTCGTCATCAACCACAGTCAAATTTTCATCCACGATCATTGTCTTCGTCATTCTATATCCGTTTTGTCCACCGGCGTCTTTACGTTGTCCACGATCGTCATTTATGTCCGCGACCACCGTCTCTATTCATATCCACCGTCGTCATCAACCACGGTCAAATTTTCATCCACGATCATCGTCTTCGTCATTCTATCTCCGTTTTGTCCACCGGCGTCTTTACGTTGTCCACGATCATCGTTTATGTCCGTCGCAGCCGTTTACAACCATCGTCTCCTACATTGTTTCGTCCACAGTCTTCGATCCAGTCTCTGTCATGGCCGCCGTCATCGTCACTGTTTTTGTCTACGACCACCGTCGCCATTCACGGTCATCGTTTTTGTCTACGACCACTGTTGTCGTCCATGTCCACCGTCTATGTCGTTGTCCACGAGGATTCACTCTGTCACCGTGAACCATCATCTCCGGTACCGCACCATTTTCCGGTTTGGTGATGATGGTTTGGTGAGATGGTGAGGGATGAGATAGAAAGAGAGAGAGAGACATGATTCACTCCGTCGTCGCCGTCAACCACCATCTTCGATATTATTTTCGTACCACACCATTTTTCCGGTTTGGTGATAATAGTTTGGTGAGATGGTGAGAGAGAGAGAGAGAGAGAGAGAGAGAGAGAGAGAGAGAGAGAGAGAGAGAGAGAGAGAGAGAGAGAGAGAGAGAGAGAGAGAGAGAGAGAGAGGTTTGGTGAGATGGTGAGGGATGAGCGAGAGAAAAGATGGTGAGGGATAAGAGAAAGAGAGAGATTACAAATAAAAGGTTATAGTGTCCAAGACTATGTTATAAAATCTAAGCCACGTGATGTTGTGGTACATTTGACAAGGAATTTGGGAAAAAGTGTTATGAGGCATAATTTTTCCTTTTTGTTTTTGTTTTATTAAGCTTTCTAATTACTGAACTGGCCATCTTATCGGAAATGCCGAATATACAATAATATACTTTTGTCTGTCCTTGTTGGTCCAGGATGGCCGCGAAACGTATGCAAAGAGTGGTCGAGATGTCTTTTTGTGTATAATTTACTAAAAATTTACATGAGTAACATATAGCATGACACACTTAAATCATTATTTTCAACAAATTTCAAATTTTACAAAAAGAACTACAAACTATCATGATCTAGCATACGCGCGAGTTTTCTTCCTCGTTCATAATTTTATATTTTAGTTTAGGTGGTTCTGAATATCAAACTGTTGAATAATTTTTGAATAATTTTTTATCTTAATGTTTGCTATGATAAATATATGCATGATGAATTCTTTTGCAATCTACGTAAATGTAAATGACGAAATCGTCTTCTGCCAATGTTAATACAAGATTACAAATCAACTGGATTGAGGATTGTAAACAAATCTATATATAGAATATCAAGAAAACAAATTCTTGAGATCGAATAAAATAGAATATTGAGTATTGTAGACATTCTACAATTGCAATGACTAAAAGTGTTAAAAAAAATGTTGGTTTGAAATATTCCTCTTCTTGCTGGCTATTTATTTGATAGAAACTTATTGGACCCAATGGCTTTGCATCTTTCTTATTTTGTGTATAACATAGATTGTATTGCATGTCTGATCTTCCCACTATCCTGAATAGAGACCAAAACATGAGATGTGTATAAAACTTCTCTGTTATTGGAGTTTAAGACCAGTGGATGAAGGTGTTTCCATTATCCTAAAATCTTTCATTTTTCTGGACATCGGCTGGGTAGACCAATGTGTCCTTAGGCAATGTAAATGATTGGAAAAACAGACACTACAAAAAAACATGTTGATTTTTTGACCATGAGAAAAATGGTCAAAATATTTTTGACCAATATTTGATGAAAGTTTAACTTGGTTGAAATATCATACAATTTTAAGTGGTCAGTAAATAGTCAAAACATTTTGACCAGTTATCAATTAAAACGAATGTTGGTCGAAAACTAGTCAATAATTTTTAACGAACAATACTTGACATAAATTTGTCAACATAAATTTGTCAAAACGTTATCGATCAAATATCGACTATATAAGTAATTCGTTTAGAATGGTCAAAACAAAGTCAAAATGTTTCAACCAATTTTTGACCACTTAAATCTATTGTTAATAAATTTAAAACTTTGTAGAAATTTATTATTCTTCCGAATTGTTATTTATTTAATACTAATGTTAGTATTTATTTTAACAAAAAAACTTAAGGTTAAACATAATCACTAGATTCACTACTATAAAATATACAAAAAGACATCAATTAGATTTTTTCTATATTAAAGCATATTTTATATCCTTAAGAAAATACTTTCTATCCAAAAAAGGTAGAAATTACCGGCAAAAAAAAAGTAAAAAAAGAGAGGAAAACATGCAAAGTCCCACATCGACTTTTGTGAAAGGACTACACAAAATTTTATATATATAAATATTAGTCCTTATCTTAGGTTTTCAAGTATTTAACAAGCAAATTAAAAATATTGGCCCATTTAAATCAAATTTGGCTAATAATTTAGTGTTAGCCGCATAATTAAATCGATTATTTAAATTTTGAGTCGGTTGACCATCTTCCACTAGGCGAGTACCCTAATTTTTAAAATCTTAACTAAAATTATTCCGATCTTGATTTTTGATAAAAAAAAATTATTAACCATTAATTTCGTCGAAAATTTCAAACTTTTCGATCAGTTGTTGCATCAAAAATATTTTGACCATTATTTTTGGTCAAAAATTATTGACTGTTTATTTGGTCAAAAATTATTGACTGTTTATTTGGTCAGAAACAAATGACCATGTCTAAACCAACCTCTTTTGGTCAAAATATTTTGATCAATTTTTGACGAAAAAAATATTTCCAACTAGCATTTCTTGACAACCAAGATTTGGTCAAAAATCATTAAAATGGCTATTTTTGACCAATTAGTGATCAATTTCGTCGTCAAAAATCACCTTGTTTTCTTGAAATTTAATTGTGGAGTGACAAGAATATTGATGATTTATGCATTAGTGTATAAACTCAAATAAGTTCTCACCTTAATCTTGAAATAACATGCGGACCTTGAATCTAGGAACAATACTGAATGAAACAATATTAGAATTTCAACACTCCACTAAAAGTAAACCCATACATCTATGAACCGCTCATTCTCCCGTTTCTTCATCGCCTCCCTTCTCAAGGGTTTTGAAAACCAGGCTTCAGGATAGCCAAAGTGCCAAACATCGGCAATTCTTATTTACACCATTTTTTTGGTTTTAGATAACTAAGTACTTTGTGTGAGAGCAGTGAGATCTGAAGTATCACAGGAAGGAATGTATCCTGCCTCACCGCCGGATGTATCACAGAGATCTTCGCACGAAATATCTTTAGACACGTGTCAAGTTGACCTCGGGTCAGGGCCAAGCAAGTGGAGTGGACTCCCTCACCTTTATGGTTGGGGTGCAGATCCTTCTGGTGTAAGCAAGAAAAAGGGAGAAGCATTTAATGAAGAAATGATGGGTAGCCGAACTGGTGTCTCTGTCTGGAACATGCGAATACCCACTCATCCATAGGAAGTGTTGTAACAGATAGACACAAGGAAGATATAATGCATCAATGGTGGTTTATTTTGAGGTAGCTTTTTCGTGAGTTTTAAAGAGATTGTGAAGGCATTGGATTATGCTTGTTACAATATCAACAAAGCAGAAAGAAGTTAGAACTATGTGGTATCACAGAGTCAGTCCCAAGAAGTCAACACATCTCAAAGTCAACAAGTCAAGTTACTTTTGGAGTCATGAGCGTGCAAAAGGAGTTGTTTGGCTCGAGGTAACAAGTTGCAAGCTTTTGAAAATACTTGAGAAGTTGTAAAAGTCAAAATGTACTTTTGGAGCTTCCAGATGTGACAAGTAGCAGATGGAGCAGTAAAAAGCAGATGTTAGTCAGAGTGTAACAGACGGACCGCTGGGATTTAGGCGAGTCTGCCTGTTTTACCTAGAATGAGATTGAAGCGTATATGAAGTGTTTCGTGCTGATTTTTGAAAGGTAGATCTTTGGAAAAAAACAAAAAGAAAGAGTTTAGATTTTCTAAAGTGTTCTTGGTGAAGAACGTGAGGTTATGAAAGATTGGAAAAAATCTTGTTACAATGAGTATGTATGTTGGGTTATTCTTGGGTTTCCTTTCAAACAAAGATTGTTAATTATCTTTGGTATGTTCTGGGTAGGTTAGAGCTGGGATTGCATGTTGTGATTGTATGATCTTGAGTGAAGTCAAGTTGTAGTTGTACTGTGTGTAACAGTGAAGTGAATGGAATGTATGAGTGTTTAAGGAAATAGAATTCGTGTATTCTATTGTGTCTTATCTATTCTTACAACTCAAGTCTATATTCTAAGGTCCAATATCCTTACATTTGGTATCAGAGCATCTCACCAAATTCAAGAGAAGTTCTTCTCTTTAATTGGTGAAGATCTTGTGACATGGAGACTACCTCAGAAATTGTAGGAGCAAACAAAGCTATACTTCTTGACACCAAGAGGTATGGTTACTGGAAGGTCAGAATGACACAACTCTTACATTCTCAAGGTGAAGATGCTTGGACAGCTGTAGAAGACGGTTGGGAAGCTCTGACACAACTCACTGAACAAGGATTCAAGATTCTCAAACCGAATAGCTTGTGGACAACAGAAGAGAAAAACCTATTTAAGTTCAATGCACGGGCTTTGAATATCATCTTCAGTAGTGTTGAGGAAGATCAGTTCAAACTAATTCAAGGATGCAAGACAGCCAAACAAGCGTGGGATATACTGCAGAAATCCCATGAAGGCACATCTCTGGTTAAAACACAAGGCTTGATAAACTTGCATCAAGATTCGAAAACCTCAGAATGGATTCTGGTGAAACCATTGTCCAATTCAGCTCAAATCTTAGTGCTATTGCCAATGATGCTAAAGTGCTTAGCAAAACTTACAAAGACAAGAAACTTGTCAAGAAACTTATGCGTGCTTTACCACATAAGTTTGCAGTTCACAAGGCTGTCATGAGGGTCACTAGAAATATAGAATCTTTGAGATTCGAAGAACTTGTTGGTATGTTAAAATCTGAAGAAATGGAAGTTAATGAAGATAAGAAGGAGGCACCTCGTGGAATAGCCTTCACTGCAGAAGAAAACAATACCGACAAGTCCAAAGAATTGAAAGATGAGATGTCACTGCTGGCTAAGAACTTTGGTGAAGCTTTGCAAAGGGTGTCACATAATCAAAATTCCGGATTCTCAAGTTAGTATCACGACAATGATAAAGGGTACTAGAAGGGCTACAAGCCAAAAGAAGATAGAGATAACTACAGAAGGGACATTCAGTGCTATGAGTGTGGAGGAACCGGACACATTCGACTTGAATGCCCCGGTACCAAACTCAAGGAGTTGAGATGTGTTGAATGCAAAGGAAATGGTCACATCAAACGTGATTGTCCTAATCTTGAAAAGAGAAAGGAGAAGTCTCTCCTGAGCTTTAGTGACTTCGACTCTGAAGATGAGGATACCTCAAAGAAAGAAGATCTAATCAACTTTGTTGCTTTCAGTGGTACAACAAGCATTCTCAGGATGCTATTAGACACAGATTCAGAATCAGAAGAAGATCATGTCTCGGATGATCCAAAGAAAGCTTATCGAAAGCTATATGAGAGTTGAATTGAAGTTAGCATTGACAATGCACAACACTCAGAAGAAATCTCGGAGATCCAAGATGATTTTGATCAACGAAAGGAAGCACGTCTCATAAAAGAAAAAGAATAGAAGAATCTGGACTAGTTCAAGGAAGAACATCCAAACTGTGTTACTGATGACCTAAATGTCATGATTCAGTACCTTGAAGCTCAGATCTCGCTTGAACAAGAGAAAAAGACTCAAGTGTTCAAAGAAACTATTAAAACAGACAAGAAGATAAGACTGCTGAACAATGGATCTCAACAACTTGATGACATCCTAGCTATGGGAAGAACATAGTCTGTTCACAGAGGGTTAGGGATACACTGGATATACCAGGAAACCTGAAGGTATCAAAGAAAAGGACACAGTGTTTGTTAAGCAAAACACTGAGATTGATCATGACTGTTGCGTCACAGAAAAGATGAAGCAACCTATCATCAAATCAAAGGTTTGTAAGAGTATCACAGAGTCTTCTTTTTAACAGCCAAGAAATTAAAGGAAAGCAAAAAGGGATCAAACTGTCAGAAGACGACCAAGTAGGAAGTGTTATCACTGTGGTAACACATGTCACTTTTGGGACATATGCTTTGCTCAAAAGAGACAACTTCATTCTCTATGGAACCATAACAAGTGGTGGATGGAACCAAAGCACCCTAGGTGTGTTTGGATGAAGGAGGAAAACCTTTACAAAAAAGTACGGTCAAAATTCAGAAAGAATTATCATAGTGAAGTGTCTACACATGAGGTAAAGTAAGGGTCTATCATTGCTGATTCAAGTGGTGAAAATGGAGAAAGCTATGTTGCTCATCTGGCGTCTATTGATGTCTTTTGGTGTTTTCGAGTCTTTCTATGTTATTATTAAGTACAAGGACGATTGGAACTTATTGGTGTTTACTGGAGCATTATGAAGCAAAATGGAACGAGAAATCAAAGTCACAAATTCGGATTGAAGTTTTTCAGGACCATGTCGAGCGACGAGAAGGTCGTGTCGCTCAACACGAAGGATTTCAAGCTGGTGTTGATCGACACCCTGGTCGGTCAAGCCCAATTCCCAATTTTGGAAGATTTCCATCTTGCGTCAGAAAGCTCAGATGTTTGCAATAAGGCTCATGACTTTCATGTAACCTATATATATATATGTGTGTTTTCAGCTATTGTTTAGGGTTATGCTTTATTTTATCTACTTTTAATAGATATCTTTCAATTAATAAAGAGAGTTTATTGCTGATTTTAATAGTTCCCTGTTAGGTTTAGGGATTTTCAAAGGTGTGATGAATTCCTAGATTTAATTCAACTGGTAGGATAATATCATTAGAAGTTCTTCATCTTAACTTGTGTTTATTGCTGATTTTAGCCTCGCGAACTGGAATATGATCTTAGGTTAATTAATAAAAACGACAGTTTTATTAATTGCTTGAACTAGTTTTTGATGAGCAAAATTCATTTTCGCAAAGACATTTGGTTTAGTGTTTTGTGAATAATTGAACCTGAATTTATTGCTTGTTTAAAGTAATCTGATTTCGCAACGACAGTTGGTTTTCTAGGGTTTAAACATAGATAGTATTTGCAACGACAGTTGATTTACTTTACAACAGTGTTTCAAGTTCTTGAACTGCGCTTAATATTCCTATCTTTAATTTATATCTGCAATTCTGATTCATCTGAGATTTTCTTGTGCCTAGCTTTCTTTTAATTGATTTCACAACCGTTTTAATTTCTTTAATTACTTGTCTTTTCATTATCATATTCTCGCTTAGCTTAATTCGAACGTTTTAATCTATTCTGTTATTTGATTCCCTGTGAATTTCGATACCCTAAGTACTATAGTGATCTCTTAATTTGAGAGAGTAGCTTAAGGTAAATTTGAGCATATCAAATTTTGGCGCCGTTACCGGGGAACTAGCGCCATTACATTTTTATCATTAGGATTTTGTCTAAGTATTTTTATTTTTTGGTTTTGCCTGCTAGTTTCCTGTTTCTCTCTTTGTTTTGCGTTTCAGGTGTATGCCTGATACTAGAAAAAGCCAAGAAAAGGAGCTAGTTGAATACAGTCTTCAGGAACTTGCACATTTAGAACGTGAGAACAGAAAAGCAGCAAGGATGGCTGCTAGAGGACATCTAATAATGAGAATAGGAGGAGATGGAATCCTGCGTGATCCGGAAGGATTGAGATACAACGAGGAAGGACAAAGGATTAACGACGATGGTACTGTGATCGTCGAAGAAATCGAAGAGGAACAAGCGAATCTGGAGCATCTTGTCGAGCGAGACGATGACCAGATCGCTCGACACAAAGAAAACTTGGGTGTGGAGAGACACCAAACTGGTGTCGATCGACACCAGACCAAGAATCTGCCAAATTTGTTGAGGAATGACCAAAACGATGCGCGAAGACGAACGCTAGTGAATTTCAACCGTCCAGAATAGTTCTACGCTAATAGGTCTGCTATTCGCCCACCTCCATTCCAAAGGAATGACTTTGAGCTCAAACCGGTGTTCTTCTCCTTAGTTGCTCAAGACCCATTCTGCGGTCTTCCACATGAGAACATGATGGATAACATCGAGAGGTTGGAGGATCTTGCATCTGCTATCAAGGCTAATGGAGTCTCAGAGGATTATCTATTCTGCAAACTTTTCCCCTATTCTCTTCACGGGGAAGCTAAGTATTGGCTAAGGACACTTCCACTAGGCTTGCTTACAAACTAGATGGATACAAAGAATGCTTGCTTAAGCAATTTCTTTGACGATGCAACATCCGAGGACCTTAGAGCAATAATTTCGACTTTCAAGCAAGGAGATGTAGAGGCATTCAAAGCTGCGTGGTACAGATTCAAGGGCAATCAGAGAGACTGTCCACATCATGGATTCAATGAGGTGCAACTACTTAATATCTTCTATAGAGGGATTGCGCTGCAGTATTCTGTGACTCTGGATGCTGCGAGCAACGGGAACTTCAATACGAATTCTCCAGGGACTGCTACCCAGCTCATTGAGAACCTTGCCAACAACAACAATACTAAAAATATGGACTACGAGAGGAGGCTACAAAAGCAAGACATCAATGGAAACCAGCTAGCAGAGGTCACTAAAAAGCTGGATTCAATGCACGATCTTCTGGCAGGGAAGAAGACGGTTCAATTTGCTATAGAGGTTCAGACATTCGAGCCAGAAGATGTGAACTACATCAATGGATCCGGATTTCAGAAATATGACAATCAGGAAGGCTATGGTGCGAAGCCGTTTTAGAGCAGCAACAATTACCAAAGGAACTACGGTTCATCTTCATATTAGAAGCCTTCTGAGCAGAACAACAAAATGGAGGATATGCTTGAGCAACTTCTGGAAGGGCAGCAAAAGATGATCGTAAGCTTTAATCTGAAGTTGGATTCGGTATATCAAGATCTTAATAGGAAATTCGAGGCATTGAGCACTCATGTCAAGAAGCTGGACGTTCAAGTGGCTCAAAATGCGAGTTCTGTCAAGAGACAAGAGGGGTTTCTTCTTGCGAAGACTGATGCCAACCCCATGAACACTTGCAATACCGTTCTAACTGAAGAAGAGGGGTATTTTGACGAGTTTGAAGAAATTTTCGGGACTACAAAGCATTTATCGAGCGACAGGGATATTGTGTGGCTCGACGCGAATAAAGCTCAAGTGTCGATCGACACTCAGGAAGTGTGTTGATCGACAACCCCTAAAAACTCAACTCAGATCGCGAAAATAGAGCTGGTGTCGATCGACACCCGACCCAGACGAGCCCGAATTTCGCGACGTCTTTAGTTCAAGCAGAGGAAAAAGTTTACAAGCCTCCACTTCCATTCTCTAGAACTAGAAAGTCCAAGCAGGACGTTGAAGACGCCATTTGCAAAAAGATGATTGATAAGATCATGGTCAAGATGCCACTTGTTGATACGATTAAACTTTTGCCTGCAATAAGGAGATACATCAAGAGGATGGTTGCTAATGGAGTTAGTCCTGAAGAAGGAGCGCTTCTGACTCGAGATATCAGGGCCATTCTTTTGAACACAGCTCCAATCCCTAAGAAGAAGAAGGAGGATGTGGTGTTGTATGAAGAGGTTAACGTCATGATTCAGAGTAGAGTTCCAGTAAAGCTACCGGATCCAGGAAACTTCATGCTTAACTGCTCCATATCAACAGGAAGTTTCCCTCATTCTCTTTGTGATTTGGGGTCTGGTATTAATCTGATGCCTTTGTCAGCTGCAGAAAGACTTGGGATGACAGATTTTAAAGTAACAAGGATGTATTTTCTACTAGCCGATCGATCTATTAGATTTCCAGAAAGAATTCTAGAGGATGTGCCGATTAGAATTCAAGATTGCATTATTCCTGCGGATTTTGTTGTTTTGGAATACGAAGATGAGCCTCAAGACCCTTTAATCCTGAGAAGATCCCTCTTAGCTACTGTTGGCGCGTAAATAGATGTGAGGAAAGGGAAGATAAAGCTTTATCTTGGTGATATTATCATGGACTTCGACATGGAGAATACACGAAGAAAATCCACCATTGATGGTCAAACTTTTTCAGTGGAGATTTTAGAGGATGAAGACTCTAAGGAGTTAGATGCCAGTTGTTCATCTGTTGCCAAACAAATCCTTTTACTTATCCCAACCCACAAGCCACCCCAAGAGCAAATGTGCGAGTCTCCTGAACTTAATTTTGAACCTCCTCATTTTATCAATGCTTTAAAGGTTGAAAAAGTGATTACGCGCTCATGCAAGCATCGAGTTTCTCGTGCAAGTCTTGGTTTTTCTTCTGATAAATGTGCAGGAATCCTAAGGAGAGTAAAAGGACTTCAAAGCCTCTCGCGAAAAGCGCATCATCATTCCTCAGGAGCTGAAAGACAACGGAGCAGTGGTCGTTCAAGAGATGCTGCTAAAGACGCAAAAACTTTTTCCTGGAATCATTTCATGGAAAAGTGCGGATCCTCCAGACGTCTAAATTCACAGTCAAGCTAACGGACTGAAAACAAGCGCTTAGTGGGAGGCAACCCACTTGTGAGTCTTAATAATTATGTTGATTTTATTTTCTTTTATAATTTTATGTTTGGTGTTGTTTTTGGTTTATATTTTTAGGAGACGAAATCGTTCAGACGAACTTCAGATGCCTCTGTCAAGCGACACGTGCTCTCCGTCAGTGTCGATCGACACATCGATCAAGTCACGTTTTATTCTTCAAAATTTCAATTCCTTTCGCTTTCTATCTATTTTATTAACCTTCTTCAGGCTTAATAACACTGGGGACAGTGTCGTTTAAGTTTGAGGGAGTTAGTTACTAATTATTGTATTCTATTTTGAGTTTTTATGAGTCAGTTTTTAAAATTTCGGGTCAAAAACTTCCCTTCTACTTGCTTTGAACAGCACTTAAGGACCATTTCCAATGCAAGTTGGCTCGTTTTTACTAAGGTGGGTAACTGAAAGTGGATTGGTTTAACGGAGCAAGTTTAGACTTCTGAAGAACACCATAAAGACGTTGCAGACCCCGCTCTTAATCAACTCAAATCTCTCATATTGAGCATTGGAAATCGCAAGACTTGATTCAACTTCCAAACACTTAAAAGCGAGGACGGGCCACTCTGAAACTTCTTCCCAAATGATGAATACAACTGTCCTAGATCAATCAAAAGCCTCATGACCCTGTCTCCACAAGAAACAACAGTAACGAGTGCTGATCTACTAAAGTCATAGAGATGCTAAGGTATTAAAAAAAGTCTACAGAAAAGTGTAGTTTAAGCAGAAAAGTGCAAGTCAGAAAATCAGAAAAATCTTGAAGAAAAAAATTAAAAAGGGCATTGCATCTCTATGACATCCTTAATTGGATAAACAATTTCGGAGGGAAGAGAGAGGGTGAAACGCAGGAAAGTGTTAAAGGAAGTGAAAGAATCTAGAAAGTCCAGCAATCGATATTCCCTCGATGAGACCGCACATAATAATGAAAGGGGTTTGCAGCTGAAAGTCTGAGTTTCTCTAAGGGGTTTGGATTCAATCTAGAGAACTACTAAGCTTCTAGGCACACATCGAAGTATTACCGGATTAGCTTTGCAAGGTATGTGGTTCCTAAAGGATTGATAATAACTGTTTTGCTTAGGGACACGCAAAAAGCTATGTCTGGGGGAGTTGATATATCATGGTTTTTACCCGTTAAAGACTAGGCATGGGCGTTCGGATAACCATTCGGATTTCGGTTCGGTTAATTCGGTTATCGGGTTTTTGGTTTTAGGAATATAATACTCATTCGGGTATTTTAAAATTTTGGTTCGGTTTCGGTTTGGTTAGTGCCGGTTTCGGTTATCCGAGATACTCATAATTACGTAAAATTTTCTCATTTTTGGTTCGATTTAATTATTTTTAACTCGAGTTATCCGAAAATGATAAAAAGAAATTGAAATTTTCAAATAATATACATAACTAAATTGATTTTTTAGCCAAATATACCTATACTTTTCGTGTTGACCAAAAATAACTTTAAAAACTATAAAATTTTGCCTAAAGTATATGAACATATCATATCTTATATCTAGATATATGTAGGTTAATTTTATGTTTCGGGTATTTCGGTTACCCGTTTAGTTTTCGGTTCGGTTCGGTTCGGGTTCGGGTTCGGTTTTTCGGTTTTAGATATTTAGAACCCATTCCGTTATTTTATAAAATTGGGTTCGGTTTGGTTCGGGTAATTTCGGGTCGGGTTCGGTTTGGTTTTTCGGGTTCGGATTTTTTTCCCACCCTTATTAAAGACCATGATATAAGTCCGATTTCTTGATGTCTTTTGGTGTTTTTGGGTCTTTCTATGTTATTATTAGGTAAAAGGACGATTGGAACTTAATGGTGTTTACTTGAGTATTATGGAGCAAAATGGAACGAGAAATCAAAGTCACAAATTCGGATTGAAGTTTTTCAGGACCATGTCGAGCGACGAGGTGGTCGTGTCGCTCGACACGAAGGATTTCAAGCTAGTGTCGATCGACATCATAGCAAGTGTCGATCGACACCCTGGTCGATCAAGCCCAATTCCCAATTTTGGAAGATTTTCATCTTGCGTCAGAAAGCCAAGATGTTTGCAATAAGGCCTATGACGTTCTTGTAACCTATATATTTGTGTTATTAGCCATTGTTTAGGTTTATGCTTTATTTTATCTACTTTTAATAGATATCTTTCAATTAATAAAGAGGGTTTCTTCTTTGATTATGTCTGAGTAGTTTCCATGTTAGGTTTAGGGATTTTCAAAGGTATTTGATGAATTGCTATATTTAATTCAATTGCTAGGATAATATCATTAGAAGTTCTTCATCTTAACTTGTGTTTATTACTGATTTTAGCCTCACGAACTGGAATCTGATCTTAGGTTAATTAATGAAACGACAGTTTTATTAATTGCTTGAACTAGTTTTTTATGACCAAAATTCCTTTTCGCAAAGACATTTGGTTGAGGGTTTTGTGAACAATTGTACCTGAATTTATTGCTTGTTTAAATAAATCTGATTTCGCAACGACAATTAGTTTTCTAGGGTTTAAACGTAGATAGTATTTGCAACGACAGTTGATTTACTTTACAATAGTGTTTCAAGTTCCTGAACTGCGCTTAATATTCCTATATTTAATTTATATCTGCAATTATGATTCATCTGGAAATCTGGAAAGTGTTTTAAATGTTTATTCTTTGTTTTTTATGTGTCAATATTGTTTTAAATGTAAAATATATAGGAATATATACCAGAATATGGTTTATGATTACGAAGATATTAGAACTTATTCTAATACAAGTTTTTTTTCCTTTGTTTTTGTTTATTCAATATTGTTTGATATTAAATATTAACCTATTATCTTACATGTGATTATATGAAAAGTTATATCATTATCACTATAAAATAGTCAAATGATCTTAAAGATTATGCTTCTACTATCAACAATGGTGTGTGTAAGTAATTGTACAAACTAGATTATTTTATTTATAATCACAGAAATAGATTAATAATATGTCAAGTATGTATTAATTTTTTTCTCCATCTCTTATTGTAGATGTATGCGACCAAACCGATGCTATAAAGTACTTATTTGACCATATTCAAAAAGAACAAGATCAAGTAATACCCACAACCGAGAAAGGTAAAATTGCTAAAGATGGTAAACACGATGAAAAGAATGTTCAAGCTAAAGACCACAAGACTTTGTTCCAAAATTGGAGGAAATATAATACTCATTTTTGTTTTGACGACAAATACTCTGCGCTTTTTGTCTGGTCCAACAAAAAGAAAACTTGGACACCTAGACAGAAGACTTCTGAAGATGGAATCCTTATTATTTATGAAAAATAAATTAGGATTTTTTATTTTTGTCAACTCAATTGATTCAGAATTTCTTTCTCATTTGGAAGATTAAATTATTATTACAAGAAATAACGGATTTAACAACTTTTGGCTACAATTTACAACTTTTGTAAATTGAAATGTAACAAATTACAAATTAAAGAAACTATATGTGGACCTATGAATATGTTGAAAAAATAATACCTTTACGTGAATTTTTTATCTCATTTTCTTACATGTAAAATTATGGGTTAAATATATTATTTAAATGTAAAAGTTATTGTATTAATGACTATTAAATATATTTTTCAAACTTTAGGAAAAAAACAATATTAAATCTTTATTCGTATATGTTTCCGAAAACATATTTACGGATAGTAAATATTCATAAATATTATACATTAATTAGAATAAAATACTGAATCTAATATATTTATTAGACATTTTTGCGTTGGTTTTTTAGTTATTATGGAACCTATCTTAGTTACACATTTGATTATTTTTTTTCAATAGACGTTTCAAGAATAAAGCTGTGAAACTATTTATTATCTACATATTTTAGATCAAAAATCGTATATTTTTTTACCTACTATATGTAATATAATCCCGCACTTGGTGCGGGTCAAAATCTAGTTGTATATAATAGCAAACTAGATGACTCCCCGTGTAATACGCGGATAAAATATTTTAAATTTTAGTAAATTTGGGTACATGTAAAAATAATAAAGAAACATCTAATTAAATTCTTTACCTTAAGCATAATTGTTTGATGTATTTAAATAAATTCTTTTAAGAAACCAAATAGTATTGTTTGGAAAACATTATGTGATTTAAAAAAAGAGCTGATGTGTACTATTTAGTATTTATAGAATTAGATTTTTAGGCTTCACATATACATATAAAAAAGAAATCTTCATTCGGGTATGTGGTATAATCAATTGATATATGTCTTTCCAAAAAGAGATTGTTGTATTCGGTTAACAAAATTTTCATTAAGTAGGTTTAATTTGCTTTGATACTTACTTTCCTGTTTATTGAATATGGATATTTAAAATGATAATGTATATACAAAATTGAATATTTTTTACACGTACACATTTCTCTAGAAAAAATGACATGCTCATTTACACATACACATATAAAAAAACAGATTCAATGACTTGAAAGTATTTATATATTATTTGACATTATATAAAGTTTTGTCATTTACTTCCCTTTAAATATATCAAACAATACTATTTATATATTAGTTAGAGGCAAAGGTTTGATCCCATGGTTATATTAGATTTTTTCCAATACATTAGAAAAAAATATCTTTAAGATACATAATTATGCAAAAAAAGAAATCCATTTCTTCGTAAAAACTATATATTAAATCTATGAAGATCGTAATTGTGAATTTTTTTTATTTTAAAAATTTATTAAATTTTTTATTCAAACAATGTTTTTTTAATTTGATTTCAAGTGGCATTGGAAAGTAATTTAATAAAAGTTTGTGACTAAAGTAAGTGAGTTACCATGTCATAATAACTAAGAGGTTAGATTTTATATGAAAATTCTTTTGGTGTGAGAGGTTAGGTTAAATGGATTTTTGAAATTAAAACACTAATTATATTAGAGTTGTAAAAAAGATTTGTGAAATTAGCCCAATAATATTCATTTGAGATTTGGCCCACTAAAACTCTCATATTTGCCATGTCACATTTTAGAGGATGTCATGTCACATTTTATTTGTGAGAGTGAATGTGAGTGTGACAAGTAAGATTCTTTAAGAGAATCACTTCTCTAATAATATATAGGGGATTAATTTGATTTCAAATGGCATTGGAAAGTAATTGAATAGAAGTTTGTGACTAAAGTAAGTGAGTTGCCATGTCGTAATAACTGAGAGGTTAAATTATATTTTATATGAGAAAATTCTTTTGGTGTGAGAGGTTAGGTTAAATGGATTTTTGAAATTAAAACACTAATTATATTAGAGTTGTAAAAAGGATTTTTGAAATTAGCCCAATAATATTCATTTAAGATTTGGCCCACTAAAACTCTCATATTTGCCATGTCATATTTTAGAGGATGTCATGTCACATTTTATTTGTGAGAGTGAATGTGAGTATGACATGTAGGATTCTTTAGGAGAATCACTTCTCCAATAATATATAGGGGATTCAAACAAAATTTTTTTTTTCCTTTTGACTCATATATAATGGTTGTTTTAAAGATTGCGTCTTTTCATTTGGGTTACAACTTTTCGTAAATATAACTGTTTAGTAATTTTTTTGAAAAGTTGCGTCTTTTCATTAGAAATGTTTCGTCAAGAAGTGCAACTATGCTTTATAATTATTATTAGGGTTGTGACTTTTCGTTAAATAAGCATGTAATAGTTATTTTTTAAAAGTTACGTCCTTTAAAATTCGTAGGATCGTGTATTTTCGAAAGATTTTTTAGAGTCACTGTTGGAGCTGAATTTCACCGCTTGAAATCCGGCCCACAAAGCCTGAATATAATCATATTAGATTATATTCGATATTGGGCCTCAGGCCCAGAACCGCGTTAACTTAATAAAGGCTAGCATATCTTTATAATTTGTTGGGGCTAAATACATGATCCATTAACCGCCGGAACTGAAGATCCATTGACCGAGTTATTCAGCGATGATAGACCAAAGCGCCGCTGAACGATTTATGAGGAGATACTAACATTTCTGGAGGATGTATCAGAACGTGCCCGAGATCTCCGGCGGTGAGGAAAAATTCACGGAGCTGGACCGTTCACCTCAGAAGAGTATAAATAGCTAGCTCTAGAGCCAAAATGGCTAATTTTTTCCTTACGTTTACACTCAATCACACTTTAGCTCATCACACTTGTTCTAGAACGCGAAGTAGATGAGGAAGACATGACGGATCATAGATTACATCTGCGCCTAAACTGATAAGAACGTAAGTGTTAGTGCACAAGCAACATCATCTGCCAAATAATTTGACGGCTTACTCACACAATATCTGGACGATATTCGCTCAGTTCACTTTCTGATGCAGTTTCCCATGGAAGATGAATGCATTCAACTCGCTGTTAAAGGAAAAAGAAACGATCTTGAATCATTTAAGTGTATCATCTATACTCTGAACCAGAAAGCACAAAGAAACTTATTTCCTACTCACTGTACTCTGAGCTTCTCCGGGTTGTTTAAGCAACTCGTCATCACAATTTAAGTGATTCATCTCTAAATTAAGCTTCATGTTAGCCAGAGTTAAAAGATCTCCATCCGTTAGTATCACCTGCAGAAGAAAAATTTGTGACTCAACATAGTTTTGTAATCATGATGAGAAAGTTCGTAATAAGTACGCATACCTTCTTCGCCTTTACATGTGCGAGACAAACTCCGACCATACCAACTCCAGAACCAACCTAACAAGAGCTCCATCAAATAATCTTAATGAAAAACCTGACCGGCCAATAAACTTTAGGATACTAAGCTCAAAACAGGATTTACCGACGAATAAGTCTGGATATGACAGAACAAACTCTGACAGAAACAGACTTGATGGCCAGATGGAACACCTGCTCGAAATCCATGATCCAACGTGAGCAATGTAGAAAGTGACTCATGCATAGAAATGAATCTGTGGGAGTCAAATGATTTATATAAAAGACTCTTACCCTGTATCTCCTTCAAGCATGTTCAATGAGCATTGCAGCGGAACAACTAATTTCCTCGAGCTTGGACAACTCGGGTGTTTGTATGAACCTACAAATCATAATCCATTGATGAGTCCACCAAACACAACGCGATAGGACAAATTCTATGAACAATGAACAAAACTACACATCAAAGACTGAGATTTTACCTTCAGGGAAAAGAAAAGAGATGAATTTGGTGATCCTTTTGTTTTCTTTCACCAATATATCATCCTAAAAATCCAACCAAGCTTCGTTTCGTTTTCAAACAATAACAAGTAAACTTCAATAACAAAATAATGCTACACCTTAGCAGTTGACATGTAAAGAGCATATTCTTCATACACTTGATCCAACACTTGACCATTCTCCAACTCAACTTCATTAATGAGTTTCTTCAGTAACCTTTTGGCGTATGATCCGTTGCCATTCGCAGACTGAAGAAATGCAGGAAGATTCATTACTCCAGAGAAAACTGAATACTAAGATTGTGTTCATAAGCTAGTTTGACTAATTAAACTCACAAGTCCCAAAAAAATTTACTTTACTACCAAATCATAACAAAAAAAAAAAAAACTTCCAAATTTCTGAGTTTTTCTAGTACTACTCCGAGTAGAGCAGAAGAGTAGAATTTACTTACAGCCTTTACGCAAATTTCCCATAAAAATCTTTGGGCACTCTCAGTAATTGATCCTCCGGTGAAATCTCTACAAAAAAAGAAGCAAAATCAAACGCCGGTAAAATGAAAGAATAAGCTCGCGGCGGCGGAGGAAGAAATGGTGGAATACCTTGCGAGAGTGATGACAGAGTCCACCGGTTCCATGGCGAGGAAAGCAGAGAGGACATGAAGGTACTGAGCCTCCGTTGAGTTCTCGTTCTCGTTCGCCGCCATGACTTCGCCGTGTGTCTAGCTCGGAGGATCGGTAGCCATCTCAAAAGCCTAGCATCTAGGCTTAATGGGCCTTTAGTTATTGGGCCCATATTAAATACGAAATGACTAAAATACCCTTCAAGCCCTCCATCTAGTTCGGTATTTATCTGGTGTATATCTTTGATTATTGAAGCTAGTGTATCGTCACATGTGAAAGTGAAATCGAGTATCTTTACCTGAGAAGGCGACAACAGCAACAATCCTTCGTGGCACTTGCTGGATTTTGACTGAAGAATCTTTTGGTAACGGCAAATTTGAACCATACTTTGAGGGCATGACAAAAGACATCCGCCACTGGGTTTGATCTTTTGCCTGAAGCAAATTATACATGCAGATAAAAATAAGATACTAATTGACTAGTAACAAGCACAAGGCAAACAATTGAATCATCCAATGTCCAAACTAACAAGTATGCATTCCATGAGCCTAGAACTTACATAGAGCATAGGAAAGTGATGCTCTCATATTAAATCAGAAGAGCTTTTATATAGAAATGATAATACAAAGAAGAAACCAACACAATATTTACCTTCCTAGTTATGACCGGAGTAGTCATTTCCATCTTTTCTCCAACAGATTGGACTTTACGAGTAACAACAGGAGTCGCCATCTCCATTTTCTCCTTTACTGTATTCTGTCGAAAACACAAGTATCCATAGCTAAAGCCAAATATATCCAAATCAAACAGAGATGCATCAAAACTTCAAAAAGGAATGCTTCATAGTACCTTACCAAACAGGTATTCAGCTAACACATTGAAAGATCTAGAAGCACCATAAAAGTCGAATCCAGTTTCCCCTGGCATCGTCGTCTCAGCCACAAAATAAGGCTGTTTCAAAGCCACTAGCTTTAAAGTGAGACCAATGTTTAAACATAGAGAGTGTGAATGAAATTAACATAGTGAAAAGAACAACAACCTCCACTTCTCTAATCTCATATTTATCTGTTTTACTTAGAACTTTAAACTTGACAGTCTCAATGAAATTCAAGCTTTATTATCTCAATGAAAACAGATAAAGAAACCTAAATCAACAACACAATAAGCTACAAAACGAACCAGACGTTAACGCTTCTTCGAGATTCGAGCTCTCGAATCGCTTCGGAAACACGTATTTCGCAGTCTCCACCGCCAAATCAGCCAAAACTAAAACCCAAGCAAATAATTGAACAGTTCAGTGGTGACAAAATTGCGGCAATAGAAGACGCAATTGAAGATTACAAAAGACGAAGACATTTACGGCGTTGAGAGACAGAAGACGCCTGAGAAGCGAGAGCGAGAACGAGAGAAACCCTAGCTTCAGTGGCGGAGAAATCTCGTCTCTCGCATTTCTAACGCCGGAGCAAACAATCGAGCATCTCCGGTTAGGGTTTTCAAACGAATAGAGATCGCCGGAGAATTTCATCGGAAACGAAAGAGACGATCCAATGGAGCTGATCATTTCTCGCAATCACCCAATTTTCGTTTCCCGGAAATACAATATTTAATTTTCGTTTAATTTATGAAATTTTAACGACCGCTCGATTTTTTTAATATACAAGATCGTTTACCGGTTCCATTTCAGCAGTGAACCGATCGGTTTAATACGGTTTCCGATTTGAGTAACATAAATCAGAAAACCTCTTTGGTTACGGAAAAGAGAACTTTGTCACCAGAAGCCACCAGGCGTGGTTCCGACGAAGCGGAGGAGGAGCCGCCGTGTCTGTTGGAACACGCGCCGCCGGGAAAAGAAACGGAGGGATGTGTCGGCTCTCGTTGACCAGTCAGGTTCAGAGATTCCGTTTCTTCTCTTACTTATCTCAGGTTTTGCTTAATTTCTCTCTTCCTCTCTTAATGTTGGTTCGTTTTGTTCTCAACAATGGTTAAAGTTCAGAACTTTCTGCCCTAATGCCCACAATTTTTTTAAATGTTAAGAGCTTCTTAATAAAGACTTGATTTTTCAGGCTATGGTAGTAGTATTAACTGCATTTTATTTGGATTTTCAGTTTGTTTGGTTCAAATAGATTGTTCATTTGCCTTAAGCTTCTGAATTGGTGATATAGCACTTATGGGATATCTTGTATTTACTCTTCTATTGTTCTTTCGTTGTTTGTAGCAGAATGCAAGAAGAGGCGATTTCGCTTGCTCTAGCTATGGAAAGCGTTATCTTTCGTCTTTAGGTAATCATGGTGATTTTCCTTTTGACTGGTGAATGGTTCTTCATGGTTTAGTAGCTTATGAAAGTAATTCCATTTGATCAGCTGAAGTTTCAGACTGTGAACTTGATGAAGTTCCAGATGATAGCAAAGTAGCGGAGAAAGACACTGCTCTACATTCGGCGTTATCAAATCTTTCAGGTGATTTTGATAAAGACTCTAGGTTGTGGTTGCAACGGTTTTACAGATCACGGAGAGTTTCTGTGGTATCTACGGGTTCGCTCAACCTTGATATTGCTCTAGGAGTTGGAGGTTTACCTAAGGTTGTTTACTTTTAGAGTCTGAGATAGGACTAGCCAAGCTAAAGCATATTCTTTGCTTTTTTCACTCATTGAGGTCTCTACATGTGTGCTTATAAGAGAAATTTACGGTGTTATGTAGGGAAGAATGGTTGAGGTTTACGGAAAAGAAGCTTCTGGAAAGACAACTCTAGCTCTTCATATCATCAAGGAAGCTCAAAAGCTTGGAGGTACTGTTCTTGAATCTTTTTCACTCCATTAGCTTATTGTGTATCTAAACAAATTTGTTTGTGCCAGGTTATTGCGCTTATCTTGATGTAGAGAATGCGTTGGATCCTTCTCTAGCAGAAGCAATAGGTGTGGACACGGAAGAGCTTCTAATATCACGACCTGACTCTGCTGAAAATATGCTGAGTATTGTCGATGTGCTAACCAAAAGTGGATCAGTCGACGTAATAGTGGTTGATAGTGTGAGTTCTCATTCTTTCATCTCAATATGTTCATGTATTCTTTCTTCATCCGCTAAGATGAGAAGCGGAGTTTGCAGGTTGCTGCTCTTGCTCCTCAATGTGAACTTGATGTTCCAGTAGGAGAAAGATACAGAGACATACAATCAAGAATAATGACACAGGCGCTCAGAAAAATCCACTACTCTGTTGCCAATTCTCAGACACTTATCGTTTTTCTTAATCAGGTAAGAGAAGAAGCATATTGACCTAACCACAAAAGATAAGATCTATGTTCTAATTATCGTTCTCTGATACAGGTCAGATCACATGCCAAAGCTAACATGTGTTTCCCCCATGCGGAAGAAGTGACTTGTGGGGGAAAGGCATTGCCATTTCACGCAGCTATACGTCTCAAAATGATAAGAACCGGACTAATAAAGACTGACGATAAGGTATATAAGTGCATTGTTGTTAATGTGTTATTGTAAGCTTGATCTGCATTAATCTCTACTATACTGCATGTAGTTTCTGCAAAGAGTAGTATTGATTGTTTTGTTTCCTCAGATAAGTGGTCTCAATGTGTGCGTCCAAGTGGTGAAAAATAAATTGACGCGAGGAATGAAGAAATCTGAATTGGGGATTCACTTTGGTCGTGGCTTCTATGTGGAGCGTGAGGTATTAGAATTGGCTTGTGAGCATGGAGTTATCATAAGAGAAGGAAACAGCTATTTCATTGAAGGCAAGGTCATTGATGGGAAAGTCACTGCTGAAAATTATCTGTTGGAAAATAAAGAGGTTCTTGATACCATCATTGAAACCCTAAGGAACCAGCTCTTCAAAATCTGAGAGAGGAAACATAGTTGGAGTATGTGTATGTTTCGATAGAGCAAAAGAACCAGTCGAACTATTCATCAACTGAAAAACTCATGGCGGAAGGAATACACGCAATAAGGTAAGTTAACTAAAAAGAGGATCAGATGAATCATGCCAAAGGCATTGAGATGAGGCTAGGAGTTAATTTATTGGCTTATTTGATTCGGCTTTTCTTGTCATTTAGAATGTTTAGAGATGGTGTAACCTCCTCATTCAAACCTATGTAGAACCTCGAAAAACTCGATAATGTGACCTCCACAAAGTTGAAAAGAGTTTGTTATATGTAATGATTGACTATGCTAAATTAACTTCACTGTGGACAGATCCATCTTCCATCCTAATCCATGACTTAATACGAAACGGCATTTCGGTAATCTCCAAAATCCTTGATCCTCTTAGCCAATTCCCATATCCACCATAACCGGTATGTCGTGCAAAGCAGAGCCAGAGCTTATCCTTGTACGGACAACACCAGTCTAGTCCATGGTTGTGTCCTACAAATACAGCCTGCAATGATATCAAAAACGAGTCCTCATTAATTCGTCGCTAAAAGGGGTCTATATTAAACTTTATGGCATCAAATGGTTCAATTAGTACCTTAACTGAAGATCTGTTCTCAAGAACTCTCATCATACCATGTTCAGCTTCTTGAGCAGCAACTTTCTCTTTAGGTTTTCTTATCCATAGCATTGGAGCTACTCCCTTGTATGCTTTACTCGGTATGTGCCAAAAGATCAACTCCGGGATCCTGCCCAAAATGTACATCTTTCGTTTTCGAATTACCCAAAGGTTGATCTCTTACATAATTTCTTGAAGCTTTAATGGTTTGATTCGTACCTTAAATCGGAATTAAGAGCACTAGACTTGGTTTTAAACCATTCCACTTAAGCATTTGAGATAACCTCAGGGTATGAACCACCGCCCGAATCAAGAAAGTATAGCAAAGCCACTGGTGGTTTTGAATCATCCGATGATTCCACATGAACGACGTAGTTAGATATACTTGGCCATAGCTCCTTGGGACCAATCGTCGAGTATGAGAGTTCATTAGATGCTTTTATTTCTCCTTGTATCAATTCCACTCGCGTTGTTCCTCTAAACATAACCGCGCATCCATCATCATCCGAGGAAGAGGAGGATGAATTCGATGTTGCGGGGCAGCGAATGGGAGGGATACCGGAAGAAGAGAACCAATCCAATGGCCATACGAAAGAAGCGTCGTCATGGTTACCAAAGAGAGTAGCCCATGGAATTCCTCTTTCTCTTGTAGGAGAAATTGCTATGTCCCAAATCAAGCTAGCGTTTTGAATTGGTATGTTATTAGCCGTTACTACATCTCCCAAATACACCACAAAATCTGTTTCATTTTTCTCCCGGGAAAAAAAACCGTTATTTCAGTTAATCTAAACAAAAACATTACAGAACTGTGTAACTCAGTGCAATGATGTTTTAGATGACTAGACCTGGAGATTCAGAGTCGAGAACGTTGGACATAACGTTAACGGAGTTTAAATCCTGACGTGGACCCCAATCAGTCCACGATTTGATAAAACAACTGGCTACTACGATTCAACTAACCTCGGAGCAGGCAATATATGTGGAGATCTTCTCTATTGGGTTCTTGATCCACATCTTTCTTCTCGCCTCCCAACCTCAAACAGAACAATATGGACTCTGACTGATGTCGAAGGCTTCATTCTCTTGCCTGATGATCTCAAGTTTGTAGCTTCTCATTTCAGTCTCTCTCATAACAAGAAATTCAAACACATGTTCAGGCAAGGCTTCAATACTACCTTACACAAACTGCGAGACGCAAAAGTTCTTTTTCTTTTGGAAGGGTAATACGCCGCCATCCATTTTTTAGGTACTATTCACCGAATTGGCGAACATGGGCCGCATGTTCCATACAAGCAGCATGGAGGGATTATTGCAAAAGGAAGCTTTCTAAGATACGACAAGACACACTAGTCAATCTTGGTGCAACCCTCTATGTGTCGAGATTTGTGTCCAAAAGATTGCGAAATCTACTGGAAAATGCAGCAGATTGTTCCGGCTCTTCACATATGCTACCTCCTATACCTCGCAAACCATCTGATCACGAGTTTCCAAAGGATGAATGAATCATAGTGTGCAATTAAAAGGAAATGACGTAGAGAAAAAGTGAAGACTCATCGCTCTCTCCATTGCCCCTATTTCCAAGTCATTAGCATTGTAAGCCCCTACAACTAACTCGTTATTGGCAAATGATTTAGCATACAATTTAGTTATGTGGTAAGAAAAAATTGTGAAGCTAGATATATTGATGTTTCTATGTAAAGTCTACTCCAAGAGGTGGTTCAAAATGCGAATATTCATAACAACAAAAAAGTGAAGATTCATGAAACATAATCAAAGTCGTAATGATGTTATGTTTAAAACAGGATGTTTTATCTATATTAAGCCATTTTTAGGTACCATTGCTATTTTAATTCGTGACGCTCAATTGGGCTTATAAAGTTTGATGATATTCATTTAAAAAAGCAAGTAGAAAGTGTCATGGTTTTACATAAGTAGATGATTTTGATGGTTTTTCATGAAGAATTTTGATTGTTTTAAACTAATATATAGATGATTTCATAAATAATTTTACACGGTTACATAATTCTTTAAAATCAATAGAGTATAGGAAACTCAGGATCAGCTGGTTTCTGAGGCAACAAAGATAACATATGAGGAAACCTAGAGTTTCTTACTGCTGCATTCGCTCTTAGATTCTTCAGAGCATTAGAAGCAAACCTTAACGCGTAAATTGCAGCTCTTAAGTTAAGTTTATTGCCTCCAGAATCATCGTTTTGAAGTGTGTTTTGTAGTTTGCCTATTTCTTCACGTAAAGCTTTTGAGAACTTCCTTCTACAATGCCTCTCCCATGCTACTTGTATAATACATGCAGCCCATGTTTTCCATTTCACCGAATAATACCTGAAAGAAAAAACATAGTCGAAATGAACAAAGCAAAGAAAAAAAGGTACTTAGGGTAATTACATTCAAGGTAACTTGAGAAACAAGTTAAACTGTAACTTGAGAAACAAGCAATGTATCTTACACACCTGAATATGTGTTTGACTTCTTTCCTGTGGAGGCGAAGATACATAGTAGAGACAAACCTGAGATCATCAACTGAGAGAAAAAACACTTCGACTTCTGTGAGAGCTTGGATGGTTCTACTAGAGATAGGGAAGTGAGTAGCATGGGGATCTAATGCCCAAGTGAGAAGATCTCCACAGAAGTCACCACTACTTAGGAAAAATCTAGTTCTTTCACCGTAAGTCGTAAAGCTCATTACATTTCCTCTCATTATAAAAAACATTTTCTCGAGTGAATCACCTTCCCGCACAATGTAACTGTTCTCTGTGTAAAGAACTGTTTTGAGACGAGCACACAATTCGTCTAGTAGCCGGTCATCCAAGGCTTGGAACTCTGGCACCTTAAACAACAAAATAATTAGTGAAGTTTGATTGGCGGGGTAAGTCCAATTTTTTTAAAAAGGTAACCAAGTCCAATTTTTTAAACCGAACCAAAACGATAAATAGAACTAGAATTATATATATGAAATGGTTACCTTTTTCAGGAAATCTAGGTAAAGATGGCGATTGATTTCAACTATGAGGTCTTTTGGAAGGCTGCGAAGATGAGCATCCTCTTCAGTGCCTCTGGTTTCGTGCCATTTTTTATTTTTGTATCTCCTAATGCGCTTCTTTAGATCTTTTGGTAGCATCCGATTCGATATCCATTTTTCTGTGTCTCGCTTCTTCTCCTCCATTTCATCTACTCTAATTGTAGTTGATTGCAAGTACTTCTGAGACCACCAAAAGAATCTTACAAGAATCAGATATGACGACATGGATCAGTATTTACGAGGGAGCATTACCTGAACGTTTCCAATGAGCACGGCAAACAAGAGTAAACCAGAGACGCATATGAGGATAGCAAAAAAGATCTCCCCTACGGAGTTGCTTGTCTCCAGGTTTTGGCCTAAAGCACTGTAATCATTAAAGAGGACAAATTAAGCTATAATATTAGGAATCATGGGCTTCTAACTTAAAACTAATTAGCAATGTGTAGATTGACCCATGGGCATGTTCGTTTACTCATTTGGCATTTCCATTTAAATGGTTCATCCAAATGCTCCCGCAGAATGAATAATTCTCATTCAATGATCCGATTTGTTTCAGCCAAATAACTTTTAAATTTTGCCTAAATTTTAAAAACTCATTCAAATTGACCATTTGAATGGTGTTCAATTCTTACGCTAAACGAACATCAATTCTCATCTTCATTCAAATTGACCATTTGAATGATCAAACGAACAACCCTAGTCAAGAATGTCCCATGTTTCAATATGGGACATTTTAAAAAACAGCGGAGGGTTTAGATGTACAAACCTAAGATTTCGAAGACCCCACCAAAAGCAGTAGAAGAACTTCCTTGGAAAATCCATTGACTCTACCACCCCGGACTTCAATGCATTAGTGTACATACCAAAGTTGAAGATCGTCGAGTTTGTGATTTGGTTAGGATCGATTAATGGGCATGAAGTGTTTAAAAAATTACTGTTGTCTGCACCATGTCGTGCACAATACATATTCGTGAGATGGCATCCAGTGGTCTTAGCACACTCTTCACGCCAGCATTTGTATTTCGTTTCTATTGCACCCAAGTACCAGAAAGCCCCAAACGCCTGGTCATTATACATATATCACAGTTGTAATAATAATAATAAAAATTGATAAACCGTGGGAGTTCCATATGTTTGACCCATAATCTCCCATGGTGCTTGGTCTAGTACCCTTCCCCCCAAATAGACTCGGATTAGAATTCTCTTTTTTCAAGGAAACTACTAGACCAAGTGCCACTTGGTCAGTTGTAACAATTCATGGTGTTGTATAACAAAACATTAGCAGTGGAAGCAAGAGCAAAAACTTACATGACTTTGTAGCATGTAGAGGGAAAAGTTTAAAGCAGCTCCAATCCACTTTGTTTCTGCTACTGTACCAGAGGCTCTTGTCACTTCTTTGAAAAGCGGATAGAAACGAATCATTCTTGGTATAGTTTGACATATCAGAACCCATTTCAGCATCTGCTTTGTCACCAGCGAGGCAGAGTATTGTGTTTCCCTTGAAATGAGAGTTAGAAGCACCACCTGCAAGATTTTGCATTCTCTTATGTTACATGTCACAATGAAATTATCGAAAAGTAAGTGAACACACCTGAGGGATGGGGAGAACAGAGAGAATGTCAACAATGAAATAAAAGAGTAAAAGACTTCTTTTTATAGCCTTAGAATGCACGAAAATCTCGCCTCTCAAAGAGACTTGAGACCGAGGCACATTGAGCACAGTTGTAAAATGGAAAATGATGTGAATCACGTAGAATGCGTCTATAATGGTACGAAGGACACAAACTGTTACAACAAGCTTCTTATCCAAAATAAGGCAAAATCTATTAGAATCTATCACAGGTATAAATAAAAACAGAGGATCAATAGCCAAAGCAGCCACAAGCACGAACAAGACAGTCTTCCTCCAGTTTTCAATTGTTTTCATTTTCTTGTAAACATTCTTAAAGCGTCCTCTAACATTCTTGAAATTCCCATTTACAAATTGCATGGTTGTTCGATCCCAGACTAAGAGAGGAATTGTTTGGAGATAAATTTATAAAAGAGCGAGAAAGCAAAACCTTGCAATGCGCGTATGAAAGCTAGCTTCTCCGAAGGTTCGAAAAGCAGTAGCTAGCGAACAGTAGAAGAGGAAGGATACAGATTTTTCAACATGTATCTTAAAAAGGACAAAGTTTGCACCAGAAAGTCACACTACGATGGGGCTGGACCACAACGACAACACCTTCTCGCTCTTTTCCCTGGAAATTTCAAGCCTTTCTGAATAATTCCAACTCAACGAGACCCTAGCATGCACTCGTCAACGTATAAGACAAGTACTATATCGCAATCCACTATCCATTTTTGTTTTTTTCGTCCTCATATTTTCACAATTTTAGGAATATAGGTTCGCGCGGTTCGGTTCGATTCGGTTCGGTTAGAATTTTGAGCTATTAGCTTCCGCGGTAATATAATGGTTAAATTTCGTTCAGTCTCATCAAAAAAGGAATATTAATAAAATGTAGGGTTAATTTGCTTAATAACCAAAAAAAAATTAACAATTAGGGAATTAACCAAAATGGGGGTATGTGGCATAATCATATCCATCAAAATTAGGGTAATTGGTTATGTTTTTAGTTATAATTTTTTTTATGGTTATTGAACCTAATTTCCCTAAAATGTAATTATAAATTTTATATAAAATTTTTTTTAATTATTATAAATTTTAAATCAAGTATATGTAATTTGATTTTGTAAAGAATCTTGGTTTGTTTTCTTTAGATGGACTAACTTCACATTCGATTCAACATCAAAGAAAAAAAAATATCCAACCTTAAGAGCTAGAGTGCTGGTTTGTATTATGATAGATACATAATTATTTGAAAACACTAGAGATAACACTTGGGTTGAACTAAACACGTCCCTTAATCTATCTTGTAATCACAATTAGGTTTCATCCATTGGAAACTCAGGATCAGCTGGTTTCTGAGGCAACAAAGATAACACATGAGGAAACCTAGAGTTTCTTGCTGTCCTTAGATTCTTCAGAGCATTAGAAGCAAACCTCGACGCGTAAATTGCAGCTCCTAAGTTAAGTTTATTGCCTCCTGAATCATCATTGTGAAGCGTATTTTGTAGTTTGCAAGTCAGAAAACCAGAAAAATCTTGAAGAAAAAGTTCAAAAAGGGCATTGCATCTCTATGACATCCTTAATTGGATAAACAGTTTCGGAGGGAAGAGAGAGGGTGAAACGCAGGAAAGTGTTAAAGGAAGTGAAAGAATCTAGAAAGTCCAGCAATCGATATTCCCTCGATGAGACCGCACATAATAATGAAAGGGGTTTGCAGCTGAAAGTCTGAGTTTCTCTAAGGGGTTTGGATTCAATCTAGAGAACTGCTAAGCTTCTAGGGACACATCAAAGTATTACCGGATTTGCTTTGCAAGGTATGTGGTTCCTAAAGGACTGATAATAACTGTTTTGCTTAGGGACACGCAAAAAGCTAAGTCTGGGGGAGTTGATATATCATGGTTTTTACCCGTTAAAGACCATGATATAAGTCCGATTTCTTGATGTCTTTTGGTGTTTTCGAGTCTTTCTATGTTATTATTAGGTACAAGGACGATTGGAACTTATTGCTGTTTACTTGAGCATTATGGAGCAAAATGGAACGAGAAATCAAAGTCACAAATTCGGATTGAAGTTTTTCAGGACCATGTCGAGCGACGAGGAGGTCGTGTCGCTCGACACGAAGGATTTCAAGCTAGTGTCGATCGACAACATAGCAAGTGTCGATCGACACCCTGGTCGATCAAGCACAATTCCCAATTTTGGAAGATTTTCATCTTGCGTCAGAAAGCCCAGTTGTTTGCAATAAGACCTATGACGTTCTTGTAACCTATATATTTGTGTTATTAGCCATTGTTTAGGCTTATGCTTTATTTTATCTACTTTTAATAGATATCTTTCAATTAATAAAGAGGGTTTCTTCTTTGATTATGTTTGAGTAGTTTCCTTGTTAGGTTTAGGGATTTTCAAAGGTGTTTGATGAATTGCTAGATTTAATTCAATTGCTAGGATAATATCATTAGAAGTTCTTCATCTTAACTTGTGTTTATTGCTGATTTTAGCCTCACGAACTGGAATCTAATCTTAGGTTAATTAATGAAACGACAGTTTTATTAATTGCTTGAACTAGTTTTTTATGAGCAAAATTCATTTTCGCAAAGACATTTGGTTTAAGGTTTTGTGAACAATTGTACCTGAATTTATTGCTTGTTTAAATTAATCTGATTTCACAACTACATTTAGTTTTCTAGGGTTTAAACATAGATAGTATTTGCAACGACAGTTGATTTACTTTACAACAGTGTTTCAAGTTCCTGAACTGCGCTTAATATTCCTATCTTTAATTTATATCTGCAATTCTGATTCATCTGGGATTTCAACGTGCGTAGCTTTCTTTTAATTGATTTCACAACCGTTTTAATTGCTTTAATTACTTTTCTTTTCACTATCATATTCTTGCTTAGCTTAATTCGAACGTTTTAATCTATTGTGTTATTTGATTCCCTGTGGATTTCGATACCCTAAGTACTACAGTGATCTCTTAATTTGAGAGAGTAGCTTAAGGTAAATTTGAGCATATCAGAGGCAATGATGAGTCTCTGGTGATGAAAGGAGAAAAGACAACATACAACTGCTATGTGTGTGTTCCTATGTAGAAAAAGGCAACTGCTTTGATATATCCTGAACAACACGATCAAATGTATCACATGTCCAAGGTCAAAGTCCAACCCTATCTCTTGATATGGGTGAACGGACCTAAAGAAGATGAGTGCCTCCTAATCTGTTTCACCAATTGGGGTGATATCTTTCTCACCTTAAATGGAAATTATCTTGCTTTTCATAAGGATACATTCATCTGTGACGTAATCTCACCATGATGTTATGTGTTGTGGTTCTCTAGGTTGTTATTATTTCATTATGTTGAGTGGTCTTGAGTCTTGTTTGCTTATGTTGGTTCTTCTGCGTTACTTGATTTACATTTTATTTAAGTGCTCTTGTGTGTGTGTTTTTGGATCCATGTGTCAGGATTAGTGGGGAGTGCGGATCTCTTTTTCAGTTAGTAAAGTCTGTGTAAGTTTAAAACCTCTCATGAGGAAATTTATCTAGGGAAAGAGCTGCTCATCATACACTCTCTCGAATTGCGGTGGTATCGGGTGTGTATATAAAGTATACATATTACAAGGAAGAAAAGTCCCTGAGACCTCACGAACTAAGTGAGAGAGATGTTGCTTTTATAAAAAAGAAGGAGAAAAGTCATGTTACATCTCCTGAGTCGTGATTTAACAAAAAAAAACATTTTTATTAAAAAACTTGAGTATGTACGATGATGTGTAGTCTAACCTAGTGTGATCTCTAGGTGTGAAGGCCTTTGAATTGAAAGGATGGCTGCATCAGGGACTTGGTGGGTTGATATTTGTGTGACACAGTACGTCAAAAAGTCTTCCGCTTGCTCATTCTTTCTTGTACTTTGTGGTGTCTCACATCTTTTCATCAAGATCCTTAAAATTGTCAGTTATTTATTGAAAGGAGTATCATGTCTCTTTGTCCCCAATGAACATCTCTTGAGTTCACTCACTAGTTTATGCATTCACTTTGGATGTTAATTGCTTTCTTGTCATCAATGCCTAACTCAAAAGAGAATTTACCTTTATGTTGTCTGTGTTGCATCTTGCCTCGGCTAAATATCAAATCATCTCATGTTGGTTGTCTTTGTTCTTAAGAATTTTTTCAGATTTTTCTCTTAATGGATAAGAATCTTTTTACTCGGCCTGGGCCTTTAGTAAAAGTCGAGATAACTGTTCAACTGTTCAAAGATAAGTCACTTTTGGCAAAACCGATAAAAGTGGAGGAAACCGCAAAGTCTTCGATTTTAAACCTTTTTGATCTTCTATCTTTTACTTTACCTTCTCAACTGCATGTTTAAGTTCTCGCCTCAGGTCATCAATGAAATGTTTGAACTCAACAACCCAGAGGTGTGTCAGGACAAGGGGATTCTTGGAGATGACTACTCTATTGATAATGTGGTCAGTTGCATGTCTAAAGAGACCATTTCCAAGTGGGAGGATCTCACTTCTCCCTTATTGAGTCCTCAAATGGCTTTTCTCTACAAGGTATGTTGTGCCAACTGGATTCCTTCTAAAAACAAGATCACTCTGCACAAAGAAAGATGTTTCCTGGTGTATCTGGTAGCTAATAACAAGCCCTTCAACTACGAAATTTTGGTGTGTCATCACATCGAACAATGTGGAGAGTTAGGCCTTCCATATCACCTAGGTTATCCAAATCTCATTGATCAACTCCTGCGTTTCGAGCGAATCATTCCTCCCTCTCCTAGCGATCGTACTTCTACCTCCCCTGAAGTCTTATCTCTTGACAAGAAGCAGTCTCTTCAGTTTGGAACAATGTCTGCTACTCCAGCCAGATGCATCTTTACTGACTTTATGCTGCTGCATGAAATGTTCAAGGCTACTCGGCAAAATTTTTTAGGTTTGATCATTTTTTACTCAGTTTTATCGCATGTAATATTTTTTATCGTGAAACACTTGGTTTTTACTTGAATATGCATCAAAGCACGGGGAGAATATCGAGTTGTGTTGTCATTGCAGTTGATCCTGATCCTGAAAACTACACATGTGAGTACGGTCATGGACACTACTGAGGTGGACCAAGTTATGTTGTACTTGACACGTGGTGTTCATAATTGTGGTTTGTGTCTTCTTGCTGTTATGATGTTTCAGGATGCTTGGATTCACATGTTCAAGTAAAAAGGGGGAGACTGTGAGAGCAGTGAGATCTGAAGTATCACAGGAAGGGATGTATCCTGCCTCGATGGATGTATCACAGAGATCTCCGCACGAAATATCTTCTGACACGTGTCAAGTTGACCTCGGGTCAGGTGCCAAGCAAATGGAGTGGACTCCCTCACCTTTATGGTTGGGGTGCAGATCCTTCTAGTGTAAATAAGAAAAAGGGAGAAGCATTTAATGAATAAATGATGGGTAGCCGAACTGGTGTCTCTGTCTGGAATAGGCGAATACCCACTCATCCATAGGAAGTGCTGTAACAGATAGACACAAGGAAGATATAATGCATCAATGGTGGTTTATTTTGAGGTAGCTTTTTCGTGAGTTTAAAGAGATTGTGAAGGAAGGCATTGGATTATGCTTGTTGCAATATCAACAAAGCAGAAAGAAGTTAGAACTATGTGGTATCACAGAGTCAGTCCCAAGAAGTCAACACATCTCAAAGTCAACAAGTCAAGTTACTATTGGAGTCATGAGCATGCAAAAGGATTTGTTTGGCTCGAGGTAACAAGTTGCAAGCTTTTGAAAATACTTGAGAAGTTGTAAAAGTCAAAAGGTACTTTGGGAGCTTCCACATGTGACATGTAGCAGATGGAGCAGTAAAAAGCAGATGTTAGTCAGAGTGCAACGAACGGACCACTGGGATTTAGGAGAGTCTGCCTGTTTTACCCAGAATAAGATTGAAGCGTATATGAAGTGTTTCGTGCTGATTTTAAAAAAAAAAACAAAAAAGAAAAGTTCAGATTTTCTAAAGTGTTCTTGGTGAAGAACGTGAGGTTATGAGAGATTGGAAAAAATCTTGTTACAAGTGAGTATGTATTTCGGGTTATTCTTGGGTTTCCTTTCAAACAAAGATTGTTAATTATCTTTGGTCTGTTCTGGGTAGGTTAGAGCTGGGATTGCTCGTTGTGATTGTATGATCTTGAGTGAAGTCAAGTTGTAGTTGTACTGTGTGTAACAGTGAAGTGAATGGAATGTATGAGTGTTTAAAGAAATAGAATTCGTGTATTATATTGTGTCTTATCTATTCTTACAACTCAAGTCTATATTCCGAGGTCCAATATCCTTACACTTTATCTATTGTTCACCCAACCAAGGCAAACGAATTGACCTTGCCAAGTCGAAGAATGTGCTCTAACCGATGTTCAAAAATAAGACTTTCTTGTTCCTTTGTTCTCAGCAAAAAAGAAAGTCATAAGCCATCCAAAATATTTGAGCAAGCATAATAAGTTTGGTTTTGCTAAAGTAATCATCCATAAGACACGCTAATGTATAATTGGTAGTATGCTAAAATTTCCCTAGACCTATTCTCTCAAATTAAGAGATCGTGTGCAATATTTAGGGTATCGAATCCATAGGGAATCAGACTAACACAATAGATTTCAATGTTCGAATTATGCTAAAAAATAAAGATGTAAAGTAAAACAATTTTAGAAACAGTAAATTATGATGGTTGATGCTTTAAATTCAATAAGAGACAAACACTAGGCCCTAGGAAATTTGCAGGAATGATTACAAATTGAAGGATGAACTTACTATCGGGATATTAATGAAGTGCAATTCTAGAACTCGAAACACTAATGTAAAATAAATCAATTATCGTTGCAAATGTAATCTATGTCTAAACCCTAGAAAGACAATTGTCGTTGCAAATTCAGATTAATTTAAATAAGCATTAAATTCAGGTTCGATTTGTTCACAGAGATCTGAAGCCAACTGTCGTTGGGAATCAAATCTTTGCTCACCTATGATTTGGTTCAAGTAATCTAATAATGTTGTCGCATCTATTAAACAACTTATGATATCTAATTCAGGCTTAAATCATAATTAAAACAATCAAGGTGAAGAATAAATATGATGTAATCTCAATAGTAAATAAATTCTAACAACTCTTCATCATCCTTTAAAAAACCCAAAACCTAACTAGAAAACTACTCAGACATGGTGAATTATAGATATCTCTTAAATCTAATAAAATAAAGCGTAAGCCTAAACAAGGCTGCGAAAACATATATATAATGTCTCAAAATAGTCACAAAACATAAGTGTAAACTTCTGGAACTTCCGAGCAAAAACGGCAAATCTTCAAAGTTGCTATTTTTATTGTGACGAGCAGGTGTCGATCGACACCAAGTCTGATTTTCAATTTCCGACTTCGACACTTCGACGTTTTCTTTCGCAATGCTCCATAATGCTCCAAAATCTCCAATTATGCTCCAAACGTCCTTAAACTTGTAAAGACTCTAAAACACTAGAAAACACATAAAAGACTCTATAAAACGGACTTATATTATGGTTGAAAACCGGTAAAAACGTTGATATATCAATTGGAGCGGAAAAGTTAACCATAGTAGCCAGGGGATCAACATTCTCATTGCTTTAGGATTTAGAGGATTCTTGATTAGTTTGAGTATATATGAGAAGTCTGGGAACAAAGCCTGATCATCAAACCCATTTTTAGAACTTGGCAATGGGTTTGGGCCTCTCCACTCAAAACCAATTGGCAATGAGTCAATCATTGGAGAGGCTCAATCCTCTTATATATTGCTCAAAGTCCCTTTTCACTTCCGATGTGGGACAATATTCTTTTACAGAGACAACCCAAACTTGGCAAGCCAAGGCATAGGAGAAAAGAACATGGTTGATTGATTCCCCTTTAAATCCGCACACCTAGCACTTGGTGTCCAATGACACACCCCTTATATTGATCAATGCGAAGATTAAGGTTTTCCTTTGGAAATTCATCGAGAGCATTTCAGTCAATTCCTTCTTGAGTCTAACTCATTTATAAAAAAATCCGAGTAATTTTTAATAAGATAGAAGCTATAGAGACGGTCTGGTTACATTAGCATTTAACCAAATCAACTCTTAATCTTTTAATATATTGCTTTTATGCCAAAACGAAAATAAGATATAGAGACGGCCTTGGCTCTAAATGTGAAGGCAAGTTGAAGGGTTCATGTAAGAGCAGTGCCGCCTTTGGAAGGGAGCAAGTGGAGGTCAGGGCCCATAATTTTTAGGAAATTTTTGTGCCTAAAATTTTACAATAAAGGGGCCAAAATTTTCATAAATTATGAATTAAGGGTCAATTTTTCTAGAATTTGCACAGGCCCCATAACTTATCGCAATTTATTGAGCCGCCCCAGAGGAACATGGAAGTTGACAAAGACCAAGATAATTTTGGTCAAACTGAAAATACATACCATTTCCTTCACAAGGTGATATGTATTATTGTTTTGTTTTGACTGGTCTTTAATAATTTTTTTTTTTTTTGACATGTCAGAACACGGTTAACCTATTGTGTTAAGTGTTAATACAGGGAGAGATTATTTGTTATTAAAAGTGTCGGATGACATAACAGACAAGGGCGTAACTTTCAATACGTTTCAACCACTATAAATTAGTTGGAGTAGAGTTAGCTATAAATAGTTCAGGCATGTATACACATAGCGTTATGTACACAACGTAACGAAAACCCACAGTTTGGACATGAATGAGGCATTTTCACACCCTCGATTAAACCATTACAAAGACTTGGATTTACATCTATCAACTAATTGCACATGTATCTCCACAGCAACAACGACGTCGCAACTAGCAACATATAACTACCCCATTTTCATTTACTCTGGCCACAAATCTCATTAACTTCCTACCCACTATTTTGTCTCTTACAAGCTGAGTTCAAAATTGTACTAGTATACGCAAGAAGGCAACGTTTATAAGGAAAACCGAATTTATACAATTTATATATTAAAAAAAAGAGTTTGCTTGATAAGTGGATTGGTTCTACATTTCATATTTATATATATATATATATATATATATATATATATATATATTCATAACAAATTATGTCTGATAATTCCATTAGTCCATGAAAAGTAAAGTTCCATTAGGGCAGTCTGTAGCCTGAGTTGATAAAAAAGATATTTTAAAATGTTGATATTTATCAATTATCAAGTCATGAAGCGGTTCAGACGCCATCAACGGACGATGTACACTGGGAGGTTCTCACTTGAGGTTCCAAAAAAAAAAAAAAAAAATGGCATAAGCATCTCCTCACCAAAGTATCTCACTTCAAAATTTTGAGATATTTTGATGAGGGATTCTCAACTTTTTGAGATATTCTTCTAATTTTAAATTACTATTTTTTTATTTTTTTTTAGAATTCCAAGTAAGAGTTTCCCATCGTACATGCCCTTAATTCAGTGAGAAAGAAAAGAAAAAGCATTGCATCGATAAGCTTTTAAGGAGTCTTTTAGATACAAATAATAATAAATACACAATGAATGAAAAGAGAGAAAGGTGAGAGTCTCTTAAAGAAAAACCGTTTCTCATCATTTTTAGAGACTCATGGGTCAATTGTCGTAGTTTAATTAGTTACACGAAAGTTACCCGCGGTATACGCGGGATAATATAATTAGCGAGTAAATCAATATAGTTTGAATTAAAAAAAATCATATACCACTTTTGGAAAATTGTTATACGGAATTTGAAATCTGCTTTATATTTTGAAATTTTGTCATTATTTTGAATAGAAATGTATTCCACCCGTGAAATAACTGGTAATAGTTGTTTTTAATTTTTTGGTCAATATATAGTTACTCATAATCTTCAAAAATAATGATTTTAATTTCTTAGTCAATATATATAATACTAATATGTATTAATTTCATCTCATAATATACAAAAATACAGTTTATGACTCAACACAATACATATTTTTATATAATAAGCATTGTAGGTTTGTAAACATTGAGATGTTTGTAAAAATTGGAATATACGTTTTTTATTGAAGATTCCAAAGTGAAAACAAAGCATTCCTTCATTAGTTAATTTCAAGTAAATGAAAATTAAAATCGTGATTTATGATTCCAAAAGTGAAGATTTTATATAATTTAAAATTAACTTGTTCACATTTAGTTATGCAAACTAACTACAAATTATTGTGTTTGGTTATAGAAATTGTCTTATGAAAAGTGTTTGGATAAGAGTATAGTAGAACTTAATAATATAATTTTAATTTAAAAACAAAAATGAGATAAATTGCAAGCTTGACACCTAATATAATGGTTTAGAATTCTTCATCTTTAATATAATGGTATATTAATATTTAATCTTCTATTTCAAAAGATAAGGAAAATATCTTTTATTTTTCCTAATTAATACACTTTTGGAATATATATTATTTTTTGTTCATAATTAGTTTTATGATTTTAATCTTGAATTTTCGAAATATATATATTTTTTGGCAAGTACATGATTTCGAAATATTTCGATTTTGACAAGTTTATGATTATTTCAATGTGTTTGGCATTGAGACTAAAAGTAATCAACATTAGTTAATTAGGAAAGAAATGTGTTTGGCAATTAAAAAGATTAAAATAAATCAAAAAGAAAAAACTCAAAAAATTGTGGTTATGACACCTAAGCAAAATGCTTCCAAAATAATATATAGGATATGTGTTTTTAATGCTTTTAAAATTAAATAAATAACTAAGGGGCGGAGTTTATTAGTTTTGGTATTTTGATGGATTTGAAAATCCATATAGGATTTACAAATCTTTGTAATTTTCAAATCCAACATATGTATTTTGATTAGTATTTGAGAATAACAAGATTAGTATTTGAGAATAACAAGGTTTTCCAATGGATTTATGTCTTTGTATTGTTAACATAAGAATCCTTCCAAATCCACTAAAATCTATTTTAAAATCAAATCCATAAGTAAATATGTATGATTGAATAAATGGTTATTTTGATTTGTATTTGTGAATCACAAATTGAATAAGAGAAGATTTTGATTTGTATTTAAGAATAACATATTGAATAAGACATGATTCCAATGAAGATTTTAAAATGACTAATTGAATAACATAGGATTTGGTTAGAATTTTTTAAATCCATTGAAATGCCAAAAACAATAAACTCTAATTAATTTTAAATTATTAAATTAGAGACTCTTTGAGTATCAGATAAAGATGCTCACCATTTCTGTTGAATAGTCCCAAAAATTATCATTCTGAGAATGATCCGGATACAAACATAATATTGAAAAAAACTATGAGAGGAATAGATTCGAGACTATGCCTTTGACTAGGAGTTGAGTATACACTCTACATACATACATGCCCACACATTGGATCCATACAACAAACTTGTTACAACATAAACGTTATAGAAGTATATGAAATTTTAATGCATTGTGTATACTTTATGGTAGATACGGAAGTAACTATATACTGCGAAGAAGGTCTGGATTATAGTGAGTCGACTTAGAAGCAATAGAGCACCAATTCCTTGCAACGGAAGCAGTACCCTTTTGAAATTCTCTTGTTCACTCCTTCAAACACTTCCGCTAGGTAACTCTTAGATATGTCGAAAGCAGCGTCTTTACCTATGTTCTTGAAGAACCGAGAGACTTGTTGATCGGTCTCAAAATAGTTCTCCATGATCCCTTTTTCCCTTAGGAACCTTGCATCGGCCTCGCCATTCATGAGGCAACCCATAAAAGCTACGTAACTGGTTATGTGGTTTGGACAATGACCGTAGAATTGCTCGAAAGCAACAAAGTTAAGAAAGACTTGGCCGATAAAACCGTCCAAGACTAATGGTGGTATCTCAAGAACACCTTTCTTAAGTTTTATATCCAACCATGTGTCTGCTTCTACCCTCGGCTTAAGTACTATTCCCTTGTTACCGAGTCTCTTAGCCGAGGTAATCAAGCGGAGGAAAGGATCTGGATCAGATCCCAACGTACCCTTTTGAGATTTCTGTCTGCGCCAACATGGAATAGACAGACTTAAGTGGTTTAAGGTTTTGTCCTTCTTACAAGGATAAGGCATGAAAGTTTGACGAATGAGATCAAGAAGATGTTTTGCTTCAATATTGTAGTTCTTTCGCCGAGATGTTTCTGGTAATTGTGTTGAATAGCTGAAGAACTTGAAGGCCATCTTGTTCAAACCACCAGAAGGGCTTATTTTCGAGGCTACAAAGAGAGTTTCGAGAAGAAAGAGAGGTACCTGATTCTCCAAGAGTAGAAGATCGCTATGAATGGTTGGGAGAATCCAGGGCATTTTAAAAATGGGATCATTTTTAATACTGATGTCAACTTTTCTTGAAATGATGAAGAACAACATAAGAATGAAACAACCATCGAGAAGCATCATATCGATTAGTTTCTTCCGATCGAACTCAACAAGATCCTCGGAATAACAACTTCTTATAGCTTCCTCCTTATTAGATACCGTCTCGAACAATTCTTCATAAGTCACACCGTTTTTTCCAGCTTCTTCAAGAAAAAGACCAAGAAATCGAGGCTTGTGCTCTTCAATCATCCGGAGTTGTTTTTTTCCATGATGGTAAGGTCCTATTGAAAGGAGATTAGGGTCATAGGCTTCATTATTGATTCGACGAAGGCGATGACTGATTCTGAAGATGCAACAAGATCGGTTACCGGCTGATTCCTTCAGAAGCTTTGGCACAACACGTTTTGAGAGTACACTTGGATTCGCTTCAGTGTCCATGGTCCGCAGCTTCGAATATGTGCTGAATTATTCTTCAGAGACCTCTATACAAAAGATTTCCCATGCTTTAATTCTTCAAATTTATTTTTGTAATATTGGTTAAACAAACCGCAAGCTAGATGTTTTCCGGTAGGAAAAGAGAGACATAAACTTGGGATATCAAGGAGGAGACTTCCAACTTGATGAGGTTTTAATCTGTCTAACGCAGCCCCATGAGTTCCATACAGCATGTTTTTTTTTTGTCAACTAGATCAATGTCAAAGGGCCCCCATCTTTATTGTTTTTTTGTTGGAAGGTACACTATTTGTTTTTTAATCTGTAGGATTAAATGTTACTATTTCGTGTGTGACGTAATTCCTTTTTTGATCAACTATTTGTTTAATTAAAATAAGTTTTCATCATTGGTTACCCAATCTAATTAGATTGTGTATCGCATATAAAAAAATCAACCAATCCACTATGGTCTGATTGTGTTAGTTTATGGATCAAATTTTACTTTGTCACAATCACAAACAACCAAATCAATAAACCTAACTCTAACCCCAAATGCCACAAAGTTTCTTTCTTTCATCCTTCTACCCTTTAATGAAGGGTGAAATGACCAAAAAACCGGATGATCATAATTAAAAAAATAAAAACAAATTAAGCAACCAATCAGAGTTCTTCTTCCTCCCCGACCAATCCATCCGAAACCGACGAGCCTAATCTCCATTGCAGCTCGTTGAAGCTGAATTAAGATGAGTTCTCTTAATGTTAGCTCTAATCGAAGTAGTTTGTTAGTTATTTAACCAATTTTGGTAGTTCGAATCAGAAATCGAGATACCCAAATTGATGTGGTTAAATTGAATTTCAATTTATATGCATGCACATTGTCTTAATTGTAATTGGGTCGATTAGAAATTTGCATTGGTAAGTAATGGGATTACACAATCGTTGAATCGCAATGCCAATCGTATGCATGTAAAAGAAAGATCTCGTGCTCGAAAACAAATATGCACATTGATGAACACTGGGTATTACTATGAACATTGAGTATTACTATGAACACTGTGTATTAATATGAACACTGTGTAATACTAGGAACATTGGGTAATACTATTAACACTAAAATACTTAGAATAATTGGTTTCCATGATGATATAACTGATTTAGTTTCAATAGATTAAATGATGTTTTCTATTTTTTTTCAGGATACAATGAACACAACCCTACATTTTGATTATGTAGGACATTATGTCAAGAACGGAGATGGGTATGATTGGATTTCAAGAGAAGAGAAAATGTACGCACTATTGTTCAAGATATTTTCGGTGGAGGAAATTAGTTATTCGATGTTATTGGATGGTGTCTCCAAGAATCTTAAGATTAATTCAACAAGGACAAAGCTGAAACTCAGTTTCATAGCAGTGAACAAAACATTTGAGACAATTATATATAGGTGATGATGATGTTTATGTGTATCATATATATATGTGATGATGATGATGATGATGTTTATGTGTATCTAACCTCTACTGGTGTGGAAGAAGATGGCCCAAGTGGTGTGGCATGATTCTTATGTAATTTGTAATTTGTTTCATACCATCTGCTGGACAACTAAGAACTATTGTTTCTTATATTCGTACTACTAAGAAGTGTTTTGTTATGTGTGTTTGAACTTGGTTATTATTTGAGCTATCCATAGTTATTTGGGTTTGAAGCTGGCTAATACTTGAACTCTAGTAGTTATTTGTATTTTAAATAATTAATATTTTCTTATAATTAATCGTATTTTATTTCTATTTTTCTACTTAAATACGTAATTTTATTAAATAAAGCCAAGAAATAAATAAAATTTAGAAATGAAAGAAAATAAATATATAATTGTTGTTTATTTTATACTCAATTAAATTTAAAATTTTAAAATAAGTTTTACCTATTGTAACACACAAATTGTTTATTTTCCATCAATCACCATATACTTTTAAGATGAGTTTGATAGTGTTTACTACCAAAAGATGCAAATCTTCATAGAAAATGTGTTATTGGACATATTATTTCATAGAGACATTGTAAATGTGGTATAAATTCCACAACTCAACTGGACTACTAAAATTTGTTTTTCAAAACCTTTGTACAACTAAGAAAATAGGAAAACCCCAAACAGACAACTATGAACAAATCTGTAATACTCTGTCTAGGGACTACTATGTGTTATATGACGGCGTACATGTCTTTATTACGTGGCGTAAAACGGCGCACATGTATTTATGTCTTTATTACGTGGCATGATTTGATTGGGGATGAGCCAACTTTCAGTTTTTAGTAAACATTTCTCTCAAATTACAAAAATCATAATTTCCCCCCAATCCAAAATATAGGGTTCACGTAGAGAGAGAGAGAGAGAGAGAGAGAGAGAGAGAGAGAGAGAGAGAGAGAGAGAGAGAGAGAGAGAGAGAGAGAGAGAGAGAGAGAGAGAGAAGAAATTCCAGCTCGAGCCCTTCATCAATTCTGTCTGATTTGCACAAAGGATGCTGAAGTAGTTTCAATTCTCTTATTCCTTCTTTCCTATGGAATTTTTACGTATTTCGTCGGGTTGATTTTGAAATTAGTGTTATGAATTTTGGGATTTTGGGAGAAATTGGGTTTACATTGGTTCATAGGAATCCAACAGGGGTAAATTGGATCGAACGTCAATGTGCAAACCATTCAATATTGGTATGTTAAGTGAAGATCAATGTGAAAGCCATAAAAGATTAAACTACTAAAGGAAGAAAAGAAAAGAAGAAGCTTAAGGAGATGGTTAACAAAGTCGAAAGAATTGAGAAGGAAGCCACTAGACTAAAGGAAGTTGTTAGCAAACTTCAGACCAAAGGGTTTGGAGAAAAAGAGATGAAACTTACCGTTGCAGCCCTTGGATTCTTTGTTTGCGTTCTTACAGTTTCCCTCTACATTGTACTTGTCTAAGTTGGTGTGTGTTTCTGTTTATGTGTCAAACTATGTTGTTTCGTGTGTGTGTGTAAAAAATTTTAAGGATGAAACCATGCCAAGATGTTTCGTGTGTAAGGAATGATGTTGTTTCATTAAAGCTTGTTTAAGTATCCTCTACAACAGTAGTAGCTCTAACAAAAAAAACCACAAAGTACCTAAATTGGAAGATCAAAAAATAACAAAAGACCATAAATTACACAGAATAAATTTGTTGTTCATAGTAGTACCCAAAATAACCAGTAATTCTGAACACATTCGTTCACAGTAGTACCCAGAATAACCAGTATTTCTGAACATATTCGTTCTTCATCCTGAACCATCATTTGAACCATCATTTGGGTCACCTTCTTCTACGTCAGCACTTTTTTCTTCCTCAGAGCCTTCTTCTTCTTCATCTTCGCCGACTTCTTCTTTAGATCCTTCTTCTTCTTCATCTCCGGTGGCTACTTTCTCCAAACCCAATTTCTTTCGAACTCAAACTGAACAAAGAGAGGTGCAACAATTGGATCTATATCATTCAGTGACAATGACGGGTTCATCGTACGCGGCACCATTTCTATGTTAAATCACAACATTTAATCGAAATAAGTATGATTCGGCGACGAACTCAAACTCAAAATCAAGAAAGAATTGGGAAATTTGAAGAAACCTTACTCAAATTACTCGCATATCGCAATATCGATTGTTCTAGTAATCCGATTGAATGAGAGAATTTTCCTTGTGTTCTCTCTCAAAAACCCCAAATAATCTCACTTGAACGAGCAAAAACCGTAGAAAAGAAGTTGATATCCGTTTAAAGGAGAATGAGTTGTGATTCGGGTCGGATCCACTAGGTTGGGTCGTAATTAAGTTGCTAAAGGTAGGTTTTTTTGTCATTTACTTATTTTCGGATTAAAATTAAATAGAAAAGAAACGGTTTTTTGCCTTGTGGCATTTGAGATTTGCCCGAGCCCGCTTGTGGCAAAGTAGAATTTGATCCTTAGTTTATAAGTGTTGGTCATATGCTAAATAATTATTAATTTAGTATGTTTATATCAAAAGGTGTTGGTTGTAAGTTGTAATTTTTAGTTAAGTTGTGTTGTTTGATTTGAGACTCATAAGGAGGAAGAAAAGCTCTTCACTTGTCTTTTTTGAATAGCTTTTTTTTTTTTTTTTTTTGGTCAATAATCTTTTTTTCATTCATTCATCCATTCAAGTAGCAGTACAAAGAGGGAACAATTTTCTAGAATCAAAGCAAAATACATAAGCATAAAGTACATAAAAAGCATACAAGTATACCTTGGGATAAATTCTTCATCGCAAAAGATGATGATGGACATCGGATCCGGTACAAGACTCGGATGCGTCAAGGTCGTCTTTACGGCAAAACTGAAGACTATAAAGGTAGTCACTTGGTGCTTCCAAATACCGCAAGTAACACTGCAGAAGAACACAATTTGGTTTGGGAATTACTTGGATTCGGATCCGAGAGGGTCCTTGCTCTCGATGATAAAGGAAACAACGGGATGGTTCCATTCCTAATCGGACAAGAGAGATGACGATTTCTCTCCCTAAGAGAGTAAGTTACAAGATTTGCCATTTCAAATCCAGAAAACACTAAGCTTCTTTTGATAGAAACATTAGCAGGTTCAACAACTAATCTAACATTAAGATCAAATAAGTTTGAACCAAACTTACAAGCAAGTAAAGTGGTGATAGCCCTTGATGGCACAATAAGCCAAGTCCACCACCAAAGATTGAAAATCTTGATAGAGGTTCTTGACAACATAGAGAGCTTGAAGGTAAACGGTTGGTCATCGGAAGCTTTCTCATCAGAGAGTTTGACGGTAATGACAGCGCAATAGCTCCGGGAACGAGGTCTCTCCAGGCTCGAGTTGGAGGACAAAGATATTAACGAGCTCGGTAACATTATCGAAATAGCAGGAGACAGCGAAGCTGGATTCATCGGAGGTTCGACATTAACTGACGGTACAAGAGGGAGTTGAAGCCGGTACACACGGTAACGTCGGCTGTGGTTTTCCGGCGAACAGGATGGTGGTGAACTGGAATCACCAACCACCGCCGGGTAGAATTTCCGGTTAAGCAAACTGGATCTTAGTCGCAACAGGGGATGAAACGAAAATCTAAGCCAGAGGGAGAACAAGCTGAGCAGCGACGGCTGAGTTGAAGATGTAGCTGCTAGATCCGGTGGATCGGGAGGGTCCGGCGGCTCCGGTGGATAAAGGAGGATCCGCCCAGTTTCATAAATCCTCATCACAAAGAAGATTACACAAATCCGATTTGCAGAGACGCCGATTAGGAAGATGATTCCTTGAGGAAATCCAACTCAACCCTGAAATAGCGTCTGATTCCTTCCAACAACTATCAACTATCAGTTAATTGGTGGGTGGGTCGTCCGATGTACTTCTTTTTGACTCGTTTTACATAGTTATAAAACCGTTATAACTTAAAAAAAATGTTATCCGTTTTAAAATCTTATAATCCGTGTTTTTTTTAAAAGTAGCATGTTCGCAAATGTGCAAGTGGTATGATTGAAAAAAAAAAATTAACAGTGATATTTTTGAAATTGTCCCAAAAAATGATTAAGAAAAGCATATTACAATATGTTGAATTTTTGGATCAATTATAATATTTTAACGGTTATAAAAATTGACATCAACTAATAATATTTTTGAAAAATGGTATCATAAAAGTGATATTTTAAATGTTATTTTTATTAACATATACTTATATATATATATATATATATAAGTTTTTTATACAATACATTAAATTTTCATTATAAGAAAATTTCCTAACAATAAAAATCTTTTTAGTAACAATAAATTTATTAATTAGAAAATGTTTACATGGCTTGCTAATAAAACAATGTTTCACTTAATAGAATTGAATCAGCTAGCACGAAATCAAAACTAACAAGAGTAAGAAAACAGTCGTGAGAAAAATTCGACTCCATATCCAAAACTCGAAGAAGTCTTTGACATTTGTTGAGTGTTGTCATATACTAGGGAGAGGATACAATGTCTAATCACCTTGTCAATGTTGTAGACAAGATGATTCGGGGAATGAACTCATTCTTACTGCTTCTTTTCATAACGTTCTCTTCTTTTTTTGGCAACAATATGTTGGAAATGTCCTGAAATCACACTTGTATTCACTCTAGTGATAGTTGTACTGTCGAGATCAGACATTCATATGATACTAGGTGGTCATGACGTTTTGCTAGAAGCCGCTGATGATCAATGAGTTATGAACTCATTACTAGTATTATATGATCCTACAGGGTCACACACCTAAGCAAACTGGATTTACTTTATGAGAGAATGATTATTAATGTAATGATCAAATGATGTGTATTTGATACACATAAGAATCGTGTTTTAGAGGAGGTGTCGATCGACACTACATTAATGTGTCGATCGACACGGGCTAAAAACCGGAATAGTGATTTCGGTTTAACGACTTAATTAATTCTGAATCGGTTCAGGGATTAATTAGGTTTTCTCCAGAGCCTATATATATGATGTATGAGGCACGACCTAGAGAGGGAGTTTTTTGAGACTTAGTTGATAGCCACCTCTGCAGAAACGTAATTCCCTAAGAGATCCGATTCCAGGTACTAGCATCCCTGCGGATTCTAGTTTGTGTGCGTGTGGACTATCAGTAGAGGCGCAACACTTGATGCTGTACAGATCTCGATAACCTAACAATCTTCCGCTGCATAATCTCCAGGTATATTCGAGATCCGTTCTTGTAGATTCATTGTTTATAAACCCTAGATCCTAGGCAAAGGAATTGTCACTAGGTTGTTTAATAGAGATTAAAACCGGTAAAACCTGTGAAAGTTCCTACAGTGGTATCAGAGACTTAGGGTTTAACTTTGATTCACTAGAACATTATTGAATTAGAGAATTCAGATTGATACAAATGTTGTATAGTATGCTTGTTAGATCAATTTTCAGTCGAATCAAAATTGTTATTTTGTTGAAATTGCTCTTCTCGGGCACCAGAATCGTTCGTGTCGATCGACACAATGGTTGTGTCGATCGACACGGCTTTGCAAAATTGTTTTGTCAAAATTGTTCTTCACGGCATGAAAAACCTAACGGTGTCGATCGACACAATGGTTGTGTCGATCGACACTATCGTCTCTGCCTTGAGAAGTGATTAACCGGTTCAATTGGATTGAATCGGTTATCTCACTTGGTTAGAAATCAATTAAACCGGCTAATTGCGGTTTGTTGCGATTTGGTTGGCGTCGATCGACACAAATGTTGCGTCGATCGACACCGACCGGTTATCAATACTGTTCAATTGGATTGACCGGTTATCGCAAAATTGATTTGGTTTGGTTAGCGTCGATCGACACAATTGTTATATCGATCGACATAGACCAATTATCGATCCGGTTCAATTGGATTGACCGATTATCGATTCGGTCAATTGGATTGACCGGTTATCGGGTCGGTTATCGAAACCGGTTCAATTGGTTTGATCGGTTGTCGAAAAACTGTTACAGAGAGGTGAGTGTCGATCGACACTAAGGTAGTGTCGATCGACAGCCTACGAAAATTGTAGGTTAGTGAACCTACAATCAAATAACCAAACCAGATTTAATGAGATTCTAAACCTTCCTGAATGCATATTTGATATGTGTTAGGATTGAATGTTCAGTTCCTCAACTAAATATCAGGTGTTCTTGATGTCTTCCCGATCTTGTCAGCTGTCAAGACTCGTTTCATTGCGTGATAGGCTTGCAGTGCAAGGTGTCCGCAGTTACATGAGTAAGGCAGTAGGTAATTGAGTTGATGGGCTTGCAGTGCATGGCATTAGCTGTTACATGACTGAAGAGATTGGTTTACTTGAGTGGGCTACCCATAGACATCAGGTGGATAAAACATAAGATGTCTCATCCACAACCAAGAGTCATATTGGATATGATTAGCAAAGTGTTGCTTACCTATATAGCTAAGATTTGAGTGACAACCAGTGGCTCGCTCGGGTTTTGGTGAAATATGGATCTTGGATCATTATATTCATTTGAGGAAACATTGTTTTGAATATAATGCGAGTTTTCTTAATTGTTAAGATTTCTCATTTCCTGAATATCATAACTGAATTTTTCCTTTTCTTATTACAGTTATGTCTAATCAGAACTCTTTCTCGTTAAGATCTGTCCTTGAGAAGGACAAGTTAAATGGATCCAACTTCCTTGATTGGTATCGGAACTTGAGAATCGTTCTCAAGCAGGAGAGAAAGAACTACGTCCTTGAGAAAGTTCTCCCCGAGAAACTAAGGTCCAATGCTTCACATGCAGTATATGATGCTTGGAATAAGCATTACTATGATGTGGTCGATGTGCATTGTCTGATGTTGGCTACCATGAACTCTGACTTGCAGAAGCAATGTGAGAACGTGGCGTCGCCCATCGAGATGATCACTAGCCTGAAAGCGATGTTTCAGGAGCAGACTCGAACTGAGAGATACCAGACGGTTAAATCTCTATTTGAGTGCAAGCTACCAAAGGATGTTCCAGTGAGTCCTCATGTCATAAAGATGATGGGTTATATTGATAACCAGAGGAGACTGGATTGTCCCATTAGCCAAGAGTTGGCTACTGACATCATTCTGCAGTCACTGCCGTCGAGCTATGATAAGTTCATCAAGAACTACATCAAGAATGGCTTAACGAAGACGTTGACTGAGCTACATGACATGCTCAAGACAGCTGAGCTTAACATCAAGAAAGGCAAAAGGTTTGAGAAACCTGGTAAAGACAAGGGTGAGAGAAAGGCCGTCCAGATTGTGAATCAGGATAAGCCTGAGTCTCCCTCTAAACCCAAGTCTGGCCCATTTGATGATGATACATGCAGCTACTGTGGGGAGCCAAGGCATTGGAGGAGAAAATGCAAGAAATACATGGAAGATACTTTGGAAATGATGAAGATGTATGAGACTTCTTCTTCAGGTATTTATGTTATTTCAAGTTCTATCTTATGGGTATTAGATACCGGTTGTGGTGCTCATATTTATTGAAATATGCGGGGCCTGAGCAACAGTAGAATGTTGAAGAAGGGACAAGTGGAGATACTCGACAGGAATGAAGCAAGAGTTGCTGCATTAGCTGTAGGAAGTTTCCATTTGTAGTCGCCTTCAGGCTTGGTTTTAGAAACTAAATAATTGCTATTATGTACCTGCTATGAGCAGAAATGTCATTTCATTTTCTTGTATGATTTTGAATGATTTTATTTTGATAAAAGACAAATGTTGTTTTTGATCTTAATGATATATTCTATGGTAGCACCCCATTAGAGAATGAGTTTTATGTCTTAAACCAATCTATGCCTGTCTATAACATAAACACAAAACGGTTCTCTAGCATTGTCATTTTGGGCCACATCGGATTCTGAAGCTCCATAGTGATGGGCTTCTGGACTCACTTGATTGTGAATCATGTGAGAAATGAGGATCCTGCTGTTGGACAAAATGACTAAGGCCCATTTTATCAAACTAAATGAAAAGGCCAACGAATTATTGGGCCTTATACATACAGATGTGTGCGGCCCGATGGGCACCAATGCTAGAGGAAATTTCAGTACTTCATTGATGACTTCAGTAGGCATGGCTATGTTTATCTAATGAGTCACAAGTCGGAATCTTTTGAAAGGTTCAAGGAGTTCCAGAATGAAGTACATGATCAAATTGGCAAAAGTATTAGAGCTCTTCGATCAGATCGCGGAGGAGAATGATTCTTCGATCAGATCGCGGAGGAGAATACTTAAGTCAAGAGTTAAGTGATCATCTGAGAGAGTGTGGAATTGTTTCACAGCTCACTCCTCCTGGAACGCCCCAATGGAATGAAGTTTCCGAGAGGAGGAATCGGACCTTATTGGATATGGTTCGATCAATGATGAGTCACAAAGATCTTCCATTATCTCTTTTAGGGATACACTCTAGAAATGTTTGCGTTTACACTAAATAGGGTTCCATTAAAATTAGTTGCAAAGACACCACATGTGATGTGGATTGGAAATGTTCCAAGTTTGTCTTTTCTGAAAATTTGGGATTGTGAGGCTTATGTAAAATTTCATATCTGATAAGCTCGCACCCAAATCCGATAGGTGCTACTTCATTGGTTGTCCTAAGGAAACCAAGGCATATACTTCTACAACTGTTCTGAAAACAAAGTGTTTGTTGCTAAGAACTATGTTTTCTTGAGAGAGATTGTCTTTCCAAGAAGAACAGTGGGAGTGAAGTACAACTCGAAGATGTTCGAAAATCACAGGAGACTACTCAGCATGTTAAGGAAGAGCAGTAGCTGGATCTACAAAGAGTTGTAGAACCTACACCTGTGGTGCCTGAAGTTCGTAGATCCGAAAGGATACGTCACAATTCCGAGAAATAGGGATTTCTCGCGACCGATTGTCATGACTTGTTGATCATTGACAATGACGAGCCTGCGAATTTTGAAGAAGCAGTGTTGGGCCCGGACTCCGATAAGTGGCTTGGAGCCGTTAGATCCAAAATGGGAATATCCAGATATTCAAAGCTTGGCTTGTTGCTAAAGGTTTCAAGCAAATTCATGGTATGACTATGATGAGACCTATTCCCCAGTCGCTATGCTTAAAATCATTCGGATTATCCTAGCAACTGCCATTTATCATGGTGATGAGATTTGGCAGATGGATGTGAAAAACAGTTTTCCTTGATGGAATTCTGGAAAAGGGTGTGTACATGACACAACCTGAGGTTTCACAGATCCTAATAATGCTGGGAAAGAATGCAAGCTTCATCGATCCATTTATGGATTAAAGCAAGCGTCACGGAGTTGAAATCTTCGTTTTGATAAAGCTGTCAAAAGGTTTGACTTCGTCAGGAACGAAGAGGAACCGTGTGTTTACAAGAAGACTAGTGGGAGTGTAGTTGCATTTCTCGTTATGTATGTAGAAGACATACTTCTTATCGGAAATAACGTTCCGTTGATTTAGTCTTTAGAGACTTGGCTCGGAAGTTGTTTTTCAATGAAAGGCATGGGAGAAGCCGCGTGAATTCTTGGAATAAGAATCTATAGAGATAGATTGGGTAGGCTAATTGGATAGTGTCAAGATGCTTATGGTGATAAGGTCTTGGACAGGTTCAGTATCCATGATTCCAAGAAGGGCCTCATACCAATGTCTCATGGCATTAATCTTAGCAAGATGCAATGTCTCTAGACACTAGCTGAGCAAGAACGTTTGAGTAGGATTCCCAGGCGTATGCAGTGGAATCTATCATGAGTGCCATGACCTGCACTTGTCCAGATATTGCTTGTGTTTTAAGTATGACGAGTAGATACCAATATGATCCATGTGAAAGTCACTGGACAGTTACCAAGAATATCCTCAAGTATTTGAGGAATACTAAGGATAGGAGCTTGGTGAACTGAGGAAGTAATGGTTTTTGTTGAGAGTGGTTAGACGGACAAAGACGATTTCCGGTCGGATTCTGGTTATGCCTTGTGTCTATATGGCGGTGCGGTTTGTTGGAAAGGGTTCCAAGCAGAGCACCAAAGCCTGCGGTTTATTGGAAAGGGTTCCAAGCAGAGCACCGAAGCCTACGGTTTATTGGAAAGGGTTCCAAGCAGAGCTCCGCAGCCTCTCCCACGACCTAAGCATGAGTTTCACCCTCTTGCTGTAGGTATTAGATATATTAAGATGTGATCTTGATTCTAGTGGGAGTTGTAATGGATTTAGTTATGTTATGATATTCGTGTGGACATACTTTGGTTATGTCATAATGAAATTTTTTCATATATTATTTGATTATTGGATAATTGAATAATAGTCCCAAAGTAATTTATGGCATTTTATAGGTCATCAAGTTGAGGACTTGATCATGAAACCCTATAAGTGATAAATGACATAGATTATATTAGTCCCTGGTCAAGGTTGTTAAAGTGGGACACTGACAACCGCGTGAGACTGGTATGTGAGGTGACTGATGACTTAGTTTCATGGAGTCATTAATAAGAGTATTAAAGTCAATCACATAGATATATATTAGAGAACATATGATCGGACATGACCCGCTAATGAGAACTCTACAGGATAGTTATATAAGTGTCATAAGAGGTTCTCATTACGACTATAGAGTATAGTCCTTAGACCTGAGTTCATCATGATTTCTTGCATATGAATTGGTCCGCTTTGACTTTGTCAAACGTTATCCGTAACAGGTGACTATAAAGGCATTGATTGGGCGTATCATGAAGTGTGTGAAGTAACAGGGATGGAACAAGATGAGATTTGTCTCTCCTATATAACAGGAGATAAATATCTCAGGGCCCATCAAAGATTTGATACTGAGAAATGCTTGGCCGCGCTCAAACGAGGTGATTGTCAGTCATTTGTTTTAATCAGTATAAATCGGAGTTCGATGAACGTGATATTGGTTGTAATAAGGATGACACGGTTCTTGCCTTATGCCATATCGAGATATAGAGACGAAGGGATTATGGGAATAGTTGATTCCAGTACAAGTGGGAGATTGTTGGGAATGTCCTGAAATCACACTTGTATTCACTCTAGTGATAGTTGTACTATCGAGATCAGACATTCATATGATACTAGGTGGTCATGACGTTTTGCTAGAAGCCGCTGATGATCAATGAGTTATGAACTCATTACTAGTATTATATGATCCTACAGGGTCACACACCTAAGCAAACTGGATTTACTTTATGAGGGAATGATTATTATTGTAATGATCAAATGATGTGTATTTGATACACATAAGAATCGTGTTTTAGAGGAGGTGTCGATCGACACTACATTAGTGTGTCGATCGACACGGGCTAAAAACCGGAATAATGATTTCGGTTTAACGACTTAATTAATTCTGAATCGGTTCAGGGATTAATTAGGTTTTCTCCAGAGCCTATATATATGATGTATGAGGCACGACCTAGAGAGGGAGTTTTTTGAGACTTAGTTGATAGCCACCTCTACAGATACGTAATTCCCTAAGAGATCCGATTCCAGGTACTAGCATCCCTGCGGATTCTAGTTTGTGTGCGTGTGGACTATCAGTAGAAGCACAGCACTTGATGCGCTACAGATCTCGATAACCTAACAATCTTCCGCTGCATAATCTCCAGGTATATTCGAGATCCGTTCTTGTAGATTCATTGTTTACAAACCCTAGATCCTAGGCAAAGGAATTGTCACTAGGTTGTTTAATAGAGATTAAAACCGGTAAAACCTGTGAAAGTTCCTACACTATAAACATGAATGAGGTTCCCTCAGAATCGAAGAACTTTTCATAACGTGAGGGAACGAAGAACTTTTCATAACGATCTCTCACAACTTATAAATTGCTTCTTAAAAACTATTAGAATAAAAATGAATTTTCTCACAAACTGATGTACATGAGACTTCTATCGCTTTTTAATATATATATTTTTAAAACCTAAGAATTTTTGTATTTGATTATTGTTTTAGTGACTTGTAGTTTTCAGAGTTCTTGTAGGAAAATATAAGAATTTGGTCTAAATAAGCTTTCTGAAGGTTGGACAGCTTTTGAACGTCAAATGCTTCGCATCATATTAGACCTTCCCACCATTAGATCAAGACCAAATTTTACTATAAGATTGGAGGCAAAATTGCTGTAATAACACTTTGTAAATATGTACATTGGAATATAACACTTTCATGAAATTGGTGTCATTATAACACTTCTTGAACAATTGTTGACGATTTTGCCCCTCGTTTCCACTCGCGTGGATGGGTTAGCACTAGGCTCCGAAGCACCTACGTACACAGATACACATATACGTACACATATAACATATTTCTTCTATACACATGCACGTACATTGAAAACATAAGTACACACATAAACATACACATATTCGTACACATAAAACATATGTACACATATACGTAGATGTAAAACATATCTACCCATATACACATATACGTATATATACACGTACACATATGAAACATATGTACACACATACATAGATATAAAACATATTACACACATATACACATACACATAGAATATATGTACACACATTCACATACATGTACACATATACATACACGTACACACTGAAAACATATATACATAGATATAAAACATATGTAGACACGCATACACATACACATACATATATGTACACATATAAAACATATGTACACAAATCATAGGTCTAAAAATATGTACACATACACATATATACATACACGTAATACATATGTAGACATATACACATACATATACACGTACACATATAATATATATGTACACACATACACATGCACGTACATATATAACATATATATACACACATACCATACACATAGAATATATGTACACACATTCGCATACATTTACACATATACATACACATACACACTCAAAACATATGTACACACATACACATACATATACATACACATATAAAACATATGTACACACATCATAGGTCTAAAAATGTGTACACATACACATATACACGTACATGTAAAACATATGTAGACACATACACATACATATACACGTACACATATAATATATATGTACACACATACACATGCACGTACATATATAAAACATATATACATAAACATGTACCCCCTTCTGGAACCGTCGCGTACATGCAGGAACGGATGTGGCTGCTCTTTACAGAGGCGCGTGCGGAGCAAAATAGTCAATTTGCCCACGAAAAGTGTCAAGCCCAACAAGAAAATCCATAAGTATTAGAAAAGCATAGGGTTTTTGCAAAAAGTGTTAAAAGGCCCAATTATTTCTAAGATTGGTCGTTCAGAGATCAAGATGAAGCATGCCAAGGATCGAAGCCTCAATTGATCTATTGGTCCGAGGTAGATTCGGTTCTAATTCAGCTCTCATGTGTAAACCGAAAACGATCTGATACCTATGGGACTTGAAGATTGAGAACCACTAGGTTCTTTAAGAAGATCGAACACCAAACTGGTACCCCTTTACTTGGTTATGTTCCAATTATTTTTGCCCACCCCTAGATCAAACAAAAACAACTAAAAGTTTCACAAAAATCTCAAACTTTTAAAATCAACCGAGTCTATCAATTATAACTCATACTGAGCCCCTCTTTATGAACGACCTCATTTACACGTTGTTGCTTGACCACACGAAAACGAATAGCAACACTATTTAATACCTAGGTGGCAGGAATTCCCCTAATTTAATATTTGGCTGGAAAGTAATTTAATACTTGGGACAATTTACAAACTCTTTCCTTGTCAATAGTCTTCCCATATTGATTATTTCAACGGTACGATTTAAACTCTATTTGACCAATGGCAGACGAATAAGATAAGCCGATAAAGTTTGAAAATGCCCAAGATCAAGCCGAAAATAACAAATTAAAGTTAGTAGGAGCCCAAGATCATTGCAAATTAAAGCCGCAAAAAACAAAAAAAACGATAAGACTAAACAAGAACACAAGTAACAAAATTGCAACTACAATTTATGTTTATTAATCACTCTCGCTCAATGGAAATAACGGGAAGCAACAACAGAGACATACATACACATTGAAAAAAATCACATATTGACGATAATAAAATCAAGGGAAATTTGGAAAATTAAGATATGATTTTAGGACTCTTAAGACTATTAAAATGCTAAAGTCTGATAGGAGATAATAAGAATTTGATTTTGTTTTAAAAATTTCACAGCTTTTAAAACCAATTTGTCTGTCAATCACCCCCTAATGCAAAGTAAAACAATTATTGGTGGACAAAGTAAGAAAATTATGTGAACTTTTGGAATAAGTTTGACAATTAATTTCAAAAATTATATGTTCTTTTTAATAACTTTGACTTCCAACAATTTAATAGCTAACTCTTGTGTTAGGAATTACAAACATGCCACCTTTGAAAATATTTTTTTCAAATATGCCACCCTTGAAAATTTATTGCAAACATGTCTCATTTAATATAAAAAAACAAAATCATTATAAAAAAAATCTCTCTCAAAACCAAATCCCTAAACACAACCCCCAAAAACTATATCCTAAATATAAAATAGTTAACCCAAACCCAAAAATATAAAGTTAAGTTAAAAAAAAGATGGTATTCATGCAAAGATTTTCAAATGATTAAACACAACTGTGGGCATGGAATTTTTTTTTCCTTTCATTGATACTCACAAGAAAAATTATGATTCCAAATTAAATATGTTGGGAAAATATACATTTTATTTCTTAAACCCAAAATATATTATAAAAACGGGTAAAAATTTGGCTTTTATATAAGTACTAATGATATTAAAAGAAAAAGTCACAAAAGAAAAAATGATGCGAATTTTTAAAATATGATTATAGGACTCTTAAAGCTATTAAAATGCTAAAGTCTAACTGGAAATAATTAGAATTTGATTTGTTTAAAAAATTTGCTTTTAAAGCTAATTTGCCAGAAAATTATGAATCCAGAATATCAGAATCAATTCACTAATGAATCAATATTAAAAATAAAAACATAACAAAACGAGAAACAAAATGGGACGGAAATACAATCATTCATGAATTAATCTCTCATTACGAGTAGGGACGGTCATGTAGTTACACCAACGACACCTAGGTGTTGGGCCTCAAAAAATTTCAATTTTTAAGGGTAGATTTTTTTTTTTATGCAAATAATATATGTTTTACAGTTTTGTCGTGAAAATGAGATAATGGAAAAGAGAATTAAATTGTGATGAGGCCCATATTACTATGTAATTAAATAAGTGAAAATTAAAATATTAACTTATAAAAATCATAATTATTAATCAATCTCACGATTCAAAGAGACATGGTTAAAAACCTTATAATGTAAGTTTGACGGATGATTTTGTAGGAAAAAATGCAAGAATAGTTATTTTCAGAATAAATATATTTTATTTTTTTTTAGGACTTTTTAATTTTCTTTTTTCGGAATAACATGGATTTTTGTATTTTTTAAGAAAAATTAATGGGTTTTGTTTTTATCTTCAAATATTATGCTTAGATTTTCTAATAATAGGGCCTCTTTTTTATTTCGTGTCGGACGTTATAAATCTCACGACCGGGCCTGGATTTAAGGTTTCATTAAAGTAAACACAAATATGCATTGCAACATCTTTGTTGATATGATTGATATGTCTTGGTAAAAACAAAGCATACTACAACTTGTCTTATTAATAGATTTTCTTACAAACTTGTTTGATGCAAGTAAAAAGAGGAACAATAATTTTTTTAAGGAACGTAGTGAATATTGATAAAGACATACAAGTTAGGGATATGTGTGTAAGAAGATGTTTTCATATGTGGATAATGAACCGTGTAATTTCTTTTTATATAACATTGTATATGTCCAACAGTTCACTACAAATAATTAGTCTTATAACCTAGATAATTGTTTAATATAAACACCAATTTTCTATAATGTCAAATACGTAAATACTCCCTTCGTTTTTTATTTGTTTGATGCTCTAGAGTTTTCACAAATATTAAGAAAACACATTAATGGTTAATTATAAATGTCTTATTTTTTGTAATAAACAATTTTCCAAAACTTTAAACCAATAGTAATCCAATAAAACTAATAAATTTGGAAGTCTACAATTCACCGCTTTCACTAAAAATGCATTGAAAAGCTAGAAAATCAATCTTTTAAAAACAAATATTTTTGCTAGAACATAAATTAAAAAATACACGGAGAGAGTACTTAATAACTTAGAATTTATTGTATAATTTATCATGTTAATTTTTAATACCCATGTGGACAATTCCTAGCATACAATATATCTATATGAGAAGACGGTACCGTATCATCATCAATGAGAAGGCATGCACGGGGTAGCTAGGAGGATACCCTAATTTAACACTTGACAAGAAAGTAATTTAATACTTGGGACATTTGCCAGACTAGATATATGTTCTTGTCGGTACAGTTTTCCATATTGATTTATATGATCGGTCCAATTTAAATCTAGCTTGACCATAGAAAAAAACGAATAGGATAATATTGTAAAATAATAATGTTATCATGTCGTGAACAAGGAAAAGACAAAAACAAATCAAGCCCAAAATCACTCACGTAAAAAAACGATAACATAAAACAACACAAATAGACTCTCACTATGGAGATAAGTAGCAAGCAACGATGGATACAAACATTCACACACACACGAACGTAGATATAGACTATAACGCTTTACAATGTATTTTCACAACTCAGCTGAAGTTCAAGTACCTTTATCATTGGTTTCTTAGGAAGACGAAAAATAACTGAGGCCTGTAAAAGTAGTCTGGGCCATTGAAAGCAAAATAGCAAACAAAACAGCAAGAGATGATAGTAGAGTCCAAGGAGAGTCAAAATGAAGGTGCTTGAACCTTGCCCATTGCACATTCCATCCGCTTGAAGTGTACTTATTAATCCCTTCGAACTCTTCTTTCAAGTAACTCTTACTCATGTCAAAGGCAACATCTTTGCAAATGTTTTTGAAGAACTGAGAGACTTCACTTCCATTCCCAAAATAATTATCTATAATTCGTTTCTCACTAAGATAGGTGGCGTCTGCCTCGTCATTCATTAGACATCCCATGAAAACGACATAGCTGGTTATATCATTGCCACACTTCGAAGACAACTGCTCAAAAGCGACACAGTTTAGCAATAGCGAACTGAGAGATCCATCAAAGACTATTGGCGGTATGTGAAGCTCGTTTCCATATAGTTTTATCTCCAATATTGTTTTCTCTGGCGAGCTCCTCGGGACAACTGCATTAGACTCATTAAATAAATAGCCAATAATTTTCTTATAACACAACTTTAAAGAAGATTGATCATGAGAAGCCTTGAATTTTATTCCATCGAGGCGAAGTCTCTTTGCGGAGAGGATCAATCTCGAATCATATTGAGAATTTGATGATCTTTTTGTAGGATTGTGAGAAACAGGGATGACGTTATTACGAATCAGATCAAGTAAATGTTTTGCTTCATGGTTCCCTGGTTTTTCTTTTTCGACCAATGAATGGTTAAAGAACTTAAATGCAAGTCTTTTCAAATTACTTGAATCCAAAGCAGATGCCTTTGATTCTTCCAAAAGAGTTTTGAGAAGAATGTAAGGGACCTGGTTTTCCAAAAGCAGAAGATCATTCTATTAGTATAGATAGATATTATCTCGGATTGTACTTATCTAGAAGAGAGAATATCTAGCTAAGAATATATTGTATAGATTTAGATCAATCTGTTGTAACCTAACTCGTGTATATATACGCACGCATATTATCAATAAAGATCATCAGTTCACAATTCTATATGGTATCAGAGCACTGATCCTAAACCTAAATCTTCTTCTTCCTCATCGTCTTTATCCTCTTTTTATTCTTCTGCAACAAACAATGGCTACAGAGTCAGCCACATCTTCTTCCGCTACAACCTCTTCTGTCGAATCGGCACCCATTTTCGAAATCTCTAAAAGCACCCTCATCTCTCTCAACATGTCCAATATCACCAAACTGACGTCCACAAATTTCATTACCTGGCGTCTTCAGATCCGTGCGCTTTTAGAAGCACATGAGCTTCAGTGTTTCATTGACGACGAAGATCTAACACCATCAGCAACCACTGCCACTGCAACAAGACCACCTCAGCCGAATCCTACTTTTGCAGCCTGGGATCGCCAAGACAAGATGTTGTATAGCGCTTTGCTTGGTTCTCTCTCCCTTGCTGTTCAGCCGATCGTTGCCCGAGCAACAACCTCTCGTGAAGTATGGCAAATTCTTTACCGTACGTATGGCAAGCCAACCAGAGGCCATGTCAAGCAACTCAAAGCCCAGATCAAACAAATCTCGAAGGGAACTAAGTCCATCAATGAATACATGCGACTCATTATGGACAAAGCTGACAAACTTGCTCTCCTCGGAGCTGCCTTGGATCATGAAGATCTCCTTGACATCATCACAGATGGTCTCGGAGAAGACTACCGTGCAGTCGTGGACATGGTGAACGGAAGGGACGTTCCGATCTCCATCGATGAGCTTCATGAGAAGCTTATCAACCGGGAAAACGCAGTTGGCACAATGACTGATGGTGCTTCTCTTCTGGTTACAGCTAATGCGGTACAGTTTCGTCCCCATCAATCAAACAACTCCTACTCGGCTCCGCGTGGTGGTTCATCTCGTGGAGGATTTCGACAATCAAAACCGTATCTAGGGAAGTGCTAGATCTGCGGAGTTCAGGGACATGGTGCTCGTCGATGCCCGCAATACCAGTCTCCTCCAGTCTATCCCTCCTACGGTGGTCAACAACCCTACCGTGGACAATAACCATGGCTTGCTCCGCATCTCCCACTGCCACCTCCGCAATGGCCAACACAAGCTCATCATGTTACGGCAAGCTCACCTGACATATCTCCCTGGCTGCTTGACAGTGGTGCCTTGCATCACATAGCAAGTGACCTTACGATCTCTCGTTACATCAACCATACAATGGCAATAATGGTGTTATGATCGGCAATGGAGACTCTCTTCCCATCAAGCAAACTGGTTCTTCCCTTCTACCTACCTACTCTCGCAATCTTACGCTTAATAACATTCTTTGTGTTCCTGCCATGCAAAAGAATCTTATCTCTGTCAAAAAACTTTGCAAAACTAATAATGTCATGGTTCAACTTTGTCCCTATGATTTTCAGGTGAAGGATCTTCACACGGGGACAACTCTGCTTCACGGCAAAGCTAATGGTGGTGTGTACGAATGGCCAATGACTCACCTTCCCTCCTCGCATTCTCCATCTGCTTTTTCTTGTTCCAAGTCTTCAGTCTCGGATTGGCACTCACGTTTAGGCCATCCAAATAATCAAACCTTGCGTCTTATGATTTCTCGTTTTAGTTTACCTTTATCATCTTCTATGTCGTCTCTTTTACATTGCAATTCGTGTTCTATTAATAAAAGTCACAAACTCCATTTTTCCATTTCTACTCTTACTTCAAAAGCTCCCCTTGAAATCTTGTTTTCTGATGTTTGGACCTCTCCTGTTGTTTCAGTTGATGGTTTTAAATACTTTGTCATATTTGTTGATCATTTTACCAAATACATTTGGTTCTATCCGCTAAAAACAAAGTCCCAAGTAGCTCAAATCTTTCCTTTATTCAAAACTCTTGTTGAAGACCGTTTTAACACAAAAATTGTCACTCTCTTTTCTGATAACGGGGGCGAGTTTCTAGCTCTTCGCAATTTCCTCTCCTCCCATGGTATCACTCACATGAGCACACCTCCCCATACTCCTGAACATAACGGAATGTCTGAAAGACGAAATCGTCATATCGTTGAAACAAGCCTTTCTCTTCTTACTCATGCCGGTATTCCTACTTCCTACTGGTCCTACTCTTTTGCTGCTGCGGTTTATCTAATAAATCGTCTCATCACTCCTACTCTCTCAAATAAATCCCCCTATGAGCTTCTCTTTCAATCTGAACCAAACTACATGAAACTCAAAACCTTTGGTTGTTTGTGCTATCCCTGGATCAGGCCATATGGCCCAAACAAGTTTAGTCCCAAATCCGCACCATGTGTATTTCTGGGATACTCCCTTACACAGAGTGCATTTCTTTGTCTTGATGGTGTGAACTCGCGTGTTTATGTTTCTCGGCATGTGCAGTTTCATGAGTCAATATTTCCATACTTCTCTCTCTATCAAAATCGTCCTCTTCCCCTCCTTTATTTATCCCATCTGATTGTCCTTCTGCTTCTATTGTTCCGGTGTTTCAACGGCCAATCCTCATGCCATCAGACCCGTGTGTGGCTCCTTCTCCTACACCGGACACTCCTCCAACACCGGTGTCTCCAACATCACTGGTGGAACCTCCAGCAGAGTCTCAGCCTGAGCTACCACTATCCGTGGTACCAACTCATCCTATGATAACGCATAGGAAGGACAATATCAGAAAGCCGAACCCGAAGTATGGCTTGACTGCCATTCTCAAAGAAGTGGAGCATGCGACATATGTTGAGGCACTTAAGGACGAAAAGTGGAGACGCTCTATGAGTGATGAGTATGATGCTTTTGTTTGCACTGACTCGTTTGATTTGGTGGATCGAGCCTTGGCGAAAAATATTGTTGGCTCAAAATGGGTATTTCGTATTAAGAGACTACCTGATGGTAGTGTTGACAGATACAAATCGAGACTTGTTGCTAAAGGTTTTCATCAAAGGCCTGGCATTGACTTCCATGATACCTTTAGTCCGGTTATCAAGCATGCTACAATTCGTTTGATTCTTGGTAATGCTGTTGCGAAACATTGGCCACTGATGCAGCTTGATGTTAACAATGCTTTTCTTCAAGGTCCTTTGGAGGAAGAAGTTTATATGCTCCAACCCCCAGGTCTAGTGGACAAAGACAAACCTAACCATGTTCTGCGTCTGAAGAAAGCAATCTATGGGCTTAAGCAAGCTCCTAGGGCCTGGTACAATGCTTTGAAGGAGTTTCTTGTCAGCATCGGTTTTAAGAACTCTCTCGGTGATGCATCTTTGTTCATCCTTCATTCTTGGGGTCATTATGTGTACATGCTTGTATATGTAGATGACATTATTCTTACAGGCACGTCCATGGCTGAGATTCGCCGTGTTACTGATCTTCTTGCTGCAAAATTTTCTCTAAAGGATCTTGGTGCACTCTCTTATTTCTTGGGAATGAAAGCTTCTAGGACCAAGGCGGGTCTTCACTTGACTCAAACAAAGTACACCACTGATCTACTTCGCCGGACAAAGATGGATAATTCGAAACCAGTCGCCACTCCCATGTCTTCGACTAAGGTTCTTACACTCTCCTCTGGAGTTAAGCTCTCGGATCCCAATGAGTACCGTGCTACTGTTGGAAGCCTGCAGTATCTTGGTCTTACCCGCCCTCACATTGCATTTGCCGTGAATCGCCTGTCACAGTTTATGCATCAGCCCACCACACGACATTGGGAAGCTGTGAAGCGGGTTCTTCGCTATCTTGCTGGCACCGTGAATAAGGGTATCTTTTTCTCCGCTTCCACTCCTCTGACACTGCATGCTTATTCCGATGCGGATTGGGCATGTGACAAGGACGATTACATCTCTACCAGAGCTTACATTGTGTACCTTGGGCAGCAGCCAATCTCTTGGTCAGCTCGCAAACACAGCAGTGTCGCACGTTCTTCCACTGAGGCGGAGTATCGTGTTGTCTCTGACACGGCTGCTGAGGTCAAATGGATCATGTCTTTAATGTCTGAACTTGGTTTTCAATCCACGGCCACTCCAACTCTGTTCTATGACAACATTGGTGCAACTTATCTCTCCGCAAACCCAGTCTTTCACTCTCGCATGAAACATATGGCACTCACTTACCATTTTGTTCATAAACAAGTTCAGGCAAAGACGCTCCGTGTTTCACACATCAGTGGTACTGATAATCTCGCAGATGCTCTTACTAAACCGCTTCCTCGAGCTCGTTTTCTCACTCTGATTTCCAAGATTGGACTCTGTAGCCGACGTCCATCTTGAGGGGGCGTATTAGTATAGATAGATATTATCTCGGATTGTACTTATCTAGAAGAGAGAATATCTAGCTAAGAATATATTGTATAGATTTAGATCAATCTGTTGTAACCTAACTCGTGTATATATACGCACGCATATTATCAATAAAGATCATCAGTTCACAATTCTATACATTCTTGATAGTCGCGAGGATCCATGGCGTTGTCAAAATGGGATCATCATCACTCGCGTCAACAATCATTCCTATGAAAAAGAACAACATAAGAATGAAACAACCATCGAGAAGCATCATTTCGAGGAGCTTAGGTTGGTCAAACTTAAGCTTCTCAGAATAAGAGTTCCTTATAGCGGTTTCCATTTTCGATATTTTCTTCTCCAAAAGATTCTTAGTAACACCATCCTTTACCCCTTTTAGGAAAAGTTCCAAAAAACGAAGTTTGTGCTCCTTTATCATTTGGAGATGGTCTTTCTCGTGATGGTAAGGACCTATTGACACTATCTCAGGTTCATAGCCCTTGTGGTGGATTTTTCGTAGGCTTTGGGGAATCCTGAAGATGCAACAAGAATCTTCCGCCTTTTTTGGAAGCTTTGGAGATTCTGCACCAATAGGTTTTGGCATCTTCATATCTTCTAATATTTTTGTAAACTCTCCATCATCTTGTTCAATGATTTCAGGCTTGCTTGAGCTCTCAGCTTCGTCAATATACGGTTTGGTAACTTTAGGCGTGCTTGAACTCTCAACTTCGTCAATATCGGGTTCGGTAGCTTCAGGCTTGCTTAAACTCTCAGCTTCGTCAATTTCCGGTTCGGTTACCTTAAGCTTGGTTGAAGCAGCTTTTCCAAAATCTTGTTTGGTGTTTTCAGGCGTGATTGATTGTTCGGCCTTTTCAACATCTTGTTCAGTATCTTCACGCATCATGGATCCCTCCCTAATAGATTTTTGAACTTCTTTTTCATCAGTAAGGAGTCATTTGAAATGGTAGAGAACTTGAAAAGCCTTAAAGAAACAAAGAAAGAAATTTGATAGGTGAAGTGAATGTATAGATCGAGTGAGAGAGGAGAGAATTTCAGGTTAGTAAATTAGCATGAAGCTCCAAAAACTTTAATATGAGTCATAGACAATAGAATGTGTTTAGAAAGGATAGTATAAATAGGTGGGAGAATCACGTGTTAGAGGTCTTTTGCTAGTTGGTTAGCTGGGTGCGTCTTCGCTTTGGGAGATAGGAGATGAGCATTTATTCTTGTCCGATAAGTTTAAGCCCAACTATAGCTAAGGATGAGAATAATCAAGGGAAAACGATCTATTTCCCCACGAGAAGTATGATATCTAAGTGTATATCCACCAAACTATGACTTCTATCTAAATATCCACCAATCCAAAGTTTAACACATATATCTCCACCAATTCAAAGTTTCATACCCAAATACACATGAATTCAAATGTTCAAATCTCAGAACACACAAATATCGGTTAATGATGGTTTACTGTTTTGAGATGGTTTTTAACGATAGTAAACCGGATTATAACCCGATTAGAATCCGAAAACCCAATTAGAATACTTAACCGAAAAAGAAATCTTATTCCCGTCAAAATCCCCAATTCTTTCCTCTTAGAACCCTAAATCAAAATCTCTCTCAAATCATAATCTTAGAACCCTAAATCGAAATTTCTCTGTCGAAATCGAAATCGGAAGAACGAGAAAAGGGGTTTTCATGGAGTCTAAGGAGATATGAGTTTGTTCTCCAATTGTCACACACTCAATCTCAGAAGAAGCTTTAATCGGAAACAGAAATGTGATGTTATCAGCTCGAATTCGAGATTTCAACATCTGGGTATAAAACCCAAAAGCCCTGCTTGGTTCTGTGTCAATGGAGAAGCCACAAATGAGTAAATCGAAGACCAAAAAGATCGGTCGATTTGTCGACGCAGAGAGCAAGGAGATGACTTGCGACGAAAACGTCGGGTATGAGATGGGTTCGTACGAGAAAGCCATGGATGATCTTGAGATCGGAGAAGGAAGAGCAAGATTGGAGTAAGGTTAGCTTCAGATGTTTGAATAATTTTTTTGTGTTTAGAAACAAAACTTGAAAGCATAACCTCCAACGACTTTTCCTCTCGTTCACAAGACATTGAAGACGGAGAAGAACCAGAGTTACTCATGTCTATCGATTGGATGCAGGAGGATTCAGAAATCGATTTAACGAAACTGATTTCACATGTGAAATCCATGTACTTGTATTTTGTTGGATTTTGTTGAATTTCGAAACAAAATATCAGAGTTTTTTAACATGACACGTGAATTCTTTTTCTCTTTTCTACCTCCCTCTCTTGAACATATCAACAAATTTGCCAATTGAAACCAAGACAAAATACCAAACAAAAATGGAATTTTTGAAGAGATTTGTTCATCCGAAAGAAACTCCGTCTAATTGTATTATAATTTGAAATTTAGGTTTGATTTGTTCATCCAAAATACCCAACGAATCTCGCTAAGGAATTAATCAATGCCGTTTTCCTCAGATTCAATCCTACATCACCACGCTTCTTCTTCGCCTCCGAGTTTCCGATCCCCAAATCCCCAAGTTGAAGTATTTCATCACTAATCCATCACCGATCTCCTTCTCCTTGTAATCTCAACCTCCGATTGCGTACGAATCCGAAGTGAAAGTGTCTATATTCTCCCACGACGTATTTGGGATCGTTCCGATGCACTTTTCACCGTCGATTAGAGAAAGAGAAAGAAGATCGGAAACTCGGAGGCCCGTTTCAGCATGTCGGGTCGGGTTCCACAGATCGGATACACGGGTCGGGTTCTAACTGGGTTCAAATTCGGTTAAATCGGTTTGGTATTGTATAACCGATCTGGTATACGGAAAACCAACATGGTATTAGATTTATGTGTATCTGGGTATGAAACTTTGAATTGGTGGAGATATAGGTGTTAAACTTTGGATTGGTGGATATTTAGATAGAGGTCATAGTTTGGTGGATATACACTTAGATATCATACTTCTCGTGGGGAAATAGATCGTTTTCCCAATAATCAATTACTATGGAAGTTTAGTACTCGGAACATTGTAGCCAATGATACTTGTATCCTATGCTCGAACTCCGAGTCGCGGAACCATCTTTATTTTGAATGTCTTTTCACAAAGGAAATATGAGAGAACTAGTGAAAAAGCTTTTTAACTCAGAAGTATACTACTACTTGGAATAATCTTTTGCAGCTGTTGGTGGATGACTCACAAGACACCACCACCCAATTCCTCATGAGATACGCTTTTCAAACTACTCTCCATGCCATTTGGAGGGAACGACATAAAAGGCGACATGGTGAAATTCCCGTCACGGCACAGCAACTCATCAAATTTATTGATAAACAGATTCAAAACCAATTAGCAACAATTCAAAGTATAGGAGATCGACGTTTCGAAGGTGCGATGGAAGCAAGTTTGCTTCTCGTTGATTAATCTTTTATGATGTAAAATTAGTCTTTACATTATCTTTAAAACAATGATGCACTTGTTATAAAAATTATTTTTTATTATTTTGAATACTTTTGACACTCAATTCAAAAACAAAAAAATTTAGTACTCGGATTCAAATAATTAGATACATTAGTCCAATGTGAACCTAAAAGAGAATTGAATTTGGAATTTCCTCTTATAAGAAAAATAGACATTTCTCATATAGGTATTATTTTAGAAAATGGAAGAATGGAGAGACTTGTGATAGAAATTGGCTGGTTTATTCGAAATTGCCTGTGAATAAAGTTTCTTTGTTTTTGTTGCAAGTTGTTTAAATCTCGTGGTAACTTAAGTGTGTTTGCAAAGATGGATTTAATGATTGGAAGCATCTTAGCGAGAAGATTAAGTTCATGAGAGAAGTGTAGAGCATATGAAAATTAGATTTGAGAAGAATGAAACTATTGATAAAGAATTGCAACAAGAAATTGCAAAAGAGAAAGAACGGTGGAGGCTAGTTTTAGTTAGAATTATCTATGTTGTGAAATGTCTTGCTAAAAAGAATTTAGCTTTTCGTGGATCGAATGAGAAATTGTACCAAGATAGTAATGGTAACTTTTTAGGTATGATAGAATCGATTGATGAATTTGATTTGATAATGCAAGATCATATAAGGCGTATTCATAGTCATGAAATACATCATCATTATCTTGGTCATAGAATTCAGAATGAGTTAATTTCTCTTTTGGCACATAAAGTTCAAGTTTTTGTAGTTAACATCATTAAAGAAGCTAAGTATTTCTCTGTCATTCTTGATTGTACACCGGATGTGAGTCACCAAGAGCAAATGACTATTATAATACGATGTGTAAGGCTATCAAATAAAAAGATACAAGTCGAAGAGTATTTTTTAGAGTTTTTAGTTGTGGATGATACCTCTGGATTAGGTCTTTTTGCTAAAATAATAGATGCACTAAAATCTCTCAATCTGAATGTTGATAATATAAGAGGTCAAGGTTATGTTAATGGTTCTAATATGATAGGGAAACATCAAGAAGTTCAAAAGAGATTACTTGAAATAAATCCAAAAGCGTTATATATGCCATGTGCTTGTCATAGTCTTAATCTTGTGGTTAGTGATATGGCACATTCATGTGTGAAAGTTATCTCGTTTTTTGGAGTTTTGCAACGTTTATATGTACTATTTTCTAGTTCTTCAAAAAGATGGAAGATTTTGTCTGATCATGTTCCATACTTGACTGTGAAACCTTTGTCTAATACTCGTTGAGAAAGTCGTATCAAAAATGTCAAAGCTATTAGGCTTCAAGCTCCTCAAGTACGATTAGCTTTATTTGATTTATTTGAATCTTGTGATGATGCAATAACAAAAAGTGAAGCTGAAAGATTAATTGGTTCACTTGAAAACTTTGAGTTTCTACTTGGCATGACTATTTGGTATGAAATTTTGTTTGTTATAAACGCAGTAAGTAAGAGTTTGCAATCCAAATCTATATGCATTGATAGTGCTTTAAGACAATTAGAAGGTATAGTGCTGTTTTTTAAAAAGTTTAGAGAAGAAGGGTTTAGTTCTTGTTTGAAAGTAGCCTAAGGTCTTGCTCATGATATAGATGTTGATCCTATATTTCCTAGTAAGCGTAGAGTCTTTAGAAAAAAACAATTTGATGAGAATCCCATTGATGAAGAAATTAACACTATCCATTGAAGATGATTTTAGAATTAATTATTTTGTTGTTGTTGTGGATATGGCTGTTGTTCTTGTGGAGAATAGGTTTGAGCAAATGACTACTTTTAAAAGTGTTTTTGGATTTTTGTTCGATTCATTGAAACTAAAGTCACTTGAAGAAAAAGAGTTAAGAGAACATTGCATGAACTTTCACAAAACGTTTTCTCATGGCGTTGTTTCTGATGTTGATTTAAATGATCTTTATTCTGAGTTAAAAGTTTTGGAAATGACATTACTAGATGTATCTATGACACCTAGTGAAATACTTGAATTTATTGAAAATATAGGTTGTTATCCAAATGTTTCAATTGCTTATAGGCTTCTACTTACTACCCCTGTTACTGTCGCATCAGCTGAGAGAAGCTTCTCAAAGCTCAAGCTATTGAAAAATTATATGAGATCTTCTATGTCTCAAGAAAATTGAATGGTTTGGCCATTTGTGTATTGAAAAGAATATGTTAGAAGGCATGGGTTTTGAAACCGTTATTCATGATTTTGCATCGAGTAAAGCTCGAAAAAAACCGTTTCTTATGATCATTCTCTTTCTTGAATCAGTTTTGCGTTTTATTTTGTTTCAGGTCTAATAAGATAAAAGAAGAAAGCGTATATGTTATATGATGCAAATTTGGATTTATATGGAAGCTCAAGACGAAGTTACTATCCTTATATATCTCTATTAGGGGCTTTTTTTTGTACCTTGCCCTAGGGCTTCTGTAATGTTTGGGACGGGGTTATTTCTTACCCCAATGTTGAAAGAGACTTGTTGATGTTGGCGCTCACCTTCAGCTCCTGAACTCTTTTGCCTATACCCCATATGGAATTGATTACCTTGCTTTCAATGATACATGTAAATACTGGTAGACTTTTTGATATTCATATTGGTAGCAGCTACTTTCCTGTTTGCAGCACCCTACACAGAAATAAATTCAAACCATCAAGGGTACATATATAAGAAAACCATTGTGAAAAGTAATGAAATGAGACATGAAAACTTAGCATGCAAAGTAGTTAATAAAACCAAAGTAAAAGATGGACGTTCAATGAAATAGTGTCATCAAGGTTCACTATGCAAAAACTGACTAAAAATTACTAAACTTTTTGAAACTAAACAATAGGCAGGATAAATTATTCAGAGAAACTTCAATCTCCTTTAGATTATTCTGATGAATTACCTGCACCAACTGTTGGATAACATCTCTGGCACTTGAAACTTCAATCTCCTTTAGATTCTCAACATGAATTGTTAGAAAAATTATTATTTTTCCCAATTATATGGTCTTAGCTAATTAATTTTCTAATGGAATTTTTATTCCTTAATAACATTTGGTGACCAATTATAAGAAGTTTAATTTTCATTTAGAAAACCTTAAGAAAGAATTGGCAAGTGGCAAACATTCATGAATGTCATGTATTAAGAAGTTTGGCAAGTTAGGTAAACATTCATGGATGCCATATATTAAGAAGTTTGGCAAGTTAAGCAAACATTCATGGATGCCATGTATTAAGAAGTTAGGCAAATTAGGCAAACATTCATGGATGAGCCACACGTGTCTTAAATCTCTTACCATGATGGATTGTTGAGATTAAAACCCTAATGAAGAACTTGGTCCTCTCTCCACCTATAAATACATGCCTTACTCCATTTATAAAGTAAGTAACTCAGAGAGAAACACAACACCTAAAGAAAATCTTATGGGCAAGGGGAGAGAAATCCTAATTTCCTAACTAAAGATTAAGCTCTGTCTTCCGTCTTCCTAAGGATTAAAGCTCTGCCTTCTGTCTAACTAACGATTAAGCTCCGCCTACTGTCTTTCTAACGATTAAAATCCGCCTACCGTCTTCCTAACGATTAAGCTTCGTCTTCCGTTTCCAATAACCGATCAAGAAGACTTCATCAAAAATGAATGAAGGTATTCCGCTAACCCTCTTATGATTTATTATGTTATTAACATAGATGTTTAAAGATCTTAGGTTTAATGTAATTTTGTTCTCATACATGTGGTATGAGAGCATTAGGTTGTTAACATCTACTTAATCCATTAAGTATAATAAATTTATGATTTGAAAATTAAGGAATTTGCTACATCTAAAGTAATGTTTTATTTAAATGGATGCAAATTCAAAATAATTTTGAATTAGAGAATTTTGCATATTAAACATTCTAGCAAAAATTGTATACACTTATTTTACGCATAATTCGCATCGAATCGTGTATTTCGAATAATGAGCAAAATATTGAGTTTGTAAATACTCTTGAATGGTTTGCAAATTTGAAATATTTATGTACTAGGTAACTCTCCCGCGTACGACACGGATAAACTATTTACAATTTTGTTTTTAATAATGTGAAAATATGTACTGATTTTGATTATTATAGTATATGTTGTTGATCATGTTTTTGTTTTTAAATATGAATTTTCAGAAGTTTAATTTTACCATTTATTATTTATTATTTCACATAAGTAAATATGTATTCAAACTGAAATATATTATTCCTAATTTAATACATTAGAGTGTAAACACTATTATATATAAGTTAAAAATTATATTTGAACGTATTTGTAATAAAAACTGAATTAGACTTAAAAATATTATAAGAATTGACATCTTAACATCTTCTGTTTTAATATATCATTTTTAAAAAATTATTTTTTCTCATTGATAATTTGTAATAAAAACTGAATTCGACATCAAAATATTAAAATATCAATATGACCAAATATTCTTAAACAAAGAAAATTAAAAAAAAATTTATACAACATAAATTTAGTTGTACTCTACCTATTCTTCTTTCTTCCAAATGTTTTTTTTTTATCTTTAATAAAAATGTAATCCGAAAATTTAAATTAAGTTTTGAGAGTATGCATAAGTAAGCGTATATGTAGTGAATTAATTTTGTCTTTCACTTGATAGTGTAATAGTTTCCATGTTTTCTATTCTTTCAACCAATAAAATTAAAAGTAACTTTAATGTTAATGGCTAATTTGCCAAAAAGATATATACAAAAATAATATAGATAAGTGAGCATAAGGATCCATGTTATATTGATATTGGTAAAAATATTTTAATAAAAAGCACACTAAATTTTATATGATTCCAATAAAAATATTTTAAATTAAAGATTTTTGAAATTTTTTCAGAAAATTCTGAAAATAAATATTATAAAATTTATGTAAGTTAACATGGAGATTAACTTCAAAAGTTAAGTGAGATTATTATAAGAGAATATGGATTAGCCCACTATTTAAATAGATTTGTTAATTGGCACATTTATCATTATTGTCATTTTGACATTTGAAGTGATGTCATATCATATTTGAAGGAATGTCATATCACATTTTAGGTGAAATCAACTCTCTAATAATGTATAAGAGATTTTTTATGATTCCAATAAAAATATTTTAAATTAACGATTTTTGAAATTTTTTCAGAAGATTCTGAAAATAAATATTATAAAAATTTTGTACGTTAACATTGAGATTAACTTCAAAAGTTATGTGAGATTATTATAAGAGAATATTGATTAGCCCACTATTTAAATAGATTTGCTAATTGGCACATTTATCATTATTGTCATGTCACATTTGAATTGATGTCATGTCACATTTGAAGGAATGTCATGTCACATTTTAGGTGAAACCACCTCTCTAATAATGTATAAGGGATTAATAAGTTACTCACATGTAGACTATAAACATAAATATGATCAAATAATTAATGGAGTTTTGTATATGTGTAGTCAAAGTAGGGGTGAGCGTTGGGTTCTTCGATTCGATTTTGGTTTGGTTTTTAGGTTTTTTGGTTTTTCAGTTTTAGCCAAAATAAGTCCGTATAGAACCATATGAGTTAAAGGTCGGTTCGGTTTCACTTCGGTTTCGGTTCGAATTGGTTTTATATTTGGAGATCCATATTAAAACCGAATAACTACGGTTTCCGTTCGGTTTTGGTTATTAATAGAATAACTGAATCAAAACCTAAACAAATCTAGTGCCGAATCAAAAATGAAACACAAAAACATTATACGTAAAGTGTTTTGAGTCTAAACTCCATAATGAAACATCAAATGGAACACAAAATGAAACACAAAGTCCATAAGCATAAAATAAAACACAAAATATCTTAGAACATCTTAAATGAAACATAAATTCTTAATTTATGTTTCGGATATTTCGGTTATCCGTGGATTTTTGGTTCGGTTCGGTTTCGGTTGTTCGGTTCTAAGCACAAGATCCATTGGGTATTTTTTTAAAATCGGTTCGGACTCGGTTCAAGTAATATCAGTTCGGTTCTCTTCGGTTTTTCAGTTCCGGGTATTTTTGCCCACCCATAAGTCAAAAGATATCCACATATAACTTTGTTTAAATAATTCAATACATTGCTCAATAATTGATTCTAAATTATATGAATTATATGAGATTATGGTGATTACCCATAGGAGCATCATTATTTCTTATCATATAAAAGTAAATTATGTATATGTCTTATAAAAGTTAAGAAGCCTAATTAAAAACTTGTCGTATCTATGAAAATATTGCAGCATCTTTTCCAGCTAGTATGTCATCTATGGTCTCGTCTGTTCCAATTCTTACGGGAACCAACTTCTCAGAATGGAAAGAGAAAGTTGAGTTCACATCCAATAACTGAAAACAGTACTGATGAAGAATATCTTCTCTCTAAAGCTTGGGAGAAAGCGAACAGATTGAGCATTATGTTCTTTAGCTAGCAACATTAAATCTTCCCTACCAACTCTAGATAAAGCTAAGGCTTATCTAACAGCTATAGAATAACGGTTTAAGACTGCAGACAAATCTCTTGCTGGAAAACTTATGGCAGATCTTATAACCATGAAGTATAATGGCACAAGGTATATGCATGAACATTGCATTGAAATGACCAACCTTGCGGCTAAGCTGGAGAATTTAGGAATGAGTGTAGACGATTCTTTTCTTGTCCAGTTTATCCTAAATTATCTGCCCCTTAGTATGGACCATTCCAAATTAATTACAATGCCATTGATGAAAGATGGACATTAAATGAATTGGCTAATAAATTGGTACAAGAGGAGGCTAGACTTGGCCATGAAGGCATTAAAGTTGTTCATTATGTTCAAGACGCTGGATCCAAAGATGGAAACAAGCTTCAAGGTAACCGCAAAAGAGAATCGTCCAAAATGAATAGCTCAAACCAAGCTCATGAGAAGAAAAAGGCAAAAAAATATGACAAATGCAACTTTTACAAAAGGTTTGGTCACTTTCAGAAAGATTACGCTAAAAAAAAGAGTGGTTCGAAAAGAAAGATAAACCTTATGGGTTTCGTAAGCTTTTCCGAATCACATCTTAATGATGTCTCTTCTAAAAATTGGTGGATAGATAGCGGTGCTAATGTGCATGTATCCAATTCCTTGCAGGGATTCCTTACGACCCAAACTATAAAGCCAAGTGAAAACTACTAGTTGATGGGAAACTGACACAAAGTTTGGATAGTGGATTTTGTTTGGATTTATTTCAAACACTTTATATTTGTGGATGGAGTGTATCGTACTATGGGTTGGACAATAAAATATATATCCTTCAGATTTCTCAGGATAGCCTATAAAGAAACCACTGATTGTTCTAAAATCCAATTTCTTGTCATGTGGATTGTATATTCTTGCTTCAGCTGGACATCCTCAAGTATGGAGGTGTGCCAAACTAGGTTTCCAGCCTTTCCACAGTTCAAAAGGAGTATTTGAAACTGCTTTACTTGGAACTCTATTCAAAATATACACTACCGTACGTAATACATCCATCCACAAGGATATAGGTAAGTTAGCATAACTCATCATGGATCTAACTATTCTCATATAATTATGGTTTCGCCTTTCACCTTTTATGCCACAAGAAATAAGAATGTTTTGCATATGTTTTACTTTTAGCATGCAGGGTGAGATGTATGTTATAATTTTGATTAGTCAATTTTAACATGTAAAAGCTTTTAATTAATATTCTTAAACCGATTCGATTAGAGTTTAGAAATATATTAAAACATCCATCTCCTTGAGTTGAATGAAAACCAGCTACATCAAGTTTGCTTAATGAAACTAAATTACGGGAAATAGATGGAACATAAAGAGTTTGAAATAAATACAAACAAAATCCATTATCCAAAATGAAACAAAATCAATGTTGAGGACATACCATACCTCAGAATTATGATCAGAAATATGATTTGGAAACTAGATACAAAGAACTTTCCAACGATATATAGATCGTTGCCTAATTCCTTCTGGATCCCTAGAAATCACCACAAGATTTTCCTAAACCAAATTAGGATATTCTGAACAAAACAGAACCGAGACGTTGTTTTCAAAACAACGCTGAGGACGGAATTAACCTTGGAATTATGATCGGAAACTAGTTATGAAAACTAGACAGAAAGAGCTTTCCAACGACATATCAAACGTCACCTAACTCTCTCTGAAACTCCGGCAAAACACATCGAAAAATGATTGATCCTTAAACCCGATTCTGCAGAACCTCTCTCACGAAAATACAAATATATCTTAGCATACACATATAAAAGACAAAGTGATTTGCCTCACGGCTAGCTAAGAGAAAGGAGAACTTACCAACAAAATTTCAGCTCAATCCGTTCTGTTTTCACAGTCCGTTTGTTCCCTCCACCAAACGGAAACAGAACTTCAACCTTCCAAAACGACTTCCTCTTCTTTCAATCACCAAAACCTCTCAATTCCCTCTCAAAACTACATGATTTCCACTCTATTTTTCCACTTTATGTTCCATCTATTTCCCGTAATTTAGTTTCATTAAGCAAACTTGATGTAGCTGGTTTTCATTCAACTCAAGGAGATGGATGTTTTAATATATTTCTAAACTCTAATCGAATCGGTTTAGGAATATTAATTGAAGGCTTTTACATGTTAAAATTGGCTAATCAAAATTATAACATACATCTCACCCTGCATGCTAAAGGTGGTCTTAAAAGTAAAACATATGCGAAAGATTCTTATTTCTTGTGGCATAAAAGTTAAAAGGTGTAACCGTACTTATATGAGAATAGTTAGATCCATGATGAGTTACGCTAACTTACCTTGTGGATGGATCCATTACGTATTGTGGTGTATATCTTGAATAGGGTTCCAAGCAAAGCAGTTCCAAATACTCTTTTTGAAATGTAGAAAGACTGGAAACCTAGTATGGCACACCTCCATACTTGGGGATATCCAGCTGAAGCAAGAATATACAATCCATATGACAAGAAATTGGATTTTAGAACAATCACTGGTTTCTTTTCAGGCTATCCTGAGAAATCTAAAGGATATAGATTTTATTGTCCAACCCATAGTACGATACGCTCCATCCACAAACATAAAGAGTTTGAAATAAATCCAAACAAAATCCACTATCCAAAATGAGACGATAAGTGCCAACAGCTTCAACTGGTGCTTTGTCTCGATTTCCCATCAACAAGTAGTTTTCACTTGGCTTTATGGTTTGGATCGTAAGGAATCCCTACAAGGAATTGGACACATGCACATTAGCACCGCTATCTATCCACCAATTTTTAGAAGAGACATCAGTAAGATTTGATTCGGAAAAGCTTACGAAACCCATAAGGTTTATCTTTCTTTTCGAATCGCTCTTTTCTTTTAGCGCAATTTTCTGAAAGTGACCAAACTTTTTACAAAAGTCACATTTGTCATCTTTTTTGTCTTTTTCTTCTCATGAGCTTGGTTTGAGCTATTCATTTTGGATGATGCTCTTTTGCGGTTACCTTGAAGCTTGTTCTCAACTTTGGATCCAGCGTCTTGAACATAATGAGCAACTTTAATGCCTTCACGGCCAAGTCTAGCCTCTTCTTGTACTAATTTATTAGCCAATTCATTTGATGTCCATCTTTCATCAATGGCAATGTAATTAATTTGGAATGGTCCATACTGAGGGGCAGAGAATTTAGGATAAACTGGACAAGAAAGAATCGTCCACACTCATTCCTAAATTCTTCAGCTTAGCCGCAAGGTTGGTCATTTCAATGCAATTTTCATGCATAGACCTTGTGTCATTATACTTCATGGTTATAAGATCTGCCATAAGTTTTCCAGCAAGGGATTTGTCTGCAGTCTTAAACCGTTATTCTATAGATGCTAGATAAGGCTTAGCTTTACCTAGAGTTGGTAGGGAATATTTAATGATTTAATGCTGCTAGCTATTGTCATCCTAAAGAACATAATGCTCAATCTGTTCGCTTTCTCGCAAGCTTTAGAGAGAATATATTCTTCATCAATAATGTTTTCAGTTATTGGATGTGGTTCCTCTTCACGAAAAATCCAAGTCCAATACTCCTAATGTGAACTCAACTTTCTCATTCCATTCGGAGAAGTTGGTTCCCCGTAAGAATTAGAACAGACGAGACCATTGATAACATACTAACAGGTAAAGATGGTGCAATATTTTCATAGATACGACAAGTTTTTAATTTGGCTTCTTAACTTTTATAAGACATATACATAATTTACTTTTATATGATAAGAAATAATGATGCTCATGTGGGTAGTCACCATAATCTCATATAATTCATATAATTTAGAATCAATTATTGAGCAATGTTTTGAATTATTTAAACAAAGTTATATGTGGATATCCTTTGACTTAGGGGTGGGCAAAAATACCCGGAACTGAAAAACTGAACCGAACCGATATTTCTCGAACCGAGTCTGAACCGATTTTTAAAAAATACCCAATGGATCTTATGTGCTTAGAACCAAAAAATCGAAACCGAAACCGAACCGAACCGAAAATCCACGGATAACCAAAATATCCGTAACATATCTTTTATTTAAGATTTTTTGTTTTGGTACTAAGATATTTTGTGTTTCATTTTATGCTTATGGACTTTGTGTTTCATTTTGTGTTCCATTTGATGTTTCATTATCGACTTTAGACTCAAACGATGTATATATAATGTTTTTGTGTTTTATTTTTGATTCGGCACTTGATTTGTTTAGGTTTAGATTCGGTTATTCTATTAATAACCAAACCCGAATCGAAATCGAAGCAATTCGGTTCTAATATGGATCTCCAAATATGAAACCGATTCGAACCGAAACCGAAACCGAAGTGAAACCGAATCGGACCGACCTATAACTCATATGGTTCTATACGGACTCATTTTAGCTAGAACCGAAAAACTGAAAAAACCTAAAAACCGAACCGAAACCAAAATGAAGAACCGAACGCCCACCCCTACTTTAACTACACATATACAAAACTCCATTAATTATTTGATCATATTTATGTTATAGTCTACATGTGTGTAACTTATTAATACATAAATATATCAAATTTGCAAACCATTCAAGAGTAAGCTCATTGTGGTGATTTACAAACTCAATATTTGCTCTTTATTCGAAATACACGATTCGATGCGAATTATGCGTAAAATAAGTGTATATAGTTTTTGTTAGAATGTTTAATATGCAAAATTCTCTAATTCAAAATTATTTTGATTTTGCATCCATTTAAATAAAACATTAATTTATAGCAAAGTCCTTAATTTTCAAATCATAAATTTATTATACTTAATGGATTAAATAGATGTTTACAACCTAATGCTTTGATACCACATGTAAGAATAATTAACATGCATGTAAGATTATATACATGCATGAGAACAAAATTATATTAAAACTAAGATCTTTAAATATCTATTTTAATATAACATAATAAATCATAAGAGGGTTAACGGAATATCTTCAATCATTTTTGATGAAGTCTTCTTGATCGGTTATTGGAAACGGAACACAGAGCTTAATCGTTAGGAAGACGGTAAGCGGAGCTTATTCGTTAGGAAGAAGGAAGGCGGAGCTTAATCGTTAGATAGACGGAAGGCGGAGCTTTAATCGTTAGGAAGATGGAAGACAAATCTTAATCGTTAGTTAGGAAATTAGGATTTTCTTTAGGTGTTCTGTTTCTCTCTAAGTTACTTACCTTATAGATGGAGTAAGATATGTATTTATTGGTGGAAAGAGGACCAAGTTCCTCATTAGGGTTTTAATTTCAACCATTCATCATGGTAAGAGATTTAAGACATGTGTGGCTCATCCATGAATGTTTGCCTAACTTACCTAATTTGCCTAACTTCTTAATACATGGCATCCATGAATGTTTGTCTAACTTGTCAAACTTCTTAATACATAGCATACATGAATGTTTACCACTTGCCCATTCTTTCTTAAGGTTTTCTTAATGGAAATTAAACTTCTTATAATTGGTCACCAAATGTTATTAAGGAATAATAATTTCAGTAGAAAATTAAAGAGCTATATATAAGACTAGATAATTGGGAAAATTAATAGTTGGGAAAATTAATAGTTATTAACAATGACTAAGTGGGAGAATGTTAGAAATTTTTTTAATTTTCCCAATTATTAATTTTCCAATTTGGATAAAACTCTAGAGTGAGAGAAAGAATAAAACTCACTTGGCCATAGGCAAACATGCAGCTATTGTAACCAGCGACAACATTCTCCACCATAGGCACTCCAGCCACTTTAAACATCTTCTCCTGTAAGCGCAAAAAGATTCTCAAGAACAATCCTGAGTTTAATCGAATGCAGAAATGAGCAAAAAAGGCGGTAGTACCTGGGTAACATTCTCGTCAGCGACGAGATCGAACGTGAATCGAGACTCTGGATTCCCAATCCAAGTGATTGCTTGTCCGTTGTCTTGCCTAACACATTTGTTGCTCCCTTGTGTAGAAATCTCCGAACTACTCAGTGGACGTGTTCTTATAATAACCTATATTCAACATTCGAAGAAAGTAGATGAGAAACCCTAGATTAGTTTCTGCAATTCGCTAACAAACCAAAAAACAATGTGTACTCGACGAAATCAAATCTAATTTCCAGAACCCAGAGAAGGAAATTCGAATCATTATAGACTAAATTGTTCCATCTTCGTCCAAATCGCACCTGGACATTGTGATCTTTCCAGAACGCAGGATCTTCGTTGAACTCGAAGCTTTGAGACCTCGAAATCTGAGCAGATCCAGGGTAAATGGTTCCATCTTCGTCCAAATCGGACATGCTTCGAATCACGGAAGATACGGCCAGAGACTGATCCCTCGAGACGGTGGTTGCATCAGGCGTGGAGGGAACAGAGCGTAAGGACTCGAAAGCAGTAGCACGGTCGTTGAATCCGAAGCGGCGTTTGATGGCACTAGCAGTCTCGGAGATAAACGGCATCTTTGATTGGATTTGGGTCGATGAGTGAGAGAATCACTGAGAAAGTGAGTTTAGTGAGAGAGAGGATTTTGAAATTTGGGTCTCAAGGGGGAAATAGAGAGAGAGAGAGAGAAAAGGAAACGTTGAGTGAAGAAGACGAGATTAGATACGATCGAAGGGTGGAGGGAGCGTGTTGATTAACGGATGAGATTTTTTTAAATTATCGGTATATGTCTAGCACACTGTCGATGTTCAGCTTGTGGAAGAATAGTGTGAACAGCCTTGACTAAACCCTACAAAAGAAATAGTACATGAAAACTTCAAATCGTTAGCATCAAAAACACTACAAAAGAAAGAGTACATGAAAAACTTATTGTGGAAGAATACTAACCTTCTGTTTATCTGAAATGATTACTACTTTTCTTCCATCATCAAGACCCAAATCAGCAGAGAGAAGTCTAACAAACCAATCCCAATTAGTGTCGTTTTCTATTTCAACTACTGCCCAAGCAATAGGAACAATCCTATTATCTCCATCTCGTCCAACAGCAGCTAAAAGATGACCCTTTATATCCCATTTCAGAAAAGCACCATCTAATCCTATGATTGGTCTACATGTTTCTTTCCAAGAATCTCTTTGTGCTTTAAAACAAACATAAAGCCGATAAAACATTTGCTTGCTTCCAATTCTTGGACCTGGAATGGTCTCTATCTCAAATGTAGATCCTGGATTCTTCTTGAAAACCTCTGCTTGATAATCCCATATCCGATTAAAATGGAGTTCATGACTAGCTTTCCTCTCTTTCAAAACTTTTGACTTTGCCTTCCCACACTTCTCTTCACTCACTTCCAAATTGAATTCTCTCTTATCTCAGAAGCAATCTCCTGTTTTGTAAGTTTGGGATTCACTCTCAGCCTTTCAGAGAACAACCATGCTATTGTTGATCGATTCAACATCTTACTGTACCCGGATCTTACGCATATATGTTTATTCACGTAGACCTTTATCTGCATCTTATTTTTTCTTTTTTCATATGAGCAATACACTCTCCACTGACAATTGACATCAGTGTCAGAACACTTTGCACCCACCTTCGTAGCCTGAGACTTATACAACTTAATATCGTATCTAGTTTTAAGGGAATACCTGAGAACCGCAAGCTTGAAATCCTCTTTGGAATTGTAAGTTTTCCCCAAAGCTAGTAGCTCCTCCGAATCTTCAGTGTCTCTACGCTCTATCTCTTCCTCTTCTTCTTCATCATCACTAGATGAAAAAGGATTTGGAATCCTCTCATCCTCCCAAATATCATCTCTGCTATCTCCATCAATTTCAGGTTCTTCCTCTCTAGCAATCTCTCCAAACCCTTCTTCTAAGTTTCCTTCTTCTTCTAAACCGTTAATATCATCATCATCCACCGTATCGTCAATCCCATTTAAATCATCATCACCACTAACCGCACAATCATCTCCACTGTCTTCATCACGTTCATCATTTTCATGGCCTTCACACACATTCCTTTGACAAGGAGACGAAGCTTCTGTCATCACGATTTGATGGACACAAAGAAGAATTCCAAAGAAAAATCGAACAATAAAGAGAACTAAGAGGAAGCGATGAAAAAAGAGAACATTAACTCCGTTTTTTTAGCTCTGTTAGTCAATTTAACGTTATGCCTAAATATGCCCAGTCAACAAAAGTTTGGGATTTAAAATAAAAATCAACCAAAAGTTCATGATTTAAGTTGCTTTTACACAAGTTTGGGCTTTAAAATGCTTAAATTTGAAAGTTCAGGCTTTAAATGACATTTTTCCCAATCCTTATATATGGCGAGGACACTAACACTTAAATTTGTATCTTATAATCTGCTTTAAAAAAAATCTTATAATCTTATAATCTGCTTTAAAAAAACCTTACTATCTATTTTTAAAAAAAATTTATATTCTGTTTTAGAAATAACACTAGAAATTTCAAAAATAACAGTTTTTAAAACCTTATAATATGTATTAAAAAAACCTTATAATCTGCTTTAAAAACCATATAATCTGCTTTACATACCTTATAATCTGCTTTATAAATAACACCAGCAATTTCAAAAATAACTGTTTTTAAAACTTTTTAAAACTGTAAACTCCAAACCTGCTTTAGTATTTTTGGGTTTATTCAGCGGCAAATGGCGAGGACACTAACACTTGAATTTGTATCTTATAATCTGCTTTAAAAAACTCTTATAATCTTATAATCTGCTTTAAAAAACCTTATAATCTGCTTTAAAAAAACCTTATAATCTATTATAATGTCTTTGTATACGAAGATAGTTCCACAAGTCCAGGCGCAAGACGCTTAAGCTTGAGTTTGTTGTTTGTTGCAAGAGAAGTAGGACCAACAATACGAAGCCAAAGCAGCGGACTTTCTTGACCACTTGAACCACGTCGAAGCTGTTCAGCTAAAGAGACAAGTCAAAGCAAATTCATTCAAGCTTTGGTTTAACGGAAGTTGCAAATCAATCGGATGTCGTAAATTAATTGATCACCTTCTTCAAAACACCAGCATCAACATCATACTGCAAGACTGTTGCACAAAAACATAATCAACAAACAATGATCCAATTCTGATTGTTCAAAAGGCGTAAAAATTGTTTTAACCAAGCGGGTAACGAAAGGCGCATATTGTTTGCGTCTTGGATCCAAAGTTCCATAGGACCAGCAAGTTGAAATGGAGCTAGAACAGGAAGTATATCACTAGATTTCTTATTCTTCTTCAAAGGAACTAAACCATTTTCATCTATGGATCCAACAATGGTTTGTTCTACTTGGAAAATTGGGAGGTCTACGTATTCCCATCGATTCACATCTTCAAGAAGCTTTAATGGAAGAACTTTCTTGTCGATTTCTAGATCGAATTCGTACGAAACAGCATGATCTACTAATGCATCACTTACATCAAACCCAGATATCACTATTCCTTTCTCCTCTTCACTTCTCTCCAACATCGGCGTTTTCATGGTTTACGAATATATATCATACGAATAGATGCCATACTCAGCGATACAATACTCAGCGATACAAAATTGGAAATACACACCAGGACAGCTTCCTGGTGATAGATGCATCGAGCCCTTTGGGAAAAAATCTTCATCACCTATAATCAAACAAGTAAAATCAATTATTCTCAATCTAAAGAACACTAAAGTGACTCCAATGTACACGAAATGGCGACTAAGCAGATCATACCCTAGAAATCTAACCAGAAGTTCGAAACTAACCATATCGATTCCCAAATTCAGATTTCAGATTTCAGAAATCGAAATTAAGCTAAAAGATCTAAGAAATTGAGGAACATACAACTGAATTTGAAGATCCCAGACATAATTCAAACACATCCGCGAAAAGATAAAATCAAAACGAAGAAAACTTGAATCCGATTTCACCAAGCTCGATTTCCGATGTCACTCACGGCGAGATTGATTTCAATGACGGCGAGTTCTAATTTCACGGCGAGATCGACGGTGAAGAAGAATGCGAGATCGATAGTGACGAAGACGACTGCGAGATTGGTGGTTGAGATCGTCGACGGTGAATTGTTTCGTTGCCGAGCAGAGAGATTGTTGCGCATATTTTTTTTTTTTTCTAGTGAAAATAGGTCAATTAGAAGTGAGGGTAATTTCGGAAAATGACTTTATAAACAGAGGCATAGCTTGCAAGATATTTTTCAAGATGGCATTTGTGTTAAGTGACATGCTAAATTTGGCATTTCTTAAAATTTCTCATTATATTATAGAAAAGTAAAAATATATAATCATAAACAAAAATTGAACAAAAACATTTAATTAATTCGTATCAAACAACATAAAATTGTTTATAACTATGTAAATGAAATTAAAACTTATAAATTTAAATTTATTTAGTTAGAAGCTGAAAAAAATATAGTAAAAAAAACCTATATAAGTTAAGGCGGTCGTTTAGGCGTTGCCTGAAAGTCTAGCTCCTAAGCGAGGTTTGGGGTCTAGGCGACCGCCTAGACCACTTTTTAGAACACTAACTAGATGTGTACTTGTACATAAATTATTGTTTTAAACTTTTCCATTTTGCTTTTAAATTTTATTCGTTCTTATATCACTTCAAATATGAAAATAATTTTTCATTCACAATAAATTTATACCTTTATATTTTTTATTCTTTTGTTTTTAAATTTTGTCAATAAACCTTAAAACATATAAAAACATATAATAGATCAGTTCTTTTTATCTGCATATTTGAACATTTTACTTGAAACATGTAAAAGATAAAATCCTTTGCATCAATATAATTAGTTTTGTGTGGATTTATGATTTATTCTAATTTACAAATTATAAAGATTGTTACAAAGATGATTCTACTGTGAACAATTCAGTTAAACCCTTATCAATCTATGATATGGATCATGTTTATGATGGACACCATTTACCCTTAATGCATAAAATTATGACGAACGATTTTACTTTTACAATGTTAAAAATTTCTTATAAGGTTGCTTCATAAATTTGTATAAAAACGTTAATTAACAATTGGTCAACTGTTGGACGAAGGTGTCAGTATAAACTTTTTTTGGTTACATGATGTCATGATGTATGAATCAACTGAATAAAAAATCCAATTTTCCTCAGTTTTGAGCCACATCGGCAATTGAAATAATGACATCCAATTATTCTCAAAGAATTATTCAAAATATTAAATAAAATTTTATATCAAACATTAAAAACGTTTAAAATATTCACAATCTAACATTTTTATGCAAATCTAACCTTACATGTAAAAACATGTTTTCAACTTGTAATGTCAAAGCATTTGGCCATATTTCGGATTCGTAATTCGGAAACATATCCATCCATAACTAACAATTTAACATCATCTTATAGTTACCTCAACTTTAAAAATTGAACTCTACACTATAATTTCTACAAAATTGTTTACTCTAAACCCTAAACTTTGAATTTAGATCCCTAAACCTAAATCATTACAACTATAAACTCATAAAACTATAAAATATCAAACAATAATAGCAACCAACATGTGACCACGTCAATTTCTAAACATAATGGTTATGGAATAGCTTATTTGGTATCCCACGTATTTTGTTTAGTATGGTATGTATATTCATTTACAATCTAATTTATCTTTGTTGGTTTATTTTGTTTCAATCTTGTTAAATTTAATTTTTAACACTTCACATTTGTTTATCGTTTGGTTAACTCATGAATATAAGTTTTTATCAAACTACTTTTTGTTAATTTATACATTTAAATTTCATACATAATTACGACGTAAACTTTATAACCAAATGTGTCATGTAGACTCTCTATCTCTTTGTAGACTTCTCGAATGATAAAACGGTAATTGTGTCACATGTTTTTTGTTGGGTCACGAAGGATGTAGTCGTAATTTTACTAACTTTTTGGATTACTTTTGTCAAACATGACATAAAAGGTTTCCTTTTCCAGTTGAAGTCAAGGTTCGAATCATTTAAATAAATTCCCCTTAATTTTAAGTGTTAACATATATCTCATTTGAAAGTTTCCTTTTATAGTTAGTCAATTTGATACTTTTTTTTTTAATTTTACTTTTTTCATTAATTTTAGGTGCTAATTAACAGATGTCATATATTAGACATATAACAGTATCATCCGATCAATATTAGACACATATAACAATCTCGTGAGTTACAATTTTGTTTTTGTGTCGTGCTTTCGTCGAATGGTTTTTTTTTAACATAATAAAATCAGTGTATAATGAAAGGAAAAAAATAAAGACAAACAATGACCGACAAACAAAGAAAAATTAGAGAGGGGCACACAAGGTTTTGTTTGTTACGTGTAATGGTGGTTCACAAAGGTCCACCGAAAAAATATCCAAATTCACAAGGTTTCAAAAAAGAGTTGGTTCCACATTGGATCATGAAAGAAATGTCATTTCCATAATTTTTTTAAAAATTCAGTTCTAAATTTCTGAAAAAAAATTTTAAATCTGAAATATTATATCTTAATCCTACAAAATTGCAACTCCTAATATCAAAACCATAAACATAAAATCTTAAATTGTAACCCTCCAAATGTAAATTCTAAAGCTAAATTCTTAAATACTAGTCCAAAAATATTGAAAATAAGAGCTTGACTGGCTAGCATGTGCGGCTGTGGCTATGGGAGATTGTAGAAGCGGGTGGTTATGATTTTAAGTGTTACAGAGCGCATTATACAACTGGTGGAGCGGTTGAAAATTATTGTATTTGCGGGATATTTATAATTGGTTGACTAGCGGAAACAGTAGCGATTGAAAAATAAATTAATAGTCTAAACATATTACACATATAAAAACATCAAAAACTATGTTATTAAAAGAAAATATAAAAATGATGAATTCAATATATAATTAGTAAAGAATAACCATGTATATAATAGTTACATTTATTTTTATTTTTGTGGATGAATATTATTATTTGATTGGGAAAAAAATATTTTCTTTCGAGAGATTAATATTAAATTTAAAAAAATAAAGTTTGTTAGATTTATATATATATTAGTGATAGAGGAAACAATTATCGATAAATTTTGGTTGGAAGATTTTTAAATATAATATTATGATAGCCTATTTAATATTAATTCAAAGTGTCCAATTGTAACATCCCGGAACCAAGTAAAGGCAATTTTGTTAGGGTGTCGATTGACACCCATGGGTAGTGTCGATCGACACCATGCCTGCAGAAGTCGGGTTAATTAGATTTTTTATCGCGGTTTGGTCCGGTTTGATGGAATAAACCTAGGGCTTCTGTATATATTCGTGTATGAGTTTGTGGCCGCGGGGGAGAAGAGAAAAACGCAGAAAAGAGTAGAGATTTCGAGGGAATTAGTGTTTGATCGTTCTAGTTCGTGTTCTCGAGAGTTCTTTGCCGTTTATTCTCGGTGATTGTTCGTGGGAGTTCATGTTCGAATCAGTGTCGTTCTAGTCTCGTAGAGACCGTGTTCTTCGTGTTCTTCACCGTTCCGATCCTAAATCGCGAAGGTGAGTACGTGATCGCGGATTCCCCATTAGATTAGCGATTGATTCTTGTTGCTTGTGTGATTCTTGTGTTTGACTGTTGATTCGTGGTTGATTTGATAATAATTGTTGATGTCTTTGTGTGTTGTAATCGTGGTTGTGAATTGAATGGATTCCGAGTCGTGTCGCAAGAGGAAAGACTTGACTCTGGATTCTGTAACGAGGTGTCGATCGACACCTAGAGGCTGTGTCGATCGACACCACATTAAAATTGATATTCGTGGTTAGTGAGTGTCGATCGACACCAAGGTGGGGTGTCGGTCGACACCAGTTTCTGAACTTGGAAAATCTTGCATTTTATTATGTACCCGATAATCAACTGATGGATAATTGTGGCTAAAATTGTTTATTTATATATATTATGTTAATTGTGATTCTATGTGTAACTTGTTGGCGGGATGACCGCTCCACTGAGTATTTATGATAATACTCACGCAACTCTGTTTTTCCCTTTTGAGTTGCAGGTAAAGGAAAAGTGTGATCGTGGAATCGAGGCTGTTGGAAGAGGATGATAGGGTTGTTGTTGTTGCTTTAGACTAGTGAACCGAATGTTTAGGTTGCTAGTTTATTTGATTGTTCATTCCTGAATTTGGTATTTGAATTTAATTTGTTTAAAGGATTTATTCATTTAATGGTTTTATTGGATTATTTATTGGTTTAAATGTTTATGTTCCGCATTAGAAATGTTAGTAAAAAAAACAAAAAAAGCTTGGTTGTTTCAATTTGGTATCAGAGCCTAGACGGTTTTAGGACTATGGAAATTGGATGCCTGAGACTATGTGTTTAAATTGATTTTTGTGTGTTTAGTCAATTTAATAGAGTCTTAGTATCATCCTCTTTGGCCTTTTAAAATGATTCCACGGTAAGTTTCGTGTTGATTGTGACTTCTTGTAGCTTATTGTCCTATTCTGTTTTAGTTGCAGAGAGATGGACGCCGAAGCTAGTGGTCGTGGTCGTGGACCAGTAGTTGAGTCATCCTTGAGTGCTACGCATGCGTCTGAGACTCCTACGCATCATGAGGGATCCATGGGTGAGGCCAGTAGTACTAGTGTGAGTGTTGTGGGTGCCGGGAGAGGCGCCGGTATGGCTGGCAGAGGAGCAGGCCCAGGTGCGGGTGTTGTTCCAGCTCAGGATCGATGGGAGCGTATGGAGGGCTTAATGGCGCAGTTGTTGGAGCGGTTTCCGGCGGCAGTTCTGGTTCAGGCTCCACTGGTGCCTCCAGTGGCAGAGGTGCAGCCGAGGGCTGCAGTTGCAGAGGTGCATCCGTCTTACCTAGAGATGGTGAGTCAGATGCGGCAAATGAAAACGGCATTCTTCTCGGGTGGTGTTAGCTCGGAGGATGCTGATGAGTGGCGTATGCGCGTAGAGCACAATTTTCGTTCGGTCCGTTGCCCTGATGAGTACCGAGTAGATTTGGCGATCCACTATCTGAGTGGTGATACGCACGCGTGGTGGAGAGATATTGAGGCCACGAGGCCTGGTACAGTGTGGACCTGGGGGGGATTTGTGGCAGAGTTCAACGCCAAATATTTTCCTTAAGAGGCACTAGATCGTCTCGCGACGAGATTTATGGAGTTAGTTCAGGGATATCGTTCAGTGCGTGATTACGACGCGGAGTTTAGTCGTTTGCTGGCTTATGCGGGTGGAGGTATGATTGATCAGCGAACGCAAGTCCAGAAGTTCCTGCGGGGACTACAGCTGGATTTGTGGACCAGATGCAGAGTGACAGAGTACGCCTCGAGGGCAAAGCTGGTAGAGGTTGCTGTAGGGATCGAGAAGGATCTAAGAGGGCAGGCAGCCGCAGTGGTTCCAGTGTCAGTTGTTCCTCTTGTTCAGCCGAGGTAGCAGCAGCCGCGGAGTGGTTCCGGTTCTAGTTTTGGCAAAGGCGGCAAGCCTACGCAGGGTTAGAAACAGAAATGGGATGGCGCTTCCAGGCCCAGTCAGAGTTCGAGGGACGGAGGGTGTTACTGATGCGGCAGTTTTGAGCGTCGTCTGTCGAGTTTCCCTAGGAAGGGTGAGCAGCACCAGCACCAGCAGCAATCATAGCATTCGGATTCGAGGTTCTGTTACCAATGCAGAGAGACAGGGCATATTAGACCGATGTGTCCTAAACTGTAGAATATAGCTATTGCTGTGGTTCAGCCAATGTCGCAGGTGGCGGCAGTGCAGCCGTTGGGTCAGATTAGACCGGCACCGCGAGTCTATACCCCAGGAGAGGTGGGGCAGGGGCAGCATAGCGGCGCGACGATCACATGTAAAATTTTAGACTCAGACTTCATAAATTCTTTAGTTATTGAATTGTTGTTTGGTTCTTTCTTTTTGCTTGTTGTAGATCTAGTAGGGTTCTCAATGCATTCAAATTGTGTAAGGATCTTGTTAGTAGGAGGTTTTGAGTCCCATGTGCTTTTTGATTCTGGAGCATCGAACTGCTTTATTACCCCGGAGCATGTCGAGAGCAGTGGCATTCGGAGCAGTGCGGGCGAGCTTACGGGTTGGGTCAAAGTGGCCGGTGGAGGATTCCTGGCTATTTCAAGCCGTGGTAGAGCAGTCGATGTTCAGATTGCTTGACAGTCGATGCCAGCATATTTGGTGATCAGTCCGGTGGAGCTGTACGACGTGATCCTTGGGATGGATTGGCTGTCTCACTACAGAGTTAATCTAGATTGTTATCGAGGCAAAGTAGTCTTCAAGCGTGACGCAGGGAGGTTGATGTTTCAAGGAGTGAGACCGACTTCTGGGAGTCTTGTGATTTCTACAGTTCAGGCAGTGCATATGATTGAGCGAGGATGTGGGGCTTATCTAGCGACGATTTCTATGCCAGAGTCTGTTGGTAAGGTTGCTATAAGCGAGATTCAGGTTGTTCGGGATTTCGAGGATGTCTTTCAGTCGTTGCTGGGATTACGCCTTCTCGGTCCGATCCGTTTACGAATGAGTTAGAGCCCGGGACAGAGCCTATCTCCAAGGCACCTTACAGGATGGCTTTAGTTGAGTTGGCAGAGCTGAAGAGTCTGTTGGAGGATTTGACTAGTAAGGGTTTTATCCGTCCGAGTACTTCACCTTTGGGAGCCCCGGTGTTATTTGTGAAAAAGAAGGATGATAGTTTCCGGTTATGCATCGATTACCGAGGACTTCACCGGGTCACTATGAAAAACAAGAACCCTCTCCCGAGGATTGATGAGTTGCTAGATCAGCTGAGGGGTGCTACTTGGTTCTCCAAGATCGACTTGGCTTTAGGATACCATCAGATTCCGATCGACGAGGTAGATATTCGGAAGACAGCTTTCATGACCAGATATGGGCATTTCGAGTTTGTGGTTATGCCTTTCGGGTTGACTAATGCCCCAGCAGCGTTCATGCGGTTGATGAACGGCGTATATCAGGAGTATCTAGATGTCTTCGTGATTATCTTTATCGACGATATCCTGGTATACTCAAAGAGTTCTGAGGAGCACGAGGTGCATTTGCGGTTAGTTCTGGACAAGCTTTGGGATCAGAAGCTTTATGTTAAGTTGAGCAAGTGTAGCTTTTGGCAGCAAGAGATGGGATTCCTTAGCCATATCGTTTCTGCAGATTGATATACTCCATTTTTGGGGTATTCTAACCATTGTTTTGTAGGGTTTTATCGAGTCTTTCTCCTTTGTATCGAGTCTTTTTAGGTCCAAAGGTGGCTGGAATGAAGAATTGGAGTTTGCTAGGAGTCTTGGTGGAAAAGATGGAAAACACGATCTTTTGGATTCTGAAGTAGCTGGAGCACCTGCTCCTGATTTGACCGACCTGCTCCCAGAGATTCATAAAAGGGAATATTCACTTAATGGAAATATTCACCTAGAAGATTTACCCTAGATCTACCTAAGATTTACCAAGCCGCCACCGACCTAGAAAAAGGAAACATCTTGGAGAATAAATATGTGCTTCTTCCTTATTTTCTAGACACGTTTTTTACACACAATTTTTTACGCAAAAATCATCAAAAGACCTTTACTTGCTTTTCACGTTTTGGCTGAGAACCCTAGGGAGAGATTTCCGACTTCTTGCTTTGGATTTCGAGAGTTGTTCGTCTACACGTTATTGAGTTTTCTCTTGAACCTTACTCTTTAATTTATTCTATGAATACTTTCATCTCTCTTTGCGTTATTCGTTTCATTATGTGCGAGTAGTTACTTTTGTTAGATTAGGGTTTTTCAAAGAGATTTAGAGATTCAATGAACTCGGCATAGATAGGATTATACTTACATATTTGATATCTTCATCTAATGTTGAATTTAATGCCTAGACTAGCTTGATCACCTAGCCTTTGATATTAGGTTAAATTTACTCATCAAAAGTGTAGTAGATTACTTGAAATAACTTAGATGGGCAATTTGATCCTTAGCCAACGACAGTTGAAGTTAAGGCAAATCGTGAACTTATCAATCTTAATCGTTAATGCTTGTTAATTTGTTTAGTCTCAAACGACAGTTTAGGGTGCTAGATTTATTAATAAAGTTGTTGATGCCACGACAGTGGATCCTCATAAAATCGTGATTGTGTTCTAGATTGGTGCTTAAATTGATATCCTGAATAATTGCTTGGTTCTTGATGATCTATTCTCTGCGATAATTCCCTTGTCTAACGCCTTTATCATATTTGTTTACAACCGAATTTTACTTTGCTTTGTTATTTATTTTCGTGACACTTTAAAACCGCTTAAATCGCTTAGCTTGAATTGTGTTTAAAAGGAACTAAAGTGTATTGCCAGTCCCTGAACGAACCTAAATCTATTTCTACATCGGATTAGTAATTTAGGAATTGAGTTCTTAACCCAGGCTAAAAACCTGTTATCAAATTGGCGCCGTTGTCGGGGACTACTTCGATACCTTTAGTTTTACGAATACGTTTCTAGACTAAGTACTAATTCGTTCTTTTTGTTTCTCTTGCTTGTGTTTCAGGGTGCATGAAAGCTAAGTCTACCCGAAAAGGTCGACAATCACCTCTTGTGTACTTCAGTAACTCGGAACTTGCAAGACTAGAACGAACCAACCGAAAGACAAAATCTGATAAGGTCAACATGGGTGACCAAACAGACATTGACATGGTGGCCGAGATGAAGAGGCTACAAGATCAGATGGCTCAGCTGCAACAGCAACAAAACCGTAACCAACAGCAAGAACGTGCCATCGGGGATATGGACAATCCTCACGCCTTCTATAGGAACCGAGCTGCAATCGTTCCTCCTGGTGTCTTAAGGCAAGACTATGAGATAAAACCTCAGATGATCACACTGGTCAAGCAACATCTATTCCACGGTCTACCCGCTGAAATTCCGATGGACCATATAGAGAATTTCGAGGAGATCTGCTCCACGACAAGTTCTAATGGGATGAACCCGGATTTCTTAAAGTGCAAGCTTTTTCCCTTCTCGCTCGCGGATAAGGCTTCACGATGGCTCAAGTCTTTACCTGCTGGATCTATCACGACTTGGCCACAGTGCAGGGCAGCGTTCTTGGATCACTTCTATACCAAAGCTAAGACCGCGGGATTGAGAAACAAGATCTCCACGTTTCAACAACAAACTGGAGAATCTTTCTATGAGGCATGGGAGAGATTTAAGGAGTATAAAAGGGAGTGTCCACATCACGTATTTACGGATGAGAACTTGCTGGGAATTTTCTACGACGGTGTTGATTGGGATTACCGGAACACGTTGAACGCTGCTAGTATTGGGGACTTTATGACCAAGACAAAGGAGAATGCTTACAAGCTTATTGAGAACCTAGCCGCAAGCTCAAGCAACAAGTCTCAGGAGTATGATCGGACTACGAAATCTAATGGAATGGATTCTCATAAGATCGATGACCTAACGGCTAAGGTTAACTTGCTGCTCAAAGGGAACCAAAGGATGGTTCACTTTGCCGATGAGAATGGAGAAGCACTAGCTGAGGATGTGACCGATGGAGGAGAATTTGATCCGGAGGAGGTGAGTTATGTGAATGGGCAAGGGTATGTCCGAAACCAAGGGTTCAACTCAAACTACAGGAACCATCCGAATTTCTCTTACAGGAGTACGAATGTAGAGAATCCGCAGGATCAGGTATACCCGCAACAAACCGGTTATCAGAACCAAAAACTTCAGGATCAAGGTTTCCAGAAGACGGTACCTCAGGGATTTCAAGGCAAGACATTCGTTCCGTTTCAAGGTCAAAAGCCCAGGTTCAACAACTTCCAAGCTCCTGCGAGCTCCGGTGGTACTTCTCAAGACGAACTTAAGAGTATGATGCAACAGTTGATGGAAAATCAGAATAAGACAGCTGCTGAACTGAACACTAAGGTAGACTCCATGTACTCGGACCTAAACATTAGACTTGAAGCCGTGACTAACCATGTTAAGAAGCTTGACACGCAAGTAGCCCAAACCGCGGAGGCCGCTAAAAGCCCACAAGGAGTGCTGCCAGGAAAGCCGACCACAAACCCCAGAGAGGTTGCTGCTGTCACGCTGCGCAGTGGAAGAACTTTACCCCCGGTTGTGGAGGCAGTAGCTAAAAACTGCCCAGAAAAATCTGCGGAGCACCCGCTCCAACAGGGAGCACCTGCTCCAACTGAAAAACAAGATGAAACAGTTGCTGGATCATCTCGTCCTGTACTTAGACCGAATGAGCTAGTTGACCAAGTTCGGTCTCGTGTTTACAAACCCCCAGTCCCTTACCCAGTACCCCCAAGGAAATCGCAGAAAGATTTAGAGGAGGCAAAGTGTAAGGAGATGTTAGATCAACTCACGGTTAAACTCACACTAACCGATGCTATACAGATGATGCCGGCTATGAAGAAGTACGTTAAAGTTTTGATCACTGGTACGGTTTCATCAGAGCAAGGTACCACATTGGTCTCTAAGGATTGCAGTGCCGTTCTGCAAAACCGGATGGTTAAGAAGCTCGATGATCCCGGAAAATTTGTGTTGGCCGTGCAGATTGGTTCTACGTGTTTCAAGTGTTCCTTGTGTGACTTGGGTTCCAGCGTGAACCTCATGCCCTATTCGGTTGCAAGGAAACTTGGTTATACTAACTTTAAACCAACTCGTATTTCTTTGGTTTTTGCTGACAGGTCGGTGAAGTTACCCGTGGGAATCCTAGAGGATTTACATGTCTGGATAGGCAACACGTTGATCCCAGCTGATTTTGTAGTGTTGGAACTCGATGAAGAACCGAAGGATCCCTTGATTTTGGGACGTCCTTTCCTGCGCACAGCTGGTGCGATTATCGATGTGAGGAATGGTATAATTGGTCTCCAGCTGGGAGACATTATCATGGAGTTTGAGATGGATAGATTGCTCAAACAGCCAACCATTGATGGGCAAACCTTTGCCGTCGAAGGAGACCTTGAGATCTCGGAAGACGACATGGAAGAACTCCTAACCGATGATCCGCTTGAAGTGGTGCTAACCAAGGCCGAAAGTGAACATGGTTATTTAAGTGAGGATGCAGTCGGGTTAGCCAGGATAATGGATTCGGGTCAGAACGAAAAGTCCACCGGTTTCTTGAATCTTAAACCGGACGATGCTGAAGGAGCAGCTGCTCCCGAGGACGAGACCCCACCTTCTGGAAACATTGTTGACAGCCCTTGGAGCGAGCTGAAAGCTCCAAAACTCGAGCTCAAAACCCTTCCTGCCGGGCTAAGGTACGCGTTCCTAGGCCCCAACTCTACTTACCCCGTAATTATTAATGCTGAGTTGAATAATGTGGAAACCGCTTTGCTTTTGTGCGAACTAAGGAAGTATAGACGAGCTTTAGGGTATTCACTAGATGATATTCCTGGAATTTCACCTGAACTTTGCATGCATAGGATACACCTAGAAGATGAATCAAAGAATTCTATTGAGCATCAGAGAAGGTTAAACCCGAATCTGAAGGACGTAGTTAAAAAGGAAATCATGAAACTTCTAGACGCAGGCGTAATTTATGTAATTTCGGATAGTAAGTGGGTTAGCCCAGTTCACGTAGTACCTAAGAAAGGCGGAATAACTGTGATCACTAATGCGAAAAATGAATTGATACCTACTAGGACAGTTACTGGCCATAGAATGTGTATTGATTATAGAAAGTTGAATGCTGCCACACGAAAAGATCATTTTCCCCTGCCATTTATTGACCAAATGCTTGAGAGATTAGCTAACCACCCATACTACTGCTTTTTAGATGGGTATTCAAGTTTTTTTCAGATTCCCATCCACCCGGATGATCAGGAGAAAACGATATTCACATGTCCATACGGCACGTTTGCTTATCGCCGCATGCCGTTCGGGTTATGTAATGCCCCTGCCACTTTTCAAAGGTGCATGATGTCAATTTTTACCGATTTGATTGAGGAGATAATGGAAGTTCTCATGGACGATTTCTCCGTCTATGGAAGCTCTTTTTCCGTGTGTTTGTCGAATTTGTGCAGGGTGTTGCAGCGATGCGAGGAGAAGCATCTAGTGCTCAACTGGGGAAAATGCCATTTCATGGTTCGAGACGGTATTGTTCTAGGTCATCGAATTTCTGAAAAGGGTATAGAGGTTGACCGAGCAAAAGTTGAGGTTATGATGAGTTTGCAACCGCCGGATTCAGTCAAGGGAATAAGGAGTTTCTTAGGTCATGCTGGATTTTATCGCCGTTTTATCAAAGACTTTTCGAAGATAGCAAGGCCACTCACGCAACTTTTGTGTAAGGAGACTAAGTTCGAGTTCGATGCAGCATGCCTTGAAGCCTTTCACACAATAAAGGGAGCTCTGGTAAGTGCACCCATTGTCCAACCACCGGACTGGGATCTCCCTTTTGAAGTGATGACGGACGCAAGCGACTACGCCGTAGGAGCGGTTTTGGGGCAGAGAAAAGATAAAAAGCTTCACGTGATATACTATGCGAGCCGAACCTTAGACGAAGCTCAGTGCCGATACGCGACTACCGAGAAGGAACTTCTAGCAGTTGTATTCGCTTTTGAGAAGTTCAGGACTTATCTTGTTGGTTCCAAGGTGATCGTGCAAACCGACCATGCGGCTTTGAAATATTTGCTCACCAAAAAGGATGCTAAGCCGAGACTTTTGAGGTGGATACTATTACTCCAAGAATTCGATCTTCAAATTGTTGATAGGAAAGGGACAGAGAACGGAGTTGCTGATCACTTGTCACGCATGAGGGTTGATGATGAGGTACCTCTTGATGATTCCTTCCGGATGAACATGTTTATGCAGTTGGAATCCGTTTGCAAGAACCGTCAATCCGGACAGGAGCCTTTTGTGAGGCTATATCTAGAGAAGTTGTTCCGAGCTTTCCTTGGTTTGGGGAGATAGCGAACTACTTAGCTGCTGATCAGGAACCGGTCGATTTTGTGGGAGATAAGAAGAGGAAGTTTATCCGTGATATACGAAGATATTTTTGGGACGAGCCCTTTCTCTTCAAACATTGCTCGGATGGTATTTTTAGAAGGTGTGTACCAGATGAGGAGATTCCTGGAATTCTCTTTCATTGCCATAGTTCTAATTACGCCGGTCATTTCGCCACCTTCAAGACAGTCTCTAAGGCACTTCAAGCCGGGTATTGGTGGCCAACTATGTTCAGAGATGCGCAAGATTTCATATCACGATGTGATACATGCCAACGGCAAGGAAACATCTCTAGAAGGAACGAGATGCCTCAACACTTTATTCTGGAAGTTAAAGTGTTTGACGTATGGGGAATAGACTTTATGGGACCATTCCCATCCTCCTACGGAAACAAGTATATCCTAGTGGCAGTTGATTACGTTTCCAAGTGGGTGGAGGCTATTGCGTCCCCAACAAATGATTCCCGCGTTGTGGTGAAGATGTTTAAGTCTATCATATTCCCTAGGTTTGGAGTGCCGCGTGTGGTCATAAGCGATGGAGGCTCTCACTTCATCAACAAGATCTTCGAAGGACTGTTGAAAAAGAATGGTGTAACGCACAAGGTCGCAACGCCATATCATCCACAAACTAGCGGACAGGTTGAAGTTTCCAACAGGGAAATCAAAAGTATCTTGCAAAAGACCATGGGAGTGTCTAGGAAAGACTGGTCTAACAAGTTGGATGATGCGTTGTGGGCTTACCGAACCGCGTACAAGACTCTGTTGGGAACGACTCCTTTTCACTTGGTATACGGGAAGTCTTGTCATCTTCCGGTTGAACTAGAGTATAAAGCAGCATGGGCGGTTAAGTTATTGAATTATGACATCAAACCAGCGTTTGAAAGACGATCCATGCAACTTCACGCGCTAGATGAGATAAGGCACCTGGCCTATGAGAGTTCTAAGATCTACAAGGAGAGGACCAAACGTTATCATGACAAAAGAATCCTCAACCGAAACTTCCAACCAAACGATCAAGTACTTCTCTTTAACTCTCGTCTCAAGCTCTTTCCTGGAAAGTTGAGATCCAGATGGTCCGGACCCTTTGTCATCAAGGAGGTCCGTTCTTATGGAGCTGTGGTGTTACTGGACGCTAAAGGAGCCGAATTCGTGGTCAATGGCCAGAGGCTTAAGCCGTATCTTGGCGAGACAACCCAAGCCGAAGGTGGATTCATCCCCTTAGGCGATGCACCAAAAGCCTAAAATGGCTAACCAAGTCGAGCTAATGACTTTAACCAAGCGCTTGGTGGGAGGTAACCCACCGGTATGTTTTCTAACTCTTTTAAATTCGATTTCTTTTTCAACTAATTTTGGTTTTTTAGCTTTGAATTTTTCAGATTTTCCTTTAAAAAAAAAAAAAAAAAAAAAACAAAAGAAAGATCGGGAGCAGCCTCTGGAAATGAGACCGGTCGATCCCCAGATCGGACCGGTCGGTCCCGTGCCCGAGCACACATTCTGCCCAGACTGAAACGGAGCACCTGCTCCAACTTACAGAGCACCTGCTCTCGAGGGTAAAAAAAAAAAATCCAAAACAATTTTATGCTTTTCCTTCTGATTTATTTTCTTTCACTCTCTCTTTTCTTATTCTCACACCGAGACGGTGTGAAGTAAGTCTGGGGGGAGTAGTTGTTAATGTTGTTTATTTTGGATGTTTTCTTTTCTTATGTCTTTTGAGTCTGTTATTGTTCTTTCATTGTTTTATTGAGTCAAGACTTTTTAGTTGGGAATTAGGACTTTATTCTATGACGATTTCTGAACCACTTGTGCTAATTAACTCTCTTTCTAGTGACCATTTCTTCAGAGCATGGATTACAAGGATTAGCTGGAACACTTCAATGCAGCATCTTCCAGGTTCCAGATTGACCAAAATTCTCTCGCTATTGACACTAGATTAGGGAAACGATTAATATTCAAGACTTCTTTTTCCTTTTTACCACTCTTGTTGATCCTGAATAGCTAGCTCATTTTTAGCTAGTACCCTCCTTTAACCTTACCTCTTTTCAAACCCCTTGCCGTCTTGTTACTTCATTATCATATGTGCAGCATATGTGCAAAAGGGCCGGAGAGAGAAGGGTCGACACAACCTCTAGATCACTCGTTCTGAAGGACAGAGCACCTGCTCTTATTTATGAGGATTTGTGGACGAAGGAGTGAAAGGAACTTTATCAAGATCCACTTGGGTATGAACATCACTTCTAATATTTTCGTTTTTGAGAGGCATATCTGTGTAATTAAAAACCCTCTTCATCATCATCAGTACCAAAAAAAAAAAAAAAAAAAAAAAAAAAAAAAAAAATTCGGTGCTGAAGAGCGGAAATCTGTAAGAATATATGCCTCTCAAACCCAGCAAATATACCCAAGGGGAACAGCAGTTCACGGGAAGAAGGAGGAAAACAAACAAGGATGGAATGAGTGATTTAGAGAATGTGGACATCAAACAGACCCGCTCTCTCTTGCAATTTTGTGCGATATCCTGCATCCTCTACGAAACATCGGTAACCCTTAAACACTCTAAACACCTTTAACTCCACCCTTAAATGGCCTTAAACCCTTTAGCGCCGTATTTCCTGAGAAAGTGTTTTTAGCGAGATCCTTACGTATACTTTGATCACGTTTGGTTTGTGTTTTACAACGAATTATTTGGGAAATGGCCTGGTCGGGAAGTGTGTTGAGATTGTTTTGGCGAAGCTTTGTCGTTCGTAATCTGAGTTATGTGGTCTGCGGATCGAAAGCCAAAGGTACGGTTCGCTGAGAATAAAAGAGTTTCCACGTTTTCAAACCTTTTTCCTTTACTTGGTTTTGAGTTTGTTTGAGGACAAACAAAGATCTAAGTCTGGGGGAATTGATATACTCCATTTTTGGGGTATTCTAACCATTGTTTTGTAGGGTTTTATCAAGTCTTTCTCCTTTGTATCGAGTCTTTTTAGGTCCAAAGGTGGCTGGAATGAAGAATTGGAGTTTGCTAGGAGTCTTGGTGGAAAAGATGGAAAACACAATCTTTTGGATTCTGAAGTAGCTGGAGCACCTGCTCCTGATTTGACCGACCTGCTCCCAGAGATTCATAAAAGGGAATATTCACTTAATGGAAATATTCACCTAGAAGATTTACCCTAGATCTACCTAAGATTTACCAAGCCGCCACCGACCTAGAAAAAGGAAACATCTTGGAGAATAAATATGTGCTTCTTCCTTATTTTCTAGACACGTTTTTTACACACAATTGTTTACGCAAAAATCATCAAAAGACCTTTACTTGCTTTTCACGTTTTGGCCGAGAACCCTAGGGAGAGATTTCTGACTTCTTGCTTTGGATTTCGAGAGTTGTTCGTCTACACGTTATTGAGTTTTCTCTTGAACCTTACTCTTTAATTTATTCTATGAATACTTTCATCTCTCTTTGCGTTATTCGTTTCATTATGTGCGAGTAGTTACTTTTGTTAGATTAGGGTTTTTCAAAGAGATTTAGAGATTCAATGAACTCGGCATAGATAGGATTATACTTACATATTTGATATCTTCATCTAATGTTGAATTTAATGCCTAGACTAGCTTGATCACCTAGCCTTTGATATTAGGTTAAATTTACTCATCAAAAGTGTAGTAGATTACTTGAAATAACTTAGATGGGCGATTTGATCCTTAGCCAACGACAGTTGAAGTTAAGGCAAATCGTGAACTTATCAATCTTAATCGTTAATGCTTGTTAATTTGTTTAGTCTCAAACGACAGTTTAGGGTGCTAGATTTATTAATAAAGTTGTTGATGCCACGACAGTGGATCCTCATAAAATAGTGATTGTGTTCTAGATTGGTGCTTAAATTGATATCCTGAATAATTGCTTGGTTCTTGATGATCTATTCTCTGCGATAATTCCCTTGTCTAACGCCTTTATCATATTTGTTTACAACCGAATTTTACTTTGCTTTGTTATTTATTTTCGTGACACTTTAAAACCGCTTAAATCGCTTAGCTTGAATTGTGTTTAAAAGGAACTAAAGTGTATTGCCAGTCCCTGAACGAACCTAAATCTATTTCTACATCGGATTAGTAATTTAGGAATTGAGTTCTTAACCCAGGCTAAAAACCTGTTATCACAGATATAGTTTATGTGGATCCGGCTAAGATAGAGGCCATTCGAGATTGGCCTAGACCGACTAATGCGACCGAGATCAGGAGATTTCTGGGTTAAGCAGGATGTTATCGGAGGTTCGTCAAGGGCTTTGCGAGTATGGCTCTGTCGATGACAAAGTTGACCAAGAAGGATGTTCCGTTTGTTTGGTCTCAGGAGTGCGAGGTCAGCTTTTTGAGGCTTAAGGAGATGTTGATGAGTACACTGGTGTTGGCGTTGCCCGAGCCGGGTAAGCCTTACGTAGTGTACACGGATGCTTCTGGGATTGGTTTGGGTTATGTATTGATGCAGGAGGGTAGAGTGATTGTGTATGCTCTGAGGCAGCTGAGGGGTGCACAGCGTAATTACCCTACGCATGATTTAGAGTTGGGTGCAGTGGTGTTTGCATTGAAGATTTGGAGATCCTATCTGTATGGTGGAAAATTTCAGATTTTCACAGATCATAAGAATCTGCAACACATTTTCACTCAGCCGTTGCTGAATATGAGACAGAGACTCTGGGTTGAGCTGTTGGCGGATTATGAGCTAGATATTGTTTATCATCCTGGTAAGGTGAACCAAGTAGCGGATGCTTTGAGTCGTCGGCGAGTAGATTCGGCTCGGGAGCAGGATATCGAGTCGCTTGTGAGCGAGATTAGCACTTTGCGGTTATGTGCTATTTCGCAGGAGCCATTAAGTTTAGAGGCAGTTGATCAGGCGGATCTTTTGAGTAGGATTCTTGCGGCTCAGGCGAGTGATTCAGGTTTGGTAGTTGCATCGACCGCAGCGAGTTCTGTGTATCAGGTCTCATCGAATGGGGCGATTCTTGTTCGCGGTCGGGTCTGTGTACCCAAGGTTGAGGAGTTGAGAGAGGAGATTCTGCAAAAGGCTCATGTGAAAAAGTTCTCGATTCATCCGGGAGCGACTAAGATGTATCGTGATCTCAAACGGTATTATCATTGGGTCGGGATGAAGAGAGACGTGGCGGCTTATGTTTCTAAGTGCAACACGTGTTCGTTGGTTAAAGCAAAGCATAAGGTTCCGAGTGGTCTTCTGCAGAGTCTACCCATTCCAGAGTGGAAGTAGGACATGATTACTATGGATTTCGTAGTGGGATTACCTGTTTCGCGGACGTATGATGCTATCTGGGTGATCGTGGAATGGTTGACTAAGTCAGCGCACTTTTTGGCCATTAAGAAGACGGACGGCGCGGCTGTTTTGGCTAAGAAATTTGTGAAGGAGATTGTGAGGCTGCATGGAGCGCTAGCCAGTATTGTTTCTGATCGGGATCCTCGGTTTGCATCGGAGTTTTGGAGAGCGTTTCAGGCAGAGATGGGCACTAAGGTGCATATGAGTACGGCATATCATCCGCAGACTGATGGGCAGTCAGAGAGAACTATTCAGACTATGGAGGATTTATTGAGAATGTGTGTTCTGGATTGGGGTGGCCATTGGGCTGATCATTTGGGTTTAGTTGAGTTTGCGTATAAGAACAGCTTTCAGGCGAGTATCGGGATGGCTCCTTTCGAGGATTTGTATGGGAGGCCATGTAGGACGTCTTTATGCTGGACCCAAGTGGCGGAACGCAGTATTCATGGAGCTACTTTTGTTCAGGAGACGACGGAGAAGGTCTGTGTTTTGAGGTTGAACATGAAGGAAGCTCATGATCGTCAGAGGAGTTACGCTGATAAGCGGAGACAAGAGCTTGAGTTCGCGTTAGGAGATCGCATGTATCTCTAGATGGCTATGTTCAGGGGTCCTAACAGATCTATTTCTGAGAACAAGCTGAGTCCACGGTTTATGGGTATGTTTCCTGTAGTGGAGAGAGTTGGACAAATGGCGTATCCGCTTGAGTTACCACCGATCATGAAGGCATTTCATAAGGTTTTCCATGTGTCGATGTTGAGGAAGTGCCTGCATGAGTCGGAGGAGTTAGTGACTGAGATCCATGCGGATCTTTGGCCGGATTTGTCTGTTCTGGCGGTTCCTGTGAGGATTCTGGAGAGAAGAGTCAAGGAGCTGCGTCGGAAAAAGATTCCTTTGTTGCGGATTTTGTGGGATTGCGCTGGTTGCGAGGAGGAGACTTGGGAGCCCGAGGAAAAGATGAAGTCAAAGTTCAGGAAATGGTTCGACAAGCAGGTCGCTGTTTGAGCTTTATTTCTCTTTGTGGTTCTAGTCTCGTTGTTTAGCATGTTTGCTTATTTTGTATTTTCGTTTTTGTTGTAACGATTATACTTTTTGGAGATTTATAAGATGGAGTCGTTTCTTATTTGTCTGTTTTATAAGATGTTTACACTTATATGTGTTTATGGTGATATTTCGGGTTAGGGAGTATCAAGTTTGACCACGAGAGGTAGTTTAGTCGATAGATGTTTATAGACGTTTAGAATTTATTACTCTAGGGGTTGCGGTCCCGAGCAACTCATTCATTTTGTTTTTTAGAGGATGCGTTCTCTCGAGGGGATGATTAGTCTTCCCTGTGTACCCGGAGCTCAAAGGATACGTCCTGAGAGTGGAAGGGACACAAGCCACCAATAGCTCAAAGGATGCGTCCTGCGAGTGGGAGTGGTGTGACACCGATAGCTCAAGGGATGCATCCTGCGAGTGGGAGGAGTGTGGAATGAGCTAAGAGTAATAGATGTCTGAAAACGGGTGTATAAACATGAGACTGAACGAGAGCCTGGGAGATCAAACGTTATGATCTCGGTTAGTTTGACCGGTTCGGGTCAGGTTTAGAGTTTGGTAGCATTAATTGACCAGTTTTGGGTCTTGATAGACGGTTTTGTCGGATTCGAGGATGAATCCATTGTTAAGGGGGAGAATTGTAACATCCCAGAACCAAGTAAAAGCAATTTTGTTAGGGTGTCGATCGACACCCATGGGTAGTGTCGATCGACACCATGCCTGCGAAAGTGGGTTAATTAGATTTTTGATCGCGGTTTGGTCCGGTTTGAGGGAATAAACCTAGGGCTTCTGTATATATTCATGTATGGGTTTGTGGCCGCGGGGGAAAAGAGAAAAACGCAGAAAAGAGTAGAGATTTCGAGGGAATTAGTGTTTGATCGTCCTAGTTCGTGTTCTCAAGAGTTCTTCGCTGTTTGTTCTCGGTGATTGTTCGTGGCGTGTTCGTGGGAGTTCCTGTTCGAATCAGTGTCGTTCTAGTCTGGTAGAGACCGTGTTCTTCACCGTTCCGATCCTAAATCGTGAAGGTGAGTGCGTGATCGCGGGTTTCCTATTAGATTATCGATTGATTCTTGTTGCTTGTGTGATTCTTGTGTTTGACTGTTGATTCGTGGTTGATTCGATGATTATTACTGATGTCTTTGTGTGTTGTAATCGCGGTTGTGAATTGAATGGATTCTGAGTCGTGTCGCGAGAGGAAAGACTCGACTCTGGATTCTGTAACGAGGTGTCGACCGACACCTAGAGGCTGTGTCGATCGACACCACATTAAAATTGATATTCGTGGTTAGTGAGTGTCGATCGACACCAAGGTGGGGTTTCGGTCGACACAAGTTTCTGAACTTGGAAAATCTTGCATTTTATTATGTACCCGATAATCAACTGATGGATAATTGTGGCTAAAACTGTTTATTTATATATATTATGTTAATTGTGATTCTATGTGTAACATGTTGGCGGGATGACCGCTCCACTGAGTATTTATGATAATACTCACGCAACTCTTATTTTCCCTTTTGAGTTGCAGGTAAAGGAAAAGTGTGATCGTGGAATCGAGGCCGTTGGAAGAGGATGATAGGGTTGTTGTTGTTGCTTTAGACTAGTGAACCGAATGTTTAGGTTGCTAGTTTATTTGATTGCTCATTCCTGAATTTGGTATTTGAATTTAATTGGTTTAAAGGATTTATTCATTTAATGGTTTTATTGGATTATTTATTGGTTTAAATGTTTATGTTCCGCAGTAGAAATGTTAGTAAAAAAAAAAACTTGGTTGTTCCACCAATTATTCATATATTTCATAATTAAAATATATAAATCTTTATTTTTTTTACTTTATTATCTATATATATATAAAGTTAGATTTTCTCTCTTCTCATGCATCCACCTCATCATCCACATGTATATTTAATTATGTTTTCTATTATTTTTTTTATAGTTTCACAATTAATACATTTGGTTATATCATTATGAAAAGAATTTCAAAAGTCATTTTTCATATTGTAAATTAAACTTCAAACCTCAAAACTTATATAAATATAGTTCACTAAAATAATAACAAGTTTAATACATTTTATAATAAGTTATCAAATAAGTCCTAAAATTAAACAAACAAATTGATCCATAACTAAATTCATAAATACAACAATAAGTTCAACGTACATAAAGTGAAAATAAGAAGGAAAAAAAATTATTGCAATTACATCAAATAAAGAGAAAATAAAATAAATTTAGGTATAATTAGTTATATCATTATGAAAAGAATTTCAAAAGTCATTTTAAATATTTAAAATTAAACTTTAAACCTTAAAACTTATACAAATATAGTTCACTAAATTAATAATAATTTTTAATACATGTTATAAATCATCAAATAAGTCCTAAAATTATAAAAAAAAACAAATTGATCTATAACTAAATTCATAAAACCAAATATAAGTTCATAATTACATAAAGTAAAAATCAGAGAATAAGAAATTATTGCAATTACATCAAATAAAAAGAAAATAAATTAAATTTAGCTATATTTAAGATAACTATTTTAGTTATACATACATAAAATGAAAAAAAGAAAATAAGAAATTATTCTAATTTACACATAAGGTAATCTGATTTATGATTTATTTTTAACCTAAAAAGAATTATCAAGTAAAATCTAAACTATCAAGTAAATATAGTATACATCATATGATGTAAGTGCAATACGGCAATGTATTTTGAAACCATACAACATTATATTTTAAAGTCATTACAAATTTCAAAACTTTACAAATGTAATTTGTAATTTTAATTTTAAATAATTAAATTTTTTATTCTACTAATAGTTGTGTTTTATTAACGTTACTGAGCAAAAGCCATAAGAAAATAATATCTTAAAATAAAATAACGGGTAACCGTTCGGGTTCGGATCGGGTATTTTAGATTTTTGGGTATTCGGATTTAGAGATATAATACCCATTCAGGTATTAGAAAACTTTGGCTCGGGTTCGGTTCGGGTCGGGTTTGGATTATCCGTAATACTAAAAATTGTCGAAAATATTCAAAAACTACTCGATAAATTTATTATTACCTTATTTTTTTTGTTATTCGAATTATCCAAAAATACCCTAAAGAAAATAACAATTTTTATTGCAATAGTTCAAATAATAACATAAATTGGTTATTTTTATTGAAATATATACACAATATTCGAATTTATAAAAAAGTAATAAAAAACAATAAAAATTTACATAAACTAGAATTACATATCCGACATTAACTCTAAATATATTTTGGTTCGTTTATGTTTAGTATATTTTGGGTACCCGTTCGATTATCTGTTCGGTTCGGGTTTGATTTCGGATTTTCAGTTTTAAGTATGGAAGACCCGTTCGGATATTTTAGAAGATCGGTTCGGGCTCAGTTCAGGTAATTTTGATCTGGTTTGGGTTCGGTATTTCGGTTTTGGATATTTTGCCCACCCCTAATCATAGAGAAAACGATCCCTAAACCAACTAAACGGAGACCCTTAACAGGAACCGCTTCATACTCGGTTTCGGATAGAAACAAAGCGATGAGCTATTGAGAAGAGACCTGCAAGGTAAGACGAAGCACCAAAGACCAAAGCACACCCAGAAATTGGTCTGAAAGACTAAAAATATACAATACGTAAAACCAGACCAGAGAGGAGATAACCCGTAGAGAGCAAAACTCTTGACATAGCCAAACACATCCGAGAGCAACCAAGGTAGTGAAACACCAAAGTCCCATCAAAATAGAGTCTAAACAAATGGATTTACCACCGAGCTTTAAGTAAATTGATTATTCAAACTAAACTTGAATCACCGTTTGTAAGTATAACACATGAGAGACAAGAAGCCGAAGACACCTAGAGAAACGACAGAAAAAGCCACCTCTGAAGAACTAGATCTACATCTCAAAATGGAGAACCCATCTTAAAATTTAGAAACTGGTAGCCAGAAAGAATAAGAAACAAAGAAACACATATTATCTGTTTTTAAATATAAAATTTTATGCAGTATAGATAAATCAAACTATTTGTCTTCAAATATATTAAAATTGTAAAAGAGAAACTCGCGCGTAGCGCGAGTAAATTCTAGTATATAATATTTTGTTTTAAATGATGTTTTTAAGAAAAACAAATATTTTTTATTTATTTAGGTAGCTGTTTTGCAACCCTAAACGATGGAACAAAGCAACTTTTAATTTTAAGAGATTTGAAACGGCACAAAGCGGTAGTGTGTTTTGAATGATTGTTGTAAGCCGCCAACAACCGTTACCATTTGCAAACGCTGCATTTGATAACATGTGAACCAATCAAGCGCTAAAAGTACTAAAAGTAATGTAAATACGTATAAAAACGTAGATAACAAATGTGCCGAGAGAGAAAGAGAGAGTGAAAGCTAGTGTGTAGCCAAATAAATCCAAAATATCATTGACGACTAAAAAAATTCCAAAAATCATTGACCCAATGGGGAATCTGTCTTCAACTTTAGAGTTAACGGATAGAATGAAAGTGGAAATTGGCCTCCGATCCATGGCCAGGAAATAATTCCCATTTTCTATAACTAATAATTTATATATGTGTGTGAAAGAGCTTTGAGCCAATACAGTATACAGAGCTCATCTTCTTCCCATAGAAAATTGGTGAAATGAGAGTCCATAGAACATTCGAGCCACATCCCCCGAATTCACCGGAAAATGTAGAGGACATAGTTAGAGCCAAGTTCAGAGGCGAGAAGATGCCCGACTTGTTGTCGAAGTTTATCACATTGTTGGGTAAGGAGGAGGAAAAATGGGGTGGAGTGAAGGCCATGAAAGCGTGTAGGGACGAGTTTTGTAGGGGATGTCCACAGCTGAAGGATGAAGTCCCTACCGTTAAAGACTTGGAGGAATTCTTATTTTCTTCCAATCGTTATGTCCACCTTGTTATCCAAGTATGCTTGGTAGTCTGATTTTGTTTGAAAAGTAATGTTTTGGAACTAAGCTTCAAATCTCACCTTTTGATCTCCCGTTTAGGATAAATTAGTATACTCTACTTTGGTACTTAATTTGTCTATGTCTAATTGACCTTGCAGGTTGACCAATTCATTAACGAAAGTGAAATAGGCATCTGATTAAAAAGAAAATATGCTTAATTAATTAACCCAAAACTATATTTCTTCAAAAGTCTCGTCGGTTTTTTATTTTATTTTGTTGATAAGGGAAAGTCCATGTTTTGGGTGACATTTGCAGGGGCCAGACCGTCCAAGAACTAGCAACGCCGTTAACGTTATACAAGGTGTTGTTGCGCCTGCGATTCCAGAAACAGTGAGGATCCATTATGTTACACTGAATGGCCTAGTCAGGATTTTTATGCTCACACTTTCTCGTTTGAAATAAGACGTCATGTGCATGTCAAAATCTAGATGGGAAGCATATTCTGCATTTTGGTACTTTGTCTCTGCATAAATGTGAATGCAATTAACAAAAGTGAAAAAGGCTTCAAAAATAAGAACTTTACATTCTTAATTCCAACTATATTTGTTTAAACGTATGTGGTTGTTTTCTTAAGGGAAAGCCCATGTTTTGGTGTTATGCGTGATAATTGCAGGGGCCAGACCATCCAAGCACTAGCAAGGAGACTACTCCAGGTGTCCATGGTCCGCCAGCGAATACTAAAACAAAGGTCTGTTATTTAAACTCTGAAAGTCCAATAGTTCGGTTTCCTATATGCTACCAATTTCTTGCTTGAAATATGAAATATGCATATCAAAATCTACATGGGGAATAGCAGATTCTACGTAATTTTGGTAGTTTGTGTCTAGGCCCGGTTTTATGTATGTGTAATGGGTGCATTTGCACAAGATTCATACAATTTTTTTTTAAGCCGAAGAAAAAATATTTAGGACCCAAACAGAGTTAACATTTTCTTAAAAGAAACTTAGATAAGGGCCCATTATCAAATTTTTGCAATGGAACCTCAAAATTATTGGGAAATATATATGCATGTCAAAATCTATATGGGAAGCATATTCTACTTTTTGGTACTTAATTTGTCATAATTGTGATTGCATGTTGAACCATTAATTAACAAAAGTGAAAAAGGCTTCAGAGATAAAAACTTTACATTCTTAATCCCAACTATATTTGTTCAACTGTGTTTATTTGTTGAACACACACACGAAAAAAAAAACTAAAAAATCCCAACTATATTTGTTCAAAAATCTGTGATTGTGATTTGTATGGGAGAGTGAAATTGTAGGGGCCAAGCCGTCCAAGCACAAGCAAGGCGACTACTCCAAATGTCACTGTTCCGCCTGCGAGTCCTAAAACATTGAAGGTCCGTTAATGTTACACTGAAAGGTCAATAGTTAGGTTTCCTATGCTCCCAATTTTTTGCATAAAATATGAAATGTGCATATCAAAATCTCTATGGGAATAGCAGATTCTACGTACTTTTGTTATTTTGTGTGAGACTGTGATTGCAAGTTATACGAATAACTAACAAAAGTGAAAAAAGGCTTCAGAATAAGATCAGTTTTCGCTTCCTATCAAAAACTATATATTTTGTTCAAAAGTTCGTGGTTTTTTTTTTTAAGAATGGAAAGCCCATGTGTTGGTGTTATGTGTGACATTTTCAGAGGGCAGATCGTCCAAGCACTAGCTCCTCGGTTATTCCGCATGTCGTTAATCAAACTTGTATTCCACCTGCGAATCCAAAGACCTTGAAGGTCCGTTCCGTCACACTAAAAGTCAAACAGTTAGGTTACCGACGTTCCCACTTTTTTGCCTGAATTATGTAATGTGCATGCAGGTCAAAATCTATATGGGAAGCGGGTGGAACAATAACGACTTTCCAGACCTGAGTCTTCCTCCATCTCTCAATGTGAAGGTGATAAAATTCATTTCAATACTTTTCTTATGTTGATGATCCCAAACATAGCTGACTTGGTTCATTGACTCATGAAATAGCTCAAGATAGATGGCGGCAAGAGCTATGAGACAAATGTCCTAACAAAAAAAGAGATTCCCTGTTGGGGAGAGGAGTTTGTGTTCCCCTTATCCCGTCCAAGAGATGTCAATCTTATTGTTGAAGGTTATGGCCGTAGCATACTACCGAGAAAAGTATTTGCTGGCAAGATTGATCAATTGGTGTCTGAGCGTAAACAAGGAATACACACAATTTTTCTATCTAATCAAGTGGGAATCAGATGCAGCTCATGGCTGCTCGTGCGTCTCATGTTTGATTGAAAAGTGCGGGCCTATATGTTTTATCTTTTAGATGTATGATTGTGTTTTTGGTGGGTATGGTATAGTACCGTTGCGTTGTTCCATTTGTAATCACTAGAGATTGACCCACGCGATGTGTGGGTTTATTACTCTTTGTATTTTTGTAACTTGTGTAATATGGTTCATGTTTCGTAACCAATCACTTTAAAATATGTTCTTGTATAATTTATTTATAAATTGCATATGCAATATTTTTATCGAATATAATCGATGTTAAATATTACGACATTTTTAAACATTACTTATATGTAGATAATATATTAACATTAGCTTTTAATAAAATATTATCATTTTATTTTGAAGTTCCGTTGCATCAGTGATTACGATTATGATTTCAATTTAAATATTATATTTGATTATACAAATCCATTTCTTGATATTAATGGGTACATATAGCTGTTATATATTTTAGATTACTTTAAAACACTATAATATGTATTTATCATTTTTAATAGATAAAAAAATATATATATGTTGGTTTAATACTTTAGCTGCACTAAAAACTATTTATGTCATTTACCTTTGATTTTACGAAGAGCATCCAACACCTAACAGTCTCAATACTTCATATCACTCATGTCTTCATTTCTTTTGGGTTTATTGTTAAAAAAAATTTAGCTAACACTTTTGTTTTGTTTGTATTTAGTATGGAGCCTTTTTAATGTTAGTTTACTTTGGCTGATTTAATGTAAGCTTCTTTGCGATTGTACTTAATTTTGTGTTTTAATTATAGAGTTTTCAATTCTTTTCATGTGGTTTTTTTATGTTTTCATCAAGCTTCTTGAAGCTAAGTTTTGTAGTGAATTGCGTCTTAGATAAATTTTGTTCTTTGCTCTATCATCTTGTTTTTTGCTTTCGAGCTAATAAATTGTACTATTTCCTGTAGATATAATTGAAACCACATTGCATGTAAATCTTCCTAGCACTTTGATGTTTATATAATGGTATATAGAGCACGGTGTGGCTATTAAGAATTGTAAGACTATCACATCCATGTAACAGTAAATGTTTTATCTAATTTAGTGGTAATGAAGGTTTTGTTATACAATATGAAGAATATAAATTAAAAATTATCTTAAAACTTGATTACCCAATCCTATAATCTACGTCATATATTTTATGAAATTTAATTATTGTAAACAATGAATAAAATCTTATAGATTTTATGGTAGTCTTATGAATATATGTTTTCTACGGTTTAGTCAAATTCTCTATGTACACTTTTTCGCTAATATTTATTTCGTCATGTTTCAACCTATATTTGTTTTTCTCCCTACATCTACTTTTGTTTCGTCTTTCTGTATAATTTCATATTTTTGTATATATTGTTTTTGCTTTTGTTTTAATCTAATTTTAATCTCTAATATTTATAAGTAGAAATAAATGTAAATAAACATGAATTCATGAACTTTTATTATAAATTATACCATTTTTTTTATTGATGATGATGATACTTTATATGGAGTGAGAATGTATATATTGCCTCAATGGATTTTATTTTTCATGTTCATATAAATTTATCACATGTTATTATTCTTTTATCTATTAGCCATTTGAGGTTTTTTTGGAAAAAAATAAAATGATTTTACTTTTTATCTGATTTATTCATTAAAAATTTCTACTTTATAAATTATTTGTTGTTTCTTTCATCAAATATGTACATATCGTCTTCTAAGTCTACTATATATTCGTTTATCATAGAAAAATAATTAAGATTTTAGAATACTATTTTGTAAATGTTGTTGTACCTAATAGGGTCATAAATGAAGGAGCTAAGTTAGTTTATAAGTATAATGTGTGGTTGAAAAAATGTAAGTTAGATGTAATGTGAGACTTTGTTTTGAAAAGGTGAAAAATAAGAAATAAAATTTTCATATATTATGGAACATATAAATCTGAAAATTAAGTTAGAAAATTTGATTTTTTGTTAACTTCTTAAAAATATGGTTATCTCATTTTATTTTTTAATGTATCACTTAACTCATAAGCATATTATATTTTGTTTTAATATGTGTAATATATATTTTTCAGTAAGAAATAAATTTCTATTACTATTGCTTATAAAATCTTGAATATTCTTATAATAAATTTTGATTTTCATTTAGTTTACTTAGTTATTCACGTTTTTAGTTTAATTCAATGATTTATTAGTTCTAAAAATATTTAAAATGATTTAGCATGTATTTAATGAACATAATATGAAAATTAAATAGCTTAAGAAATAGTTTTGCCTATGTGGACACTCTAGATGGAGAGAGAACTCCCTAATTATATATAAGATATATGGGGCGTAAGTATTGTTGGAAAAAAGAAAGCATTGTTGTCGTATAGGAATGGTGAAACATGTTAAAGATTCTTAACATCTGGGAGGAGAATAACTAAAAGGACTGTCTGCTAGTATTATAGCCACTATCTCACTATGGTTCATATATGTGTTTATTAATTACATGTTGTACAGTTTCTTGTTACTAAACCATCAATCTTAACAAAGAAAATTAACACAATATTTTGTTTTGATAAAAAATAAATACAATATGCCTTTCAATGCACAAAATTAGGAAAGTTCTGTGTGACAAAGTGTTTGAGTACAATGAGCAAGAACTGAAAGGCATATTGTAAGAACTGAAAATAAACACGATGTGTCTTTCAATTCCTGCGCATTGTCCTCCAACACTATGTCACATGAAGCTTTCTTAATTTTACTCCACGGTTTCACTTTTTTATTTTTCCTCTTTTCCTATTGTTGACATTTTAAAAAAATTGATCAAAATTAGAAAATATTTAAGTAAGACATATTTTATTATTGTAATTAACCTTAACTATAATTAGCCGAATGTAAATAAGTATACACACCCAAATCGAATGTGGGAGAGCCAAGATAAATTGCAGGGCTAAAATCGAAAGCAATTGCTAGAAACAAAAAACAATTGTGAAGATATTGCATATGGTGTACGAAAATTTTGAAAGAGGCTAACATAAAGAGATACATTTGCAACAACAATATAAATGGAAATTAAAGATCACTGAGTTCGAGTTTCGATGATGGAGAAAGAACTAAATTAATCTACTTGGGTCCTTGTTGCAAAAATATTATGATCCAAATGTTCTTAACGGATTTCCATAGAGTTGAAAATGAGTTCAAATGTTTTACGATATGAATCTATGATTAAATATTTGTGGCATTATTTTATAAGGCCTTTGGGTCTCTCTACAGCCATAAATAAATTTGCAAAAAAAGAAAATTAACTAGAAGAAGAAGAAAAACTTGCGAAAGGTTTTCTAGACCACCAGTACTTAGAAATACAAATTTTGGTTTTAAAAGAAAAAACGAAATTTTAATATAGATAAATTTGAGAAAATACAAGAATAAACACTAGGCAGGGATGTTGAGGAAATTAGGAAGGCCGATTTTGCTACCATGAGTCTCAACATCAACCTTAACTTGAGCTTCAAACTCCGAGAATGCAAATGGCTTATAGCGACTCGATTTAAGCATAAACTCTTTCTCTGGGTACACAAAGTAAATTATCGAGTATCTCTCCTTTTTCTTCATCCTCCTTCCTACTTTATGCAACACACTCTTATACTCCGCATCACTTATCACCTAGCATCATATCAGCTTTTTACTTTTAGGATTTAATTCAGACCAAAATCCTAAAAGTCTAGGAGGACTTTTAGGATTTAATATGAAATATATTTAGCGTGTAAGTTTAGTTTGATAATTAATTACCTGCATCATATCCCCTAGACCTACGACAAAAGAATTGGCAAGAGGTGTGACATTGAACCATTCCCCATCTTTCATAAACTCTAGCCCTCCAACTTCATCTTGGTTTATTATAGATATCACCGAACTATCCGTATGAGCCTCAAGTCCGGGGGATTCGGTGCGTCGAGGATACCGTTGAACACGTATCACACCTGTTGACTCCGATAAATAGCTCATCTTCTGCTCACTGGACAATTCGAGGGACAATGTTTCTACCATAGCTTGAAATAGGGTCACAACAATCCTAGTTATGTGCCTTCCATATTCCTCCAATACCACTCTGCGTAACCCATCACAAAAGTTTATAAACTGTAGTAAATACTTATCTATAAGAAAAATAAAGTATAAGACTAATTATAGCTTTTACTAGTCTTTTTCTGCTATTTCGCGATACTAACGAAAACTATATGTAAAACGCGTGCGTGTTATGCATGCTGTTTCCCTTAGGCTACTCCAATTGTAAAACTCGTGACTTTTCCTCGGTGTTTGAACAAACAGAGAATGTTTGAGAAAGTTTGTGTTATCATTCACTGTCTCTGCAATAGCCTATATATACAAGTCTATTACTTGGAGAAGAGACTCCAATCTAAGATCCCAAATCAAAGGAAATTGACACGCTAATCTAATTTACAATCAATGGAGATCAAATCATATATACAATATATGGAAATAAGATATCTCGTCAATACCCCCCTCAAGATGGAGCATGGGGATTGAGAATGCCCATCTTGAAGACAATTGCCTCAAATTCACGCCGGCCTAAGGCTTTTGTAAAAATATCAGCAAGTTGTTCTGATGATGGAACAAAGCACGTCTTGATCAGTTTGTCCTCGATTGCATCTCGAACAAAGTGACAATCTCTTTCGATGTGTTTCGTTCTTTCGTGGAAAACCGGATTGGCAGCAATGTATAAGGCAGATTGGTTGTCACAATGAAGTTCCATTGGCTCATTATGTGAAATTCCCAAGTCTGTAAGCAGCCCTTTCAACCACTTGAGTTCTTTCAATGTGAGAGCCATGCCTCTATATTCTGATTCGGCCGATGAGAGAGAAACCACTTCTTGTTTCTTAGCTTTCCATGAAATAGGTGAAGTCCCTAATGTGACAAACCAGCCACTAAGGGATCGTCTTGTCAAAGGACAACCGGACCAGTCCGAGTCACACCAAGCATGTATACGAAGATCACAGTCAGAGCGAAGGAGAATACCTTGTCCCGGAGTTCCTTTTAGGTATTTCACGACTCGAAGTGCAGATTCCCAATGTTCAATGCGTGGATTCTGCATAAACTGTGATAATATATGGACGGAATAGGTAAGCTCTGGTCTTGTGGCAAGAAGGTAAATAAGGCGGCCCACTAAACGATGATATCTCTCTGGATCAGCAAGGTGTGGACCCTTAGCAACAGGAAGTGTATGTTGTTGCTCCATAGGAAACGCAACCGGTTTGCCACCAAGAAGACCAACTTCTTGAATAATATCTAATGTATACTTTCTTTGATTAAGAAAAATATCATCGGAGTTTCTCGCAACTACAATTCCTAAGAAGTATTTTAATTTTCCAAGATCTTTCATATGAAAGCACTCGCTTAAATATGCTTTAAAACGATCAATGTCCACTGGATCACTACCGGTTATAACCAAATCATCCACGTATACCAAAACATAAAGTGTTTTACCTTCCTTTCTCAAAGTGAAAAGCGAATAATCACTATAAGACTGAGTGAATCCATACCCAATAAGTGATGTTTTTAGCTTACCAAACCAACAACGCGGTGCTTTTCGAAGACCGTATAATGATTTCTTTAGCTTACAAACGAGAGAGGACTTGTCGGTACGAAAACCAGGAGGTGGTTTCATGTACACTTCCTCATCGAGATCACCGTGTAAAAATGCGTTATGTACATCCATTTGATGGACATCCCAATTTCGAGCCGCCGCAACACCTAATGTAGCTCGTATGGTTGTCATCTTAACCACAAGTGCAAACGTTTTCGTAAAATCAGTGCCTTTGACCTGTGTATTACCAAGTGCCACCAATCGAGCCTTAAAGCGTTCGATTGTTCCATCAGCGTTATATTTAATACGAAAAACCCATTTACTTCCAATGAGTTTCTTACCAGGGGGTAATTCTACCATCTCCCATGTGTCATTATCCTCCAATGCCTCAACTTCATTTCCCATTGCATCTCGCCATTTACCATCCAACATAGCTTCTTTAAAGGTGTTCGGTTCATTACCTTCTGTTATGGCGGCGAGGAAAGCTTTATGAGATTCAGAGAACTTTTCACAATCAATATAATCTGAAATTGGATATGACAATGAATCCAAAAGTTGTTCAGAACTTATATCAACGTCAAGAGGAGAGGATACCTCAACCTGAACATTACGAGTCACATAGTCATGTAACTTAACTGGAGGTTTGCGGGTTCGTTGTCCTCTGCCCAACGATTCTACAATTGCTGGGGAAGGCGCACTAGCTGGTGAAGAATCATGATTCTCTATCGCAGGTTCACTTGAAATAGAGCCATCATTCGAAGCACTAGGTGGTGAAGAATCAGAATTCTCTATCTCACGTTCGCTTGAAATAGAGTCTTCATTCGAAGCACTTGTTGGGGAAGAATCGGAATTCTCTATCTCAGGTTCACTTGAAACAGAGTCAACATTAGTCAGCGAAACATCATGCACAATCGGGTCATTCGAAGATGTAATCGGTGTAGTCGTGATAAGTGGAGTTACCGAAAATGATTCAATCGACGTTGCAGGAGAAGAAATTATTTGACCAGGAATCTCAAACAACCAATCATCATCAACAACTCTGTTCGCGGACTCGGTTTCCGGAGGCAGAGCTGGAAATTCAGTTTCAACAAAAACGACGTCACGAGAAACAAACAGCTCTCTTTTCTCGATGTCGTAGAGAGTCCATGCTTTCTTTCCGAAAGGGTACCCAACAAAGAGACATTTGCGACTCCGTGATGCAAATTTGTCTCCATTTCTCTTCTAATTATGTGCATAAGCAAGACAACCAAACACCTTGAGGTTATTGTAGTTAGGAGTGCTTCCATACAATAATTCATATGGCGTCTTGCCATGAAGCACCGCGGTGGGAGTACGATTGATTAGATATGCCGCTGTCAAGACACTTTCACCCCAAAATTTTGTAGGAAGCTTTGACTGAAACAATAGAACTCGAGCAATATTCAATAGATGACGGTGCTTCCGCTCAACCCGCCCGTTTTGTTGTGGAGTCCCCACACAAGATGTTTGGTGAATTATTCCTTGGTCCGTGAAAAATTCACCCATACACAAGAATTCACTTCCATTATCACTTCTTAATATCTTCACTGGTTTTCCGAATTGTCGAACTCCCATAGCCAAAAATTTCTTTACAATCTTTTGTACTTGAGCTTTGTTATGCATCAAGTAAACCCAAGTTCCTCGAGAATAGTCATCGACTATTGTAAGAAAGTAATAAGAATTGCAAAGGCTTGGAATTTGATAGGGTCCCCAAATATCACAATGCACCATTTCAAAAATTTCCGACGCTTTATTATTACTTGTAGAAAACGAATCACGACATTGCTTAGCTTGAAGACAAATATCACAAGATGAAAAATCTTGTATCCTCTTATTAATAACTGGAAACAACTCAAAAAACTCTATTTGACGGATGTCCTAGTCTTCGATGCCATACATCTTCGACTCCATCTTTATTCATACTCAAAGCTTGAAAACCTTTTAACCGTCGGAAAAAATAGAGTCCATCTCGTAGCTCACCCGCTCCAATCAGACTCTTCAAAATGTGGTCCTTAATAACACACCCAATGTTAGCAATCTGCATCACGCAATCTGATTCCTCAATGAGTTGTGAAACCGATATCAAGTTGCATCGAAGATCAGGCACAAGCAACACATTTTTCAAAGAAAAATTATCATCAAATACAACGGTTCCCTTCTTTGTAGCCATTGTATTTTTTCCATTTGGCAATCCCACATTGCAAGATAATATCGAAGTCAAATTTTCAAGAAATTTTGAGCTACCTATCATATGATTGGAAGCCCCCGTATCAAGTACCTATTCTAAGTATTCAGACTTATCATTCAACCGACTAGTCGAAGCTCCCTTGCCTTGTTTATCCAAGATCTGAATATGTGTCTTCCATTGATCATTATTCAGTCCGGTGAACCCATTTTTGGCATCTTCTGCAATTTCTCCCTCCGATCCAGTCACAAATGCGACATTGGCACGAACTGCACCACCACGACCTCTACCACGTTGAGCCTTTCCTCCACGTTTTCCCCACCATTGAGGATATCCGATTATCTCAAAACATGCATCTTTAGAGTGTCCTCTACGCTTACAACTTGCACAAATCAATCTAGATTTGTCCTCAACATTATCATTGTTTCGTGGAGCATACATCGCAAATGCTGCAGCTTGGGTTCCTTGCTCTTCTCAACCCCGCATTACAGATTGCACACGCTCCACAGATTTGATTTTGGAGTAGACATTGTTCAAAGTAGGAAGCGGATCAGTGCTTATGATTGATGTTCGCACACCACCATACACAGCATTGTCGAGACCCAACAAGAATTTGTGAATCTTGTCATCCTCCCTTCTCTTTTCCAACTCAACACGCAGATCACAAGTGCACTTGCCACACTTGCAAGTCGGCATTTGATCATAATTCATAAGGTTTTCCCAAAGCATCTGCAATTTCCCGAAGTAATCGATGATGCTCATACCCTCTTGACGACAACTTGCAAGTTCTGCCTTAATTTCTTGGATTCTTTGACCATTTCCTTCCGACAAACGATCCTTGATTTCCTTCCATAACTCCTTTGGATCTTCTTTGTTGGCAAGCGTTCGTCTCACTTTGGGTTCAATTGTGTTTTTTTTTATCAAACCGAATTTGTATTATCATCTTAGAGCTCCAAACTAGGAGGAAGTGTCCAAAGATACAATACCAAATTTAAACAACGCATCGGCTAAAACATTTTCTGAGCGTGGAAAGTAAGCGAAAAGGATAGAAGTGAAACTCTCCCTAAGATATTGAATACCAAAAAGGATCGATTTCAACTCGTTGAACACACTATTCGTGTTGATTAGTGTAATGAGCGAGAGAGTTCGAGAATACATTAAGCACTCGATGACCCGCTGTACTAGCTGCAATTAAGGCAGCTTTCATTGCTAAAGCTCCTCCGATTAGAGCCGAAAACACATTGCTTCTGGAGGTTGAGGCTTGGTCTAACGTCTTCAACTTCCCCTCATTAAGACACCATCCAAGGCCACTTTCCTGAGTTGTAAGTATCCAAGAAGCATCCAAAGAACCGAGGGTCGCTCGTGATGGTAAGGGCCGAAACCGGGGAGTCCCGAGACCAAACTGACAATATATGCCTATAAGAACCAACCTTGCTGGAAAAGTGGCAATATCCAAAACTTTCCTTTCAATGTGCCACAAAGAAAGGGAAGATACTTCCATAACACAAAAAGCCATAGAACAAACCCTGCATATTGCAGTAATGGGTCGCATAAAAGCAACATCCTCAATACGAGGTAAGGTAACATCACACTGATTGTGATGAGAGACAATCACCAACAAAGACACAACCAACAATCTAAAGGCATAAACAATCACATATATGTGTGAAGGTTGTAACTGAAATCCAATTCGAATATAATTGTTGTGTGAGCAATTAGCAAGGAGTAATAGAGTGATTGAGCCATGAGTACCTCTTGAAGCAACTGTATAAAACAGTAAAGGCCAGCAAACTGCTACAAGGGCTAACTTAGATCCGCACAAGGCGGTAGAGAAACGTATCTGAACGAGAGTCATGGGCATATCTGGCCACATGAACGAAGAGCCATCGACAGGGGGTTTTGCCGACACCGGAGAAGCTCTCGGTACTAAGTCGGGAGGGAGCAGAGTGAGGGCATCTCCGGCGGGGAGGAGGTCTGGCGGTTCTCGATTCGGCAAAGGGAGACAGAGCCAGACGGTAGGGTCCATATTAAAGCCCAAACCGGGCCATAGAACATGGCCGGCGGGTAGCAGTAGGACGAAGAGACAGTCTGGGTTTCTTGACCGGTGCGAGCAGGCGAGATCCAGCCAGGGGGAGGAAGCGATGGCGGATGGTGGTGGGCCAGAAGCAGAAGGCGGCAGTGAAGCAATTCCTTCTTCTTTCCGGGGAGGTTGAAGACGAAACCCTCTCGAAATGGTATAAGAGCTTCGACGATTAGCATGGCCGATTAAATCTCTTCCATCAAACAAAACAGTTTGGGCTATGTTAACCTTGAATGGGCTTAAATTAGGTTCAAAGCCCACAAAGAGGAGATTAGATTGTAGGAAAGTAAGTTGGGCCAAGCCCATATCTTTGCCACATTTGGAGTCGAGGCAGTAGTGTGGGGAGATATAGGGTTCCACTAGGTTCACCGGAAACTCCATTCTTTTAGTGATAGGGTCGGTGATGATGGCCATAAAGTCCGTGAAAGCGTGACGGAGCTTGAACGCCGGTGAAACTTGCTTAAATCTTTGGACGAGGTGAGCTAAGGTTTTGAGAGGGAGGAAGGATGAGATCCGAGCCATAGACGGAGAGTCGCGGCGGTCCGGTGGGTCGGGAGGGTCTGGCGGATCCGGGGGGATCAACTGACGGTTTGCAGGCAACGCCGGGTCTGGCCACCATGTAAATGTCCTTTGGTGTTCTGTCCTCTCCAACAGAGAAGAAACCTCCGAGAGCTTTGTCCTGGTCGGAACCATTTGGAGGCGGCTAAGTCGGAGATGATGAGAGTTCTTCTCTTGACCAGAGAGAGAGGTTTGCTTGAAGGTTCTCGCCCGAGGTATCACCACACGGAGCTGAGGTTGCCTTGTGCTTACCCCTTTCAGATTCGGCGACAATGGTGGTCTCAGAGATGCGATCCATGAAGCTGGTAGTGAAGCCATGGAGATGAGGAAATGAGCAGCTGATCTCGTCGAGATTGGCCGTGACCGGCTGAGAGAGAGTAGATTCTCAGGGGCTTGCACAGATCCAATCTTCATGCTCCGGTGCTGTCTCTTCTGGTTTTACTACGGTTCCATCAACGAAACCGAATTTCTTCTTCACCCGTAATGCCGATCTCATGGCTTGGGCCCATTCGTCAAAGTTTTCACCTGTGAATTGCACTTGCGCAATTACAGCACCAGGATTTTCGTTAGCGGCAAGTTGATATGCGGAATTCCTCGACGTATCATTATTTGCCACCACTGTCTCAACGCTCATTTTGTTTATTGCCGTGTTGGCTCTGATACCATGAACAAACAGAGAATGTTTGAGAAAGTTTGTGTTATCATTCACTGTCTCTGCAATAGCCTATATATACAAGTCTATTACTTGGAGAAGAGACTCCAATCTAAGATCCCAAATCAAAGGAAATTGACACGCTAATCTAATTTACAATCAATGGAGATCAAATCATATATACAATATATGGAAATAAGATATCTCGTCAATAGTGTTATAAACCAGATTTATTAGTACGTGTTTATAATCTACTCGCCGGTCATCTTTGATTGTAGAAATGTCGACTGAATTCTTTTTAAGTTATTAAATTTAAAATTGTCGGTGCATGCACTCTAGTATAACATTTCTCTAATTATAGGTTTGATTAATTCCATAAACCAACAAAAACCACCAATAAATTAAAGTACAGATCTTACTTGAAAGACTCGAGCTTGGGATCAACATGGGCAAGAGAAGCAACAGGAACATTGATGCCTTCGAACAAGTGACCGGAAGATTCTTGTGGGGCCCTTTTCATGGTATCTCCCGATGGACTTACCGTATTTGTTCCCCAGTAATACGATAACGGAGAGTTAGCGCCAAACAACTTCCGTTTCTCCTCAAACGGCAGACTCAACAGCGACTCCGTTATCTCTTTCACTTGTGACATCACCGTTGACGGAATCCCCGTATTCTCCAGATGGAATATTTCCCAGTCTCTGCATGCCTCTCTTAGCTTCTCCATGTCCAAACGCTCCATATCGATAACCGGGATTTGGATATCTTTGCTCCGGTTGAGATCCGGTTCAATGATTGTTTCTGGTTCAGTAGGCTCGGTCATTAGAGGCCGAAACTCCGGCGGATATGACTCTGTGTTGCTCATGCTCTCAAATGAAGTGGACTCGTTGTTTCAACTCTCTATTGTGAATAAGGATGAATGAATGTACTAATAAACCATGATATGATATTTAAGAGAAAACAAAAATGAAGCGTTACGAAGGGGATAGATTGCGTTCAGGCTTATCCAATAATTAATCGCCAAGTGTTTAAGATTTTATCCAATAATTGTTTGTTACGAATGAGATTAACAAATTTGTTGTCTAATCTTATTTTCATTTTACTCTTGTTAAGTTTTTTTTTTTTTTTTTAAACGTCTGGGTAATATATTAAGATACGATACCATGAGTTCAGAAAACACTAAAACAAAGCAATCAAAACATCAAAGCTCCAAAAAGAAACAAAAGACAATTAAATGAAGCTTCGCGCGCGAGAAGATTGTGCAACCATGACGGGCCTCCCCGAGCCAAATATGAATGAAAACGTCCATCCCGAGTCACACTCGTTGCTATCGCATGTGCCGTAGAGTTCGCACGCATCGATTCTAGTTCAAAAATACACGCCGTAAAACCCAACCGAAGGCAATTAATCTGAGCCAACAGGATCCGATACCTTGGCCACTGCAATCCAAACCAATTACCACATCATTAGTCCTTAGATCCCGCAAGCTTTGTTAAGTTTTCTTAGGTAACATTTTGTTTTTAGAAACAAAGACGAAACTTGTAAAAGGAAAAAACAAATACAAAATAATACATTTTTGGAAAATATTTCTAAATTATTTATTGTATTTTGAATGTCTTAAGGAAAAAATCTCAAAGTAGTTAAAATACCTTTAAAAAAAAAGAAAATTATTGTAAAAATGGAATTAAACTTTTAGAAAGGAAAAAAATGGATACATATTATTTTAATTTTTTTACCAAGGGAATTAGGCTTTTAGAAAACATTTCTATATTATTGAGGGTCTACTTTTAATGCCTCAGGGGAAAAAAATCTCTAACAAGTATTTTATTATATTAAGGAGGGTTCACAAAATTGTAACTCACGAGATCGCGACACGTGTTACGTAGTCGATTAGATTATAACACATGTCAATAATTTAAATATGTAAATTTTTCAATATCAAAATTGTTAATTTTCAAAAACAGGAAAAAGTTAAAATGGAAAAAACAAAAATTAATTTTACAAATTGCACAAAACCTCTATAAGAATAGTTATATATGATATTTAGTTGAAAATAATTAGTAAATAGAAATTTAACATAAAACAAAGATTAGAAAAAGAAAAATTGCAAACTATGTAATTAAAAATAGAAACAACAATGTTTCTATTGTTATATATAAGCAGAGGTTTAACATATATATATTTATGAGGAACACAAAATAATTGACAATGAATAAAAAGAGAGAATTATATCAAGAATAACAAAAAAAAAAAGTGGTTACCCGTTTTTTTTTTCATTTGTAAAGTTTACGAAATATCATCAAAGAAGAATCGTCTAAACATGTAAAATTGATTTAGTTATTATATAAATAGTTTAATGATTCAAACCATATCTACATATTGTGAGGAAATAATTGCATCACAATTCCGTGGACATTGGATTGGGCCAAAAATAACTCAAGATACTTTTAAATATTTTAGTATTGAACATCTTATTATATAAAGGAGAATTCGCATAATTGTAACTCACGAAATCGCGACACATGTTAAGTAGTATGGTTAAGATGATGACACATGTCAATATATTAATATGTAAAAATAATATTAATATATAAATCCATCATGAAAATTCTGTTTATATCTAAAAGTACATGCGGAAAATATACAAATAAGAGCATTGAGAAATAGTTTAATTACGTTTTAAAATAAAAATAGAAGCATTGAAATATAGTTCAATTACCTTTTAAAAAAATGATGATATTACCATATATGTAGGAAAAAAAGACAACCCACAAAAAATGCCACTTACCATATTTTAACTCGGCATAACAAACTATATTAATATGTAACAATAATATTATAATATGTAAACCCATCTTGCATGAGAATTCCTTATATATCTAAAACTACAAACGGGACACGTGTTATGTAGCCGATTAGATTCTAACACATGTCAATTATTTAAATATGTAAACTTTTCAATATCAAAATTGTTAGTTACTCAAAAATGAAGAAATTAAAATGTAAAATAAACAAGCATAAAGTAATTTTACAAATTGCACACAACCTCTATACGAATAGTTATATAAGATATTTTGTTGTAAACGATTTTTAATTAAAAGAAACTTAACGTAAAATAAAAATTAGGAAAAATAAAATTGCAACTATATAATTCAAAATAGAAACAATCATGTTCAAGCGTTATATATAGACAAAGTATAACATATGTTATCCATGGGGAACACAAATAATTGACCATAGATAAAAGTAGAACTAGATCAAAGAGAAAAAACAAAGATAAAGAAAATTTGGTTAGTGATATGTTTTTACATGTATAAAGTTTACGAAATAGCATCAAAGAAACATCGTCAAAACATGTAAGAATGGTTAAGTTGTTATATAAAATAGTTTTATGATATCAAGTATATTTATATATATCAAGTATGTATACTTTAGTAATTTCCAAACTCTTCAAATTATATGAACTATGAAACCAAAATTTTCAAATTACATATGAACCTATAATTTGAATTATAACATTAATTAAGTTAGTGTATGAATTAAGAATATATTATATAATAAGTTAAGGTTTAAATGAAGAATATAGTATGTTTTTCTTTAAAATATTTTAAACCATAATTATTTACTATAAATCAATAATCCTCGCATCGCGAGGGGTTTAAATCTAGTAAATAATACACCTAAGAAAAAACAAGAAAATGTTATTACACTTTCAGAAGAGAAAGAAACAATAAAAGGAAACAGAAAACTGAGAGCATCCGCATTGGTAACACTCTTATGAGTGTTTAACAACTTTTTATAATTAAATATATTAAATTTTAGTATCCTTGAGTGTTTTAAATCAGAAAAATGATCCGATTATCCTATGCGGATGCCTTAAAAGTTGCGTAGAAACGTTACACACGTGTGTGTATAGCGACCGAGAAAGTATATGTTACCACCGAATTTTGTTTTTTTACAATTTTTAAGATTTTATATGGCTACCTACCAAAGTTCAGAATACCTCATTGGTGAAATATCTATTAGAGTATCTCACCAAATATAATATTAATATTTTTCAAATAGTTTATTTAAATAATTAAAATTTAAAAAGCGAAAAAATTGAACCAATTATATGTGAACATGTATGATGAAGTTAATTGAAAGATTTTTATTTGGAAGACTCTTGTGTTTCTCTTTCTTTTTGTAAGTTTTCGTAGTTTTATATTGTGAAAATCTTATTGAGAAATCCTTCTCCATTGCAAAGTTTTCATAGGGTATCTAAATATTAAACAAGATTTAAAAAATGAAAGTGAGTAGAAGACGTATCTCAAACTAAAGATTTTAGAACCAGGTATTAGAGACTAACATCCTACTTCTCTTATTTTGATTAGTTTTAAAATGTTTGTTTAATTCTGTAATTTATTTATATTAAAACATTAGTATTAAATTATATCCTATATATATATTAATTGAGGAGACATTCAAAGTTCAAAATCCTAGGTGTCACTCATTGAGACATTCGAAGTTAAAAAATCCTAGGTGTCATGTTAAGAGTGTTTTAAGAGTTAATTAGCATTCTATTAAAAAGATTAAGAAAAAAAAATTCCTAAAACTTATGAACAATCCTAAAATTTCACATAGATTTTCCTACAACATTCTGAAATATATAGTTTCCTAAACTATAAACATTTACGACGAAAATTGTTTTTGTAAATTTATAACATCTTAAAGATTTTTAATATACACAATAATTATCATAAAATTTATTACCAACTTTCCTATTAATTTTAAGGACATTCTAAAAAAAAATTTATTTGTCTATCATAGATAAATAAATAATTATTTGCAATTTCTTATTTGTTTGACTTTGGTACTATTACAGTTTTTTAATTGTAAAAATAAAGATAAAAATATCGGTTTTGTAAATCAAATTTAAACTTTGATAACTTATTCATATTTTTGTCAAAATATATGTAAATGTTATTAATAGAAATATTTTGAACATTACATACAAATCAAAATATCAAATTTATTTCCATAAATAAACTAAATAAATCGTATATAATATTTATTTAATATTTAACGATAAGATTTAAAAATTATTTCATAAAATCATTTTTTCAATTTATGTGTTGGTCCTACGTATTTTATGTAAATCAAAATATAAAAATAAATAAATCAAAATCTAGTTGATACTTATTAAAAGAGATTTATGCGTTGGACATGCTTTTAATGGAGACGTTCTCACATTAGCAATGTGTGTGTATCATGATTCATGATATCATGTGAAATGCTCTTAAATATTCTCACATTAGCTTGAGGGGTCTCACCAGTCCAAGATATCATGATTAAATGGCCCAATTTCTTTAAAAATAAAACATATTTCATTTGTTCAAGTTAAACAATGTCTAAGATTTTGTAGATTGAAGTTTTTTTAAAATGAAATAGAGTATTTGAATTTTATATGAGTTATGCATAAAAAAAAAAAATGTGACGTATGTTCAGACTTCAGAGTCGGTTCAGTGCTATATGAGGTCCATAGCTATTAAAACAATTTGGACCCTTATATATAACAAATAATACAAAAACGATTTTGTTCTTAAAATAAAATAAAAATCGGACCTCTGTCAAAATAATTTGGTCAAAAAATAAAATGAATGGCCATGTGCAAATGCAATTTTTGCATATGCACGGACCGGACATGCGTGTGTTAGATTAGTGGTTGGCACGAATATGTGATTCAACCACTTGAGAGTTGACATAACTCTTTTTCAACCGATGTTAACATTCAGATTCTTTTGTTCAGTGTTTGATGGAAGAAGTGAAATGGCCAAGATTTATGGGGATAATGAAAGGAGTATGTTCACTCTTTGTTGTTCAGTTAAAATAAAACAATGTGACTAACTCGATGACCGAAATTGATGGTAAGAATGAATGTGGATTTGGTTAGCCCAAAAGTGATATATGCGGCTATGCCCAAATTTAGTGTTTGGAAAGTTTAGAAGGGACTTAATAGATATAGAAAGATTTTTTCGGAATGGGGTAAAGGATCACTCATATTGATGTTGTCTACTCGACGATGAAGCCAGGGGTGGAGGAAGTGTTACAACGAGGGAATTTTTGTCCCAATGAAATAATATTGGTCAATACAATTTCTTTATAAATATATTTATTACACCCATAAGAAAATATGTTTAGCTCTCTTACTTGATTTTGCATTTTTATTTGATTTTATCATTAACTAGATTGTAGTATATTAAACTTTCTTATTCGTTTTTTTCTTAACTAGATTGGTTTTAGCTTGAAAAGCACATTTTCAGGATGTTGTTTTAGCATAGTAAACCAATCAAACTCTGCACTGAAAGATTGTCGATCTAATGATGTGTAACGCCCCGACCGCCCCGACCATAGGCCCCATTGGGAGATGAGGATTTCTCTCGAGGGGATGAGGATTTCCTCTACGACGGCGGTCGGGGCGTTACAAGTTGTATCAGAGTGAACCCTGACATCTTTGAAGAGTCAGATTGTCGAGGTAACGATCTTGGTATGCACAGCGAGGACGTTGCGATCTATAAGTGGGGGTGATTGTAACACCCCGGTTTCAGAACATATATGGTATATGCGGTATATGCGGAGAAGCTTAATGGAATTGATTTGGCTACCTATATCACCAAAGTGCACTTATCTTTTCGGTCACAGGTCTTGAGAGAACTCCAAAGTTAAGCGTGCTTAAGCTAGACTAGTTTCAGGATGGGTGACCTACTAGGAAGTGATTTTCAGTATCGTGTGAGTGAGGTCAAAAACACGAGAAAAGATCGCGTGGTGATTTGCAGGGTCAGTAAACATGACTTCGGAGCCTCTCCGACTAATGCACCGACCATCGGACATGGTGAGCCCACGAACTAGAGAGTGGACGGGGACTTATAGGAGAGACGGTCAGAGCGTTACATGATGCGTCGTCATAAAGAGCAGGTTTGAACAAAATGTCTCAATCCTCACTAAGAAGAGTCCTCATATTAAGGCACTTCATCTCCCAAAATAACCCATCGAACTTAGGATGATGTACTCAGGATAAGTCTGTAGAGTCTCATAAGCACCACCTGATTCCATTGACCGGGCCATGAATAATACAGGGTACATGAATGATAATCCGGATACTCATAGTCTCGTTTAGACACGGTGCCATTTTGAGGACAAAGCAGTAAGAGACAAAATGTGTCTTGAATTAAAACCTCTGAGGTATGTGTCTATTTTCCAATTCTTTTTAGAAATGCCACATATTCCGAGTTCAATTACCAGGGGATTAAAAGGATAAAATAGAACCCTAGGCCAATGGGAAAGAAGGAGAGAACAAAAAAGTGAATAAATGCATGGCGCAACTTCGTAACCATTCACGAAGCTGATGTGACAAGTATGACTACAGTGCTAAGCCACGTGTCATCATTTCCTTGGTCATTTTCTAACCATTAATATCCCATCTCCCAAACTAACACTGCTCTTCAACAACACACACACAGAAAAGTAGTCTTTAATGTTTGGTCGCTAGTTCACGTGAATAAACAGACTGCATTAGGATTAACACAGCAGATTTGGTTTTGGTATCATCATATTTTATATAAATATACGACACATAACACATACATATATACCTCTCAAACCAAACTGAGATGAGTTTTGGAGTTCCTCTTCTTTTGTTTCTCATGGTAACCTCTCCATTTGTTACATTTTCGACCCGCAATACACTTACTGTTTCAGGTTTCATTTCTTCTAATTGATATTTCTTCTCCATGTTGTGATTCATTGAATTATATGATGTTTCTGATTTGTTTTTTGGGTTTAACCAATTTGAATTGGTCTTCATTTGTTAGGTTTGGGGAAGACAGAGATAGCAAGTAGATCGTTGATGGTGAGCATTGAGGATTATGGTGATCCATCTGCAAACACCAGACATGATCCAAGTGTTCCAACCAATGCAAAGGCCGACACAAAATCTTAAAACTCTTATGACTTTACTTGTTTAGTCTATGTTTGACTAAAAAAAACTAATATAATATATATTTTGAGTGTGTTGAATTCCCCATTTTCTGTAATCTGTATTTTTATCTGAGTAGCACAAGCAAAATCTTGAGAAACCCATGTAAGCTATGTATAAACCAGACAATTTGGCAATATTAAGACTAAAGATGAACAGTTTTGGCATTATTAGCTTTTACTATAAGTTCTATGTGTCTATACTATGGAGCTTCAGGTTAGGGATTCAGAACCTTCTAGACCAGAGACCTCGGATTAGCTAAACTAGAACTGGTACTAATACATTTAGCATAATAGCAGCAAGTAACCGAAGATTAACATATAAAAGTAATATGATACTGCAGCCATATTATATTGGGAAAGAGAACTGACCGAGTCGCCATTGCAGTTAACTTCAAAGGCGCCTGAACTCTGCAGGATATGCAGGAAGTTACCAAGAAGCCAAGTGGAGGCCATGGACCTAAATCTATTTGCCCTTAAAGAGTAGTACCAAGCAGGAGGCTGCACAATTCCGATCATGGGAAATATATGCTCACCAGTCACCTCCCATCATGATACCGATAACTCCCATCTGAGCAACATGCACAACCTTAGCTAGATACGTTTTGGCGCTAGTGGCGGGTAGTTTGCGAGAAGTACTTGTAATCCAGGAAAAGCCGTCTCTAACATCTTCTTCATGGTTACCGCAGTTCCTCTGCAATCCGAAAAGAACCCTATCAGTATACCAGTTACAGTCCCAAAAACGTGACAGCTTTCAACAGAAAATGACTATTCGATCCAGAAGTGATGAGTTTCACCATTTGTACATTACCACTAACAATCAAATCACGAACAGAGTTTGAATTCTAGCATTAATCTGTGGGAAATCGAATTATCCGATAAATTTAGATACATTGCAGGTGAAATTAGGAATAAGACTAGAAAAGCTAACGAACCAAATCGAAACTATGATTCCGAATGCAAACAGAGAAAGAGAGAAAGTAGAGATGAATTCACCTGCGAGGGTTTCTGGGACGCTGCAGCTGAGAGATAGACGGTGGTGGGTGGTTCTGAGACTGATGATATCAGAACAAAACAAGAAAATCGTCAATTGTGTCTTCTTCAGTCCTTGGCGAAGGAAATTCAAAATCTCAGAGATGATTCAAATTTGAGTTTGTACGAGAATGATTGAGGAAGATAATGGCAGAAAGAATTGTTTGGAAGCTCGAATATTATTATCCTAGTCACTGACCGGTTCAATATTTCTGGTTTATTACACATTAGCACCCCCAATGTTTTTAAAATGTATTCAACACCCCCACGCTTGTAAAAAAACACAATCAAATTAGACGTTATTCACTCACACATTTCATGACAAGTTTTATGAAATCAACACAATCAGATTTATTTACATCCAAATAGGACCGAGAATCACCAGATACAATATAAAATAAAGTCTTACATACGATTGATGTACATCGATACGGTACATTCAAATCTTACAATTAAACAATTTTTACAAGAAAATTAATTATACATTTCATTAGAAAAAGAAAAAGAAAAACCATTTTTATTTTTAAATCATACAAGATACTTAACCCATTTGGGACAACTTAAAAGAAGAGCACAAAGTTCCTTCAAACTTAAGTCTGAATCACAACTCCTTGACCTATCATCATCGGCATGTCGTCAATCGCCTTAAGTGGCGGCGAGGGCAATGCCGCGGTTTTGCCTTCGTAAGCCGAGAGGTGAACTCCGAGGGCCGCTCTTCCCGATGGGTCCATATTGTTGGACCAGCTTGCATCCCACTCCACCGCCTTTGCGGTCGAGCAAGCCACAGTCGCACCTCCAGGAACCGTTAGTCTTGCAGAGTTCTGCGCAAAAAAACATCGTAAAATTTGTATTAACGAAATCAAAAAGGATATTCCGATACACCGTACGGAGATTTGTAAAAGACTAACCTGTGGGAAGAACCTCTCAAAGATCATTCTGTAATAGTAAGCTTCTTTGGTGAGTGGAGTGTTGTGAGGAAAGATATGTGCAGCGTTCAACATCATCCTGTCATTAACCTAAAAAGAAAATGGAAATAATCAGAATTAAACCGGAAAACTTTACAGCTAATCAGATTAAATGAGAGATTATTTTGTGTAAATACATTTTCAGCAGCATGAGCTTTGAGTCCATCGATCCAACTGTAGCCAACACCATCACTAAACTGCTCTTTTTGTCTGTAGAGAATGTGTTTTGGCAAATAAGGACGTTCTTCGTCATCAAAGGCTTTCCTTAAAACCCATTTCTCAATCCTTCCTTCCTCTTTTTTGATCTAAAAACACACATATAGAAGAACTTTTTCAACAACAAGGGTACATTAACTTGTGAAAGAAGGTATTGAGTTTTCGTAGTTACCATTTTGGATTCAGGGTCTAGAGACATAGCGATATTGATGAACTCTTTGTCGAGGAAAGGAACACGCGCCTCTAGACCAAAGGCAGAGGTAGCTTTGTTGGCTCTTAAACAATCATATTTGTGGAGAGCCTTGATCTGCAAGTCATCGCACACGAAAAGTTAGAGATCTCGTCTTTAAAGATGTCTAATTTGTGATTAAAATCGAATGGATACCTTGCGACAAGTTTCTTGGTGAAACTCTTTCTTGTTAGGTGCCTTGTGGAAATAGAGATACCCTCCAAAGATCTCGTCGGAACCTTCACCAGAGAGAACCATCTTAACTCCTAGAGACTTGATTTTTCGGGACATTAAGAACATCGGTGTGCTCGCCCTGATTGTTGTCACATCATAGCTCTCAACATGATAAATCACATCCTCTATCGCATCGATCCCATCTTGCACCGTGAAGTGGAACTCGTGGTGCACCGTCCCCAAATATTCAGCCACCTCTTTTCCGGCTTTCAAATCCGGCGAGCCCTAAACAGAATAAAAACCGTTAATGATGCTACAAAATTGAAAACTTTTTCATCTCAATATAACTCTGCTTTTGAAAACAGAGTTAATATCTCACCTCAAGACCGACGCAAAAAGAATGGAGTTGAGGACCCCATCGCTTAGCCGCTTTAGTACCGGCCAAGTGACGGGCAGTGATGGAAGCAACAAGAGAAGAATCAAGACCACCGGAGAGCAAAACTCCGAAAGGAACATCGGTCATTAACCGCTTAATCACAGCCTACAAATTAAACCAAACAAATTTAATTATATTTCTCACACAACATATACATCTTAATTTGTTTCAAAGGTAAGTTTCTTACGTTTTCAAAAGCGCGTCTAATAGCGAGAGGCTCATAAGGCGTAGAAGGAACGGATTCGTTGAACCAAGGAGGATTATACCATTGCTTAAACTCTCCTGTTTTGCTTGAATACAAATGACCTGGAGGAAACGCTTCGAAATGTTCACAGTCTTCATGTAAACCTTTCATCTCGGAAGATATCCACACAGATCCGTCTAATCCCCAACCAATGTAGAGCGAAGTGACACCAATCGCGTCACGAGCCACCATGAAGGAGTTGTCTCTTGTGTCCAGCAACACAAACGAGAAGATTCCATCCAACATATCCACAAATCCCTCTCCATACTCTTCATACTGTGTCACAAAACACACATCAAACTCAAAATCAAGAATTAGTAAACAAGTTTTAGCAAAAGTGATTCAAAATGAAAAAACACATACCAAGTGAGCAATGACGTCACAATCACTACCGGTACGGAACTTGTGATTCTTCAGAAGTTTTCTCAGCTCCTCATGATTATAGATCTCTCCATTCACCTTTCGAACAAATCAACAATAAAAAAAAAGTTCCAGCTTCAAAAGTAGAGATATTATGAGTTTTCAGGCAAAGCCTAGAGGAGATCGCTGGTTCGAGTGGCACTTGCGACCAAACTAATATTACATGATGCAAAACATCTTGGTAATTAATTAAAAAAAAGGATATAGATTTTTAGAGGTAGAGCATTACTGTGACAACAATGGACTTGTCCTCGTTGAAGAGAGGTTGATCACCGGAAGCAGGATCGATGATCGCGAGACGTTGATGGGCCAAGTAATTGTCTCCGTGCTGATATATTCCACTCCAGTCAGGTCCTCTGTGTCTCAATCTGCAAATTTTTAAAACAAAGAAGATTATTCAGATTCATATTCAGACCAAATGTTAAAGACTTTATATTTTCTAGGGAATATTCCACCAAATATATATTTTTTAAGAGAGATTCACAAAACTATGCAAAAGGTTGACATTTGATTTGCTCAAGAATCACTGTTCATGTCACATTCAACCAAAAAGTGCAGAGAAAATAATATATATCAAATCAATATTCGTCAGAATAATCTATTCGATTTTTAAAATCAAAACTAATCATTAAATGTGATTTGTTGATTTAAGCTCTCTTAACGTGACGAAACCCCATCATTTTTTTCCTAATTTAAAAAGACAAAGGAAGGTTGTAATTTGCCTGCGAGAAAGCTCAAGAACACGAACTCTCTTGGCCTGAGAATCATCGGAACATCCCAAAACGGCAAGTATTCCACACATGTTTTCTTTAAGCTCCCGAAAATTTGTTATTAACGTTGCAGAAAAATGAAAAGATCACGAAGAATGAAAACAGAAGAAAACAGAATTTCCAAAACTCTCGGTGATATTAAATCCAAACACACAAAAAAATCAGACAGATGTCAAGAACAAGAAAATTGCACGTAGTGCGTTTTTTTATCGTTTTTCTCGTTTTCGATGTTTTGTTTCTCTTTCACCGATCGCTCTTATTTATAGAGTCCAAACGGCGCCGTGATGTCGCGTTTCGTGCTTAGAGGTCGTGTGTGGGACCCTCTTTTGTTTAACCTGTACCGGATCAAATACCGGATAACTCTGCCTACCTGGTTCCACGTGTTAACTTGTAAAATTTTTTGATTGGTTTAGCCTCGTAAATTGTCCGGTTTTTTTAAAATTCACGGTGAGGTAATCCCGGTTAAGATTTATCCGGCTGAGTCAGCAACTGGATAGATACTTATTTTTGACGGTGGAGAAATAGCTCAGAAGACTCTTCTAATTGCTGTGAGCCGTACACGTGTTATTACGACAACGATGGGGCCAATTTCTATTTTATTGTAAGATAAGCATTTTTATCATTCTCTTAAAAGAGTAAAAAATATTACATGGACAATAGTAGGGGAAGTAATCTTTAAAACCCTATTTTTCCAAAAAAAAATTCTAACCACCCTATCCAAATCAAAAACACCCCTTCCTCTTTTTTTCCCTTATTTTCTCCTCTTTACTCCTTCTTTACTATATTATTAAATAAATCAACCACCAATTATTTAATTACCAACAACCAAAAAAAAAACTGAAACCTATAGGAGCTCGACACGTGGCCAAAACATAAACTCCCTCTTCCCCCATCTTCCTCGTCGAGCCTTCCAGGTGCAAAAGAAAAAAAAAATTGAAACAGAGGCTTAATTGTTGGTCTCTCTTTGTTCGGTTTTTCATTGTTATGAGGAATCTCTCTTTGTTTGGTTATTTATCTCTCTCTTTCTTCGTGTTCGGTTCCTCATCTCTCTTTTTGTTTGGTTTTTTATCGTCATTCTTCCTCCCCATCTCGTTGGAAACAAAAACAGAGCGAAATATTAAAAGGTTGTTCTTCTCTTCCTTACACAATTGAATCGTTCTTCTTCTATTCCTTACCGTTGAATCGTTGTAAGAGTTTTCATGTTTAGGGTTAGGGTTACAATAGATTTTGGATATTTGTTTGTAAATTTGTAAATTTTGTATAGCTATTTGGATATTAGACTTGTTTTATAAGTTATTTAGGGTGATTTGATAGATTTTGCAGCTGAATCGTTGAGATTCATAAGAATTGAGAGTAACTCAAAATTGTAGAGATATAACTGATATAACTGATACTACTGAGTGTAATTTATATTTGTTATTTTCTTATTTCTTGCAGGAGACAATGAATGGGAATTGCACATTCATATGTTTTGATTATGGAGGATGTTATTCAAGAGAAGGTGATAACATAAGATGGTGCCCAGGAGGAGAACGAAGTCACACTTTAGCCATACGGACCGCACCGGAAGAGGTGACTTATTCAACATTGGTAGTGGGCGGGATGGAGGTCCATCACTATGATTTTGCCTCCCCCTTTTATCTGGTGAAGCAGTGGGTGAAGGCATATAAGTCGACGATATATCCAGTGCCCCATATGGAAACTTGGATGATACCTAACGAAGAGCTTCAAAACATCCGTTTCGGCTACCCTCCGGCCCACGAAGTTACCAAAGGACCGGCTCAACAAACACGCTTCATGTCACCTGGAGAACATAGAGGAAGAAGAAGAGGAAGAGGAAGAGGAAGAAGCCATGGACTTATGCATGATTACTTAGGTGGTGAGTCGAGTGAGCCGAATCCGAACTAAGTAAGTCTCTGGTTGATAATACTAGGTACGACTACGTATGACTATGTGATTTTGAATTTGCAAATTCTGGTTATTTTGAACTTCTCTCTGCCTGGTACAACTAGGTATAACTGTGAGACTTATTTTGTGTGTTCTTTATGTCTATGTTTGGTTTACTTATTAGTTCATTTATGTACAATTTATTCACTGGTTAAAGTGTTTTTAATCGAATCTTTGGTACTTATCATTAAAAATTGAAAAACTAAAATGAAACATAATTTTTGACAAACACTACATCTTAAACATATGTTAATGTATGACTAGAATCACTCGTTGTTATCTCAAACAAACAAATATTGTATTCTCGGACATTTAAATATACGAATCTATAGTAAATATATTTTAGTGTATCAAATTGATGAATACTACTAGAAAAGGACACCAAACGAAATTACTACTGATTAAACTTGAAAACTGTCAAAATATAACTATGTGTAAAATCAGTCATACTGAAAAATTAAGTATAACTAAGTGTAAAATTTTAATATTTTAAATCCTTATGACGGCGCACATGTTGCGCACATGTTAAATATGTTTTAATATTTTTATTTTCAAAAACACGTGTTAATATTTTTATATTTTTTATTTCCTTTTTAATTTTTTTTAATAATTTTCACAAAACCAATTTAACATTTTCTGTACAGACAGTAGTATCCATAAAAACTCAGTAGTACTAAATCCAGTAGTATCCATAAAGACCCAGTAGTACTAAACCGAAAGCAACATGATTGATAAGTTCAACATCGCAACATTTCCTGAAATTACACACACAAGTACCCAAAAACCACAAAGTAGCAATACTAAAAGTATCATTACATGATCATCTAGTCCTAGACTTTAACTACCTAACATTCTCACGTTTTTGATTTCTTGTTCTTCGTAGTTCCTACTCCCGCATTCTTCCTTTTCAAGGCAGCCGGTTTGTCATCTCCAACCAATTTCACGTTCTTCGTAGTACTTACTCCTGCACCGGCTCTGTATGGCGTTCTCACAAACTTTGATTGTTTCTTCTCCCTTTCGGGCCTTAGAGACTTCTGCTTGATACCTTTTTCCTCGTCTGGTCGTCCGCCTTCTACTTCTCCATCTACTGCCTCCTTCTCTGCCTCTTCTTCTTGCTCTGTAATTTCGACATAAACAAATGCAATTAGAGATATAGACAATGGCCAGTGATAACTCAAACAAAAACATTTTCATAAACACTTACCTTTGTCTTTCTCTGCCTCTTCTTCTTGCTCTTTCTCTGCATCCTTTTCCACCTCCTTCTCTGCCTCCTTCTCCACCTCTTCCTCTGCCTCCTTCTCCACCTCCTTCTCGGCCTCCTTCTCTGCCTCTTTCTCTACCTCTACTTGTTCTTCTGCCTCTTTTTCTGCCTCATTCCCTTCATATTCGTTTTCTGTCCCTTTTTGATGTTGTTCCTCCAAATCAGGAACATGATCATCATCATAAGGCAAATGATGATCATCATCAAAAGGCAAATCATCTTCTTCTTCTCCTTTTCCATCACCATCTTCACCATTGTTTTCTTCTGTTCTTTTTCCTTTCTCTTGTTGTCCATCACCTTCTACATCAACCTCAACTCTGTCCTTACCACCGTTCTCGAGATCCTTCACCTTGCCACTAATAACTGTGACTCTATCCGTTAAATCCTTAATTTGAGAATCCACCTTCTCAAAACGGGAAGTAATCCTAGCTTCCATGTTTTCCAACATCAAAACAATTTCGAAATCAAAACAATTTCGAGATCCAATACACTTTCCAAATCCGAACCCCCAACTCTGAAATTGAAGAGATGTGATAAACTGTTACCTTACGAGATTTTGAGTCGGACATGAGACGAAATACGACCACAACGACGGAATACGACGGAGATGAAGATGAATCGGAATCGGCGAGTTCACCTTTGAGAAATTGAGAGAAAAAAATGACCTTTGATTTTTTTAGGGTTCCTTTTGTTTTTTTTTCAGATCGAAAAACATTCGGTTTTTCTGTTTGGATCCGGGTTTGGGTCTGGATTATTGGTTGGGTCATGTAATAATCTGTATTCATTAAGGGTTTTGTTGTATTTCACCAATTTTCGAATTAAAAATAATTCAGAACAAATATCAAAATTATAGAAGGGGTGTTGAAGAATTTTTTTTCAAAAATTTGGGGTTTTAAAGATTACTTCCCAAATAGTATGTGACGTTAATAGTGGTTGTTGGTACACTTCTAATTTCTATAACTTTTTTTTCCTATAGTTTCTTAAACTTTTTAAGAATTAGTAATATCCAAACTATTTGGAAAAAACTAAAAATAGTATACGCAAAATAGTAAAAATAAAGGAGACACATCAAAAAATGTTTTCTAAAAATATTATTAGAAGAATTAGATTATAATAGAAAACATTACCCTTTATGCTTAAAATAGATAGTTAGAAAAAAAATTATCTCTAAAGGGATATCAATAACATAAATTTGGAAAGAAAAAAAACATTTTAAATTTTTTCTTAATAAAGTCAATAAACAAATACCTATAAATGGTAAAATAAATTGTATTTTTCAGAAAAATTATAAAATGTCCCATCCATGAAATTTGAGGATTGGAACAAGACTTTGTTTCCATGTTTCCAAGTTCTAACGATACATCTGTATATATGTATAGAGAAATTATCCCTTATATATTATTAGAGAGGTGATTTCACCTAAAATGTGACATTGCATCCCTTAAAATGTGACATGGCAATAAAGATTAATGGGCCAATTAACAAATCTTTTTAACTTGGTGGGCTAATCCATATTTAACATTCTTTGTATAAAATAAAAAAAATGAGTGAAAGTTGTAATTATCATATGAAAACTCAAAAAATATTTATATAAAATATACGAGTATGTACAACTTATTATAAGTAAATAATTTCTATGGTTTTTTATTGTTTTGTTGAAATTTCTATATATTGATTATATTAAAATATATGTATTATATGCATATGTTTTTTTAAAAGATCACAGAACCATAAATACGAATTATATGCAAAGAATTAGTAAGAATTAATTTACAAAATGTTCATTTTTATTTGAACGAGTGCAAAACAAATTTTGTTTTAGCATGTTCTAAAACTTAAGACCGGTTGTGGAGATCTTTTGTTGTTATTATCGTATGTTTTTCTTACAAGGTCTTATGTAGTTTATTTTTAAAAAATATTTAAAAAATAAAATTCATACCAATTCTACGTCAAGATTTAACACTATTGACAATTTTGAGCTACAAAGCAACAATTTTTTATTTATTTTATACTAAACTTTTAAAAAATTAATCCGCGTATTATGCGGGAAATCATCTAGTATATATATAAAAGTATCAAGTAAATTTTATGATACTAAAAAAAATTTGATGATACAAAAAAAGAAGTAAATCTACGAATTGAGAAGAACAAAACTATCTATATTTGTGGAAGCAAGTTGTGCAATAATTCGTACACAAATTCTTTTATTGTCAACAATCCTCTATTGGGGTTTACTGGTTTTGGTATTGTAATGGATTTGATAATTCTAATGGAATTATATATTATTCAATTAATTATTTTAAAATTTTCATTAAAATCATGTTTTATTCAAGTTGTTATTCTCAAATATAAATCAAAATCACCTCTTATTGAATCCTACGTATTTACTTTTAGATTTGTTTTCAAAATAGATTTTAGTGGATTTAAAAAGACTTTTATGTCAAAAATACAAAGACTCAAATCCATTGAAAATTTTGTTATTCTCAAATACTAATCAAAATATATATGTTGTATTTGAAAATCACAAAGATTTACAAATCCTATATTGATTTTAAAATCTATTAAAATACCAAAACCAATAAATCATAATGTTTTTTTAATACGGTTTAATGTTTGTATTATTTCACCAACAAATATTTGTTGTTTACACATATATTGCTAATTTTGAACTCAAATTAAAACACGATATGAACGGTAATAGAAACTATTGTATTTAGTATTCGGGCACAAGTTTATTATAATCTTATTATATAAAGTTTGATGCGTCAAACATAATAATTAATACGATCTCGACACGTGTCAAATCGATCGATCCGAGATTTTGACACGTGTTAAATTTGTTTTCAATTAGATTTTGCTATATATCATAAAAATCTTATTCTTTAAAAAACTTATATATCTATAATTATATTTTTATTTTAAAATACTATTCAAGATTTTGTGCATCATTTGCTTCATGCAAAATTTGGAAAACAATTGTGCGAAGAAATTCTTATTGAAATTTTTAGTTTTAGTTTGCAATTAAAAATATGAGATTCAATTCGTTAAAATTTTGGGAAAATAGATTTATGAGTAGTTGTATAATTAGGAAAAAATCAAGATAAAAGGGTAATTTTAAAATTGATTTGTTTCCAATTAGATTTTGGTATATATATCATACAAATCTGTATAATACTCTGTATAATAAGATGTTATCATAAATCCGCATATATGTGGGTCTTTTTACCTAGTATAATCTTATATATAATTAGGGAATTCTCTCTCCATTTAGAGTGTCCACATAGGCAAAACTACTTTTCAAGCTATTTAATTTTTATATTATGTTCATTAAATACATACTAAATCATATTAATTATTTTTAGAACTAATAAATCATTGAATTAAATTAAAAACGTGAATAACTAAGTAAACTAAATGAAAATGAAAATTTATTTAAATAAGAATATTCAAGATTTTATAAGTAATAATAATATGAATATATTTCTTACGAAAAATATATATTACACATATTAAAACGAAATATAATATGCTTATAAATTAAGTGATACAGTAAAAAATAAAATGAGATAACCATACTTCTAAGAAGTGAAAAGAAAATCAAAATTTCTAAATTGATTTTCAGATTTATATATTCCATAATATATGAAAAGTTATTTCTTATTAAAAGGTTTTCACCTCAATTAAAAACAAAGTCTAACATTAAACCCAACTTACCATTTTCAACCACACATTATAATTATAAATTAACTTAACTCCTTGATTTATGACCCTATTAGGTAGAACAACGTTTACAAAATAGTATTCTAAAATCTTAAGTATTTTTCTATGATGAACGAATATATGGTAGATTTAGAAGACAATATATACATATTTGATAAAAAAAACAACAAAATAATTTATAAAGTAGAAGTTTTTTAATGAATAAATTAGATAAAAAGTAAAGTCATTTTATTTTTTTCCAAAAAAACCTCAAATGGCTAATAGATAGAAGAATAATAACAAGTGATAAATTTATATGAACATGAAAAAAAAAATTCATTGTCCCAATATATACATTCTCACTCCATATAGAGTATCCTCATCATCAAAACAAAAAATAGTATTAAAAAATCATGAATTCATGTTTATTTACATTTATTTCTACGTATAATTATTAGAGATTAAAATTAGATTAAAACAAAAGCAAAAACAATATATACAAAAATATGAAATAATATAGGAAGACGAAACAAAGGTAGATGTACGGAGAAAAACGAATATGGTTGAAACATGACGAAAGCAATATTAATGAAAAAGTGTTCAAAGAGAATTTGACTAAACCGTAGAAAACATATATTCACAAGACTAACATAAAATCTTTTAGATTTTATCCATTGTCTTAAATAATTAAATTTCATAAAATATATGACATAGATTATGGGACAGGGTAATCAAGTTTTAAGATAATTTTTAGTTTATATTTTTCGTATTGTATAACAGAACCTCCATTACCACCAAATTAGATAAAGCATTTATTGCTGATATACATGGATGTTATAGTCTTACAAATCTTAATAGCCACGCCGTGCTCTATATACCATTATATAAACATCAAGGAGCAAGCTAGATTTACATGCAATGTGATTTCAATTGTATCGACAAATGTCTAAAAAAATAGTACAACATATTAGCTAGAAACCAAAAACATGATGATAAAGCAAAGAACAAAATCTATCTAAGACGCAATTCACTACAAAACTTAGCTTCAAGACGCTTGATAAAATCATAGATACCACATGAAAAGAATTGAAAACTCTAGAATTGAAACACAAAAGTAAGTACAATCGCAAAATAAGCTTAAAATTAAATCAGCCAAAAGGAACGAACATTAAAAAGGCTCCATACTAAATACAAACAAAACAAAAGTGTTAGCTATTTTTTTAACAATAAACCCAAAAAACTGAATACATTAATGTATAACAACTATATGTACCCACTTATATCAAGAAATGTAAAATCAAAAGTAAATGACATAAATACTACATATCATTTTTTTATTGATCTATTACAAATTATAAATACATATTATATTGTTTTAGAGTAATATGTAATGTATAACAACTATATGTACCCACTTATATCAAGAAATGTATTTGTATAATCAAATATAATATTTAATTAAGTTGAAAACATAATCGTAATCATTGATGTAACATAACTTCAAAATAAAACTACAATATTTTATTAAAATCCAATGTTAATATATTATCTACATATAAGTAATGTTTTAAAGTGTTGTAATATTTAACATTGATTATATTCGATAAAACTATTGCATATGTAATTTATAAATAAATTATTCAAGAACATATTCCAAATTGATTAGTTACGAAACAAAAACCACGTTACACAAGTTACAAAAAAATACAAATAGTAATAAACCCACGCGATTACCCATGCATCGCGTGGGTCAATCTCTAGTAATATAAACTAACAACTACATTCTTTATTAAAAAAAAAACTAACAACTACATTTACAATACACTTCCTTATATATATAAACAAAAGTCGTTGTATCTTGTTTTATAGTTAGTTAACCATTGCCTTGGGATTGGACACGTGTATCAGTGCATACGGAGTTGGTCACGATTTAAAACCGAAAATTGAGAATGAATAGCAATAATACAGGAGACTGAATTATATGATACTTTCCGAAAATGAAATAAATGAGAAGTGTTCGAGTATATCCATATATATTTTAAATTTAAATAACAGATCACATGTGTATTCCATGGTAGGCATCTCACATGCCTCACACGTTGGTACAATGTGCAAGGGTACTGAGAAGATAAATCTCACTTTACAATCTTGGAATTTGGATAATGCTAAAAATCAGAATACTTATATATATATTGACCAATAAACGAAAAAACACGTCAAAGGTGTCTAATAATTAAAATACAATTAAAACCAAAAAAAAAAGAGATCCAAAATTGTGTGCAAAGTATCTTATTTAGGATCCAAAATTAGGGTGTCTAATTTTATTTAGGATTTTAAAACATAAAATTTAATATAAAAAAATATTAAATTAACAATGGGTGTTACCAATGCACTTGCTCTTATCCTATTCATTAATGGTCAAAATGAAAAATAGGAATCGTCCTATTCTTGAGGTAGCAATCCCAAATCACGACGTAAATAATACATTGTGACTCTTGTTGGTCTTTTAAATTTAAGATTATGAATTGATTTGATAATCCTAACAAATTGCTAGTAGCTTTTATTAGATCATTTATTATTATATAAGGGGTTTATTGGTTTTGGAATTTTAATAAATTTGAAAATCCATATAGAATTTACAAATATTTGTGATTTTCAAATCCAACATTTGTATTGTAACATTTTTCCAAGTTAGTTTTGTAAGCAATGAACTTTGTTATTGTAATTTTAAGAAGACCCATGCCGTGTATAAGCATGTTTTGTTATCAAATAAACAAACAAGGAATCTTATTATATAAAGAAGCAGATAAAAAAGACAGATAACGTATGCTGACAGAATCATTTGGTGGATCCCCCCCCCCCCCCCCCCCCCCACTTTAACATAATCACGGAATCCTCATCTACAATTATCATATATTTTGAACTTTCTTAATTGTATATTTCGAAGAACAAAACTAATTTGGAATGAACCCCTGATGTATCCGTATACTGATTCAATATCAAATATTACCAAGTAATTTGGGAATTCATAGTTTTGTTAAAATAAAATTCAAACTCAAGAAGTCAAACAACAAATTTACGCTTTTGGATCAAACAACAAGTTTTGCTAGCAAAGTTATTACTTTTGAAATACTAGTATTATGTAACTCATGTTTGTTTTTCTTAAATCGTTTTCTCAATTGTAATAAAAAACGAAACGTGAAAAATGTGTTCAATATACGAAAAAGAAAACCAATTAGTTGCCCTACATTGTCTTATGGGTTAACCAAAAGTCACTAAAACACAAAGACTTTTAATTATCACCTAAAGTCCTCACAAAACCAACGTCATCTGGTTACTATCAATGGGGTTAAAAATTATTTTGATGAGTTATTTAATGAAGTTATATAATCAATTAATTTCATTACTAATTAGTTTTTAGATGAAATATATTAACTTTGTTATGTTAAAAGGACACACTAGCTAGAAAAAGAGAAATTGTAAAGGTCTTTTAAAATAATAATAAAAAGTAATGTTACAAATTGTACATACTGTACCTTCTCGTTGATTATCATAATTTAAATAGGGAACTTCGACCTTTAGATGATTGTAAGAGTTAATCCCAACATGATTAAAATAAATGTCGGGAAAAATACCAATTGGTGATGAAACTTGGTTTTTATTCGTCACTATTCCTTAAATAATTATTCAAAGAAATCTCCTTGCTTGACAGTCATTGAACAGTTCATGTATGTTAATATTTTCCTCGTTTCGATGGCGTAAGCACTTTTTTAAATGTCCCAAAATCAGAACCAACATTACAAATATGATTATCTTAATTTTAATGGTAAAATTCACAAAGGAAGCAAATTCTTTTTATAAACACTTTCATTTTTATTTGGCTAGCCGAAATAGTGCCATATTTTAGGTCTATGAGATACTCAATAAATGAACTACTCGACGACTACACAGTTTACACTCATCTTGAAGGAATAGTCACTCAGATTTTCTCTTGGTTATATAAAAAATAAATCTTTTAGTTCTGTTTTAGTCGAAAGCTATTTAATAAATAGGTATGTAAAAAAAATCCTCATGTTAGTCTTAATCGTTAGATGTTAGAATTGATGAAGATCGACGGTTAACACATGTTCTCACTGGACTCTTCTGTAGTGGCGTGCTAAGTTTTGCTTGGATGTCTTAGGCCATGTTTATAGGTGATAAATTTGGGTAAATATAAGAGATTTTTAATAATATAAAATTTTTATATTTACCTAAACCATTTTTGGGTATACAAATATAACAACTATTTCATGGATAAATATAACAACATGTCTCTATCTCTCTCATCTTTCTCTCTTTATATTCATCAACCCCAAAATAATTAATATTATAAAATTTATATATTACCCCAATTATATTTACCACTTATAAACATGCTTTTAGTTCTTGATAACATGTCATACATTCATATCCGTATTTTTGTTTTTGTTTTATACATGACTTACGCATCTTTTATATATTCAACGTACAGAGATTATACATGTAGAATTCTACTTTTAACCGAGAACAAAATGTCAAGTTTTATTTCTTTATTTATTTCAGTTCATAAAGAAAATAAAGTTGCTGAATGTGGACCACATTTACATTATTACATAGTAGGTACCACCTTGGTGACTGATTCTATTCTCTCTATTAGATGAATTTACTTTTTTTTTTTTTGGTTTAACTAGATGAATTTACTTACACCTCGTCGAAATGTTCTTTATTCCAATCGGGATATACTTCCTTATATTTTTCGTTTTATGATTACAAAACAATGAAAATAATGAAAGTGAAGGAGATGGTACGTTCTACACTTGATTCGGACTTGAGCAGAGAAGACTTGCGATGAGATGGTACGTACGTTCTGCAAAACATCACGTTTCCTCCTTCCTTTCTCAAAAAAAAAAAAAAAAAAACATCACGTTTCCATGTAAATCGTGACTAGACAATGAGTCGAAATCTACGTTGCTCAATTCAACAGATTTTACACGGAAACTCCATATTTTGATTTTTCATCACAATAAAGCTTGGTAATTGACAGCAAGATATTGACATTGACATGTTCTCAAACCTTCTCAAGGTAAATAAAAAATTAAAGTGACCACACTGAACCAAAATATATAAACACAAAGCATGCAAATGGTGGTGAATTTATTCAAAAAAGAAAATGGTGGTGAATGAAAATAGTGTGTTGAAAAAGTATAGTTAAAGGAATAAAATTGAGCGAAATTAAGCCCTCATTCCATTATGTTATCTTTTTCTTGTGACGAACAATTTCTAGAAAAACTATATTTTTTTTCATCGATCCGGCAAGTAGTCAAACCAGTTTAGGTTGGATAATTCGTAACTCTGGTGGAGAATTTGTTACATGAAATAAATATCAACAGTTCAAACGGAAGGTTTCCATGCTTTACAACTATCATGGCACTGCCTATTGTTGGATCTTTTTTGAAGGCGACTCCCAAGAACTAGTAGAATTAATTCATGGAAGAACAATAACGATAACAATGGACAACTTAATCAACGATATCCGAATCGATTTACATGTGTTCAAGTGATTCATGTTGAAGGAAGAGTTAATGAGATAATCACACCGACTGGCTCATTTAGGATAATTTCAATATGTGTCCTGTTGTTTATACAATGTTCCATTATCTTGTATTCAACATTATTTGATATGAAATTGGAAGCTTTTATGATTTATAAACCAGATGTTAAATAAATAAAAAATCTAAAATCATTAGTTCAATTCAACTCATTTGTTTTTCTTTTGGCAAAAAAGAAAAAAGATACTAACCATTTTGCATCCAAAGAAGACTACTAGGCAACGACACGATATTAGGCTTGAAGAAAGCCCATATATAATGGGCCGCCACAAATTACAACAAAATACCTTACTCCACAAGGCTACTTTCGTCATTTACGCACCGCTGCACTAAAACCCTAATCTCTAGGGCTTCAATCACCTTACGGAGACTGCATCTCCACCGTCAATCCACAAAAAAACCTCCCTATATAACAATCACACAAACTCTCACAATTCATCTCACAGTTCTCCAGCCGATTCTTCTAGGGCTTAGTTATTTGTGTCGATCGTCTGGGAAATTTAGGTTTATGAATGGCTTCATCAGATAGTCTTTGGGATTTTTCAGTTCCCATACGATTCGTTCCCTTGAAGCAAAACTAATCGTGTTGCTCTCGTTCTCTTTAAATCCTCTCTAATCGTTACACAGCATCATACAGTTAATTCTTGTATGATGCCGATTCGGGAGCTTAACTTGAGCAGCTACATATCTCGTTAGGTTTATATAATCTCTAATCTTTTTTTGTTTTGATTTGTGGAAGAACAATGATGAGTCAATTTACAGACCTGTAATGATAGCGGTAATGATCGCGTTCATTATGTACATCTAAGGGACTGAGTTTTTCTTCAATTTCATCTTTCGTTTTTTTTTTTTTTTTTGTAGTGGTGGCTTTTACATAGTTTGATAATACATGCTTTGAATAATATTTTGCATGTGAAGCTTGTTGTGAAGTGTATTAGCCTACATTGAATTTAGTTTCCCTCGCTATCCTGTTCGTCAATTTTAATGATGTTACTTAGGACGTCGGGGAACAATATTGTTCTGATGAGTTTTGGGTTTTTGTGTTTTTGGAATTGGATCAAATGATGAATATTTTGCCAAGTTGGTGAATACTTAGTATGTCTGAGTATTATGAATCATTTACTTGTATAGGAAGATCTGATGATTTGATTCTTTTTTTTTTTTTTTGGGTTTTCGTAATGTGAAGCCGATGAAGATTAGATTGATTGGTTGCTGAAATTTCAATGTTGAAAAGCATCTTACTTGACTAGGACGGTCTGAGGCTTCGAATCGATTATGTTCTTATTTGTGTTTTTGTTTTTGTTGTGATTTTTATTTTTGAGAGTTTGATGTTTGATGTGGATGATGAGAAACAAAAATCAAAATACAGTTATCCCTGGCTTAGGCTTTTAAAGCCGTTGCTGAGTCTTTTGTAATCTGACACAAAACAATAATCTCCATCTTCAAATATAGCTTTTTTTTTTAATTTCGTTTTGTTTTGTTTTTGTTGGTTGTGTTTCAATGGGAAATTCCTTCAATGTGTTGTTTATTTTGTTGCATCCAAATTGCTATTTCTCTGTTAGATCTGAATTTGTATTAGGTGTTGTCATCCAATTTGAAGAACCAATATTTGACCCCAAAAAAAATTTGAAACTGAGAATTTATCCAAGTCTCTAAATAAAAGTAGGTTAAGAACTGTCCCTATGATCCCATATGAAAGGATTTTTTGTTAAATTTTTGTTACATTTGGAAGTGAGAAACAATAAAGTCTTTAATAAAACAAAGAGAAGAAATTGTTGTGGTTATGGACATCTTCTTCCTTGTGCACTTAATTGGAAGTGAGAAACAATGAAGTCATTAAAAACATAATTGTTTAGTGTAGGCACGTTCTTAAAAGGAAAAAATAGAATAAATTGTGTTCTTAAATGTAACATTTGATCCAGTGAGAATGTTAACTTATCAACAGAAATTGTAATACACGGATAAACAATTAGCAACAGAAATATTATAGTATAGTGAGTTTGGTTGCTAATTGTTTTTCCAATAACACTCATCATATCATTGCTTATTATACCAAGTATTCTCCCTGTCCAAAGTAGCAGAGCCAGCCAACTTTATTTTCATTCTCAAGTAAGCATTGAGATGCTTTATTACACAATGAGGACAAGACTATTTACATTGGTATTCTAATTGTCTTATTCGTGGACAACCAAGAAGTTTTTCCGGACTTTGGCCGAACGTCTTTGAGCACATGAACAACGCAAGTGAATTTAGTCTCTAAAATGATGTTTGTGTTCCAAACTAGGAACTTTCTCCTCTTGAGTTATGGACACTGTGTCCTCTTCTTGGTCTCATAAAACGAGGGAGTTTTGTGCATGTGGATCATATATTGTATTTTAAATGTATTATTTAATTGCAATGGTCCAATCTTGTAACGTACTATATGCTTTACAGTTTCCTGATTACTAATCATCGACCATGTGGCCATTAACTTTTACTACATCTTAATCATAACAAAAAAACACATTCAATTCTTGCCCATAGTATTTAACACTGTCACATGGAGCTTTCCTAACTTACTGCATCATGTTTACTGGTCAGATGGGAGGACACGGAGGCGATGTATTCCCAACTAGAGAAAGAGCATGTTTATTGGTAGTATTTAGTGGGATTTTAGTGGGTTGTTAAAATATAAAATTATTAAAATTTGAGTAAAAGGAAGAAAGAGAGTGTTTTTGTGGGGTGTATTGAAATATAAAATAAATAAAATTTGAGTAAAGAGAGGAGATAGTGGGTGTGTTTAAATATAAAATTAATAAAAGTTGAGTAAAAGGAAGAGAAAGTTGTTTATTTAAGAACTTTTGGAGAGTGTTTTTGAAAGGAAGAGAGTGTTTAAATATAAAATTAATAAAAGTTGAGTAAAAGGATGAAAGAGAAGGTATAAAGTTGAGTAAAAGGAAGAGAGAGTGTGTTTTAATAATTTTATATTTTAACAACCCACTAAAATCCCACTAAATACTACCAATAAACATGCTCACCAGCAGCCAAACGCTAAGATCTTACTGACTGGTTCCTGCTAAAAATCATGCATTCAATTCTTGCCCATAGTATTTAAAACACTGTCACATGGAGCGTTCTTTCGTCTTTATTCTTACGAGATAATTGACCGAAAGTTCGAAGGCCATAAAAACAAATTCTGTAGTTTATTTTAGAGAAAATTGCGGTAATTGTCATGCTTTTTTAAAATTTTTACAAAATCTGCCATTTTTTCAATTTCTTTTAAAATTGCCATTTTTTTTGTCTTCTAGTGGGTGGAGTAAAAGATATTTTCATCCGTCCTCTTTTCCACACATTTCTTATCTTATTCTTTTCCATATCTTTCCTTTCTCTATCTCTCTCTCTCTAAAAATGGTGGATGGTTGTGGATGTAAACGGAGATAGAGTCGGTGACGGAGACAAGTGCGTAGACAATCACGGCGACTCTATTTTGTGGACAAAACCGAAACGGTGACAGAGACAGTGGACAACAACCAAGACTGTAAACAACAACTGTGACAAAGACGGTGGTCGGCGATGGTTATGACGGTAATTGGTGTGGACAAGATGCGGGTGTGTGCTGACATAACCGACAATAGTGGATGAGATAGTGGTAGCGGTGGACAAGAAACGGAAATGTCCACTATGACTGTGGTCGACGGTAACGAAAACGATGGTGGATATAGTCAGAGACGGTGGACAAAATGTTGTTATGTACGGACGGTGGATAAGTTGCGTTAGAAGACAAAAACAGAATCAATGTCATAAAATATAGAATGTTAAATTAAAAGGACAAGACATTAATTTTACTTCATGCTAAAAGATAAAATATGACAGATTTTGTGAGGGCATTTGAATAAATGGCAATTAATGAAAGAAATTTAGGGACAAATGACATGTTTGATAATTTTTCTCTTTATTTTACATCTCTTTTGAAATTGTGATTTATACTCTTTAACTTTTTTCATCATGAGATTTACATTTTTTAGATGCATGTGTTTAGATTTACAAGCGTAATTGAAAGTTAACTAAAGAGGCACTTCATTGCCACTTGCTACATCTTCTAATGCGGCCAACGAACCTTCTGGCATTTATAACATTTACTCTGGGGTGTGCCATTCTTCCTCTAGCTTTTTGTGTTTATTAGATTTGCTCTTTTGTAAACAGAAAACATTAACTAAACAGAAAAATTAACATACGTAAGTAGTTGGTTGTGCAAGTTCAGACGAACAACATGGATATGCTTAACACCATTCTCAATCTTTTTCTTCCTCCTATTACCATCATATTTTTCTTCCTCTTTTACCCATTTTATCTTTTGATCAAACTTGTCATTTGTCTTCATAAGCATACTCGCTTCGAAAACGTAGCCGGAAAAGTAGTTCTAATCACCGGAGCTTCCTCCGGCATTGGAGAGGTTAGCTAGTTTCGGATGCTATGCTTTTTTTTTCTTTTTCTTTCATGTGTCATTTTTGGTTTTTTTTTTTTTTGTGAAAAAATAAATTTTTGGTCAGTTTTGGACTTCGGTAGATCTTTTATAGACAAATACCAAGTAATTAGGGAATAATAAATCTAGAATCACGTAGCTTAAAAAAAAATTCATACCTTTTAAAAACTACCAACATATATTTGAAATATTGTTATGGCTTTGTTTTTTAGGTCCTAACATGTCGTTGATTGAGTAATCTTGAGTAGTCACATGTACTACGTGATAGATAATTTATTTGATGTTGTGAATAAGAACGATAAAGCAAAGAGACAAAACGATTGAGATGAATATCTCGTCTAGGGTTTCTTATTAAACTCGTGTGTTACAATATACAAAACCTAAGACTTTATATATATACATCTCAAAATCCGGTAAACCGACGTATACCGTACCTGATTATGTGAGGGCTGGCCTTTTTACCACTATGTATCTGATTAAAGTCACCATAGATAACATTTGACCATAGCTAGACATGAACACTTTCATTGTTTGTAATCTACTATATATAAAGCATCAAATATGAAATCATTATTCAATGTATAGATTCACAGAAATTGATATGTACAATATTTGGATAAAATTGTTTATGTTTGTCCTTTGTTTGGTGGAAAAAAGCATGTCGCATACGAATACGCGAAGAAAGGAGCATGTTTGGTTCTCGTTGCTCGAAGAAAAGATCGTCTAGAGATAGTAGCAGAAACATCACGTCAATTAGGATCTGGTGATGTCATCATCATACCTGGTGATGTTGCTGAGGTTGAAGACTGCAAGAAGTTCATCGATGAGACGATTCATCATTTTGGAAAACGTAAGTGCTTGAAAAAGGATGACCTATATCTCAACTTGTGATTATGAGTGGTGGTGGTGGACTCTAATAAATGACCTACTTATGCCAAAGATAATTAAACAATTTTTTTTTTTAATTTAGTGTCAAATTTATTTAGATGGTTGTTACTCTAATCAAGTAATCATATTTTGATAGTGGACCACCTAATCAACAATGCTGGTGTATTTCAAACTGTCATCTTCGAAGATTTCACTCAAATTCTAGACGCTAATCCTATAATGGTAAGTTTCGTAAGATCCATTTACAAGCTATATTAATGCATGGTACTTCATAAATAAGTAATATGCGTAGCTCAGTTATCCAGAGTGACAGGAAACTATCTATTGACTATTTCTTCTAACTTGTGTGTATACTAAGAATATCAATTTTTGGGGAGCAACATATATCACATATTTTGCAATTCCTCACCTTCGAAAGAGCAAAGGAAAAATCATTGTGATTACTTCTGGTGCAGCAAATATTCAGCTACCATTGGCAAGCGTCTATTCAGTAAGATTTTCTTTAGAAGGAATAAATTATCTATCATAACATATAAAGTTACAAGTGTTTAACGGGTCATGGTCACGTAAAATAGTTATGACTAATTCATCAAATTGTGACATGTGTCAATGTTAATTTAAATGGTGTCACCAATAATATTATTTTTGTTTATTAATTATTTAGATTATAAAAAGATAAAACATGTTTTGTTACTTTCATGCTTTAAAATTGATTCTCTTTTCATTTTTATTGAAGTGTTTATATATAAATAGTAAAATTTGAAAATAATCAAAGATAATTAATGCATAAAAGTTCCAGTTAAAAATTTACACGTCTAATTTTTTTTTCATTAGATTAATCATAAAAGAATTATCAAACATGTAAAAACAAAAAAACAATTCAGTATGAGAAGATAAATATTTTAAATTGAGATACTAATAATATATGATTTATCATTAGATATATTGTTCAGAAGATATAACTTTTATTTTGGTTTTAATTAAAAAAAAATCAGTATGAATTGTTGTTCGTAGTCTACAACTAATCACACGGATCAAAATCACACGAGTTATAAATTTTAGAATCTATATATTTGTACTTGTGCATCACGCGAATCCTAATCTAATTTATCACGTACGAGAAAAAAATTACTTGTCACCTAAGAATAGTTACGTTACATAATATTAATGATACTTGTTTATTGTTGTAGGCTAGCAAAGCAGCCTTATTAAGATTCTTTGAGACATTAAGAGTTGAGCTCAGTCCGGATATCAAAATAACAATTGTTTTTCCTGGAGTTGTGTCTACAGATATGACTACTCCTCACTATGTAGAAAAAGTAAGTAATAAAATATGTACATAATTTTATAACATATACAAATAACACAAATTCTAATGAAGTGATTTTATTGGGTATGATTTATTGCAAAAAAAATAGTATGGTTCAGATTTTATTCTGTCAGAATCAGTAAGTGAATGCGCAAAAGGTATCTTCAGAGGTATTGGCCGAGGAGAGACATCCATAGAAGAACCATCTTGGATGAAATGGGTGTTTTTGATGAAAAATATGTGTCCCGAAATCACTGACTATGCACTTAAGTATATATTTTTCCGTTATCTCAAACCATATTTCAAGCGTGATTGATCATTTCGATTAATATATATTGATCTCTAGACTCTAGTCTTCAGTAATGGTTGTGTTTCGATGATGGACATGAAACTCATAAGTCTTTTACTTTGTCATTTGAATATCTTTATATTTGTTCCAATTTGTTTATTAGAACTGAATATTTCCTATATCTAGAGGATTTCTTTATTTTTCGTTTTAGGTTATGACTTTTTTTTTTGCTAAACATTTAAGGTTATGGCTTATGGAGTAGGTACAAACCAAAACTGAGAGGAGGAAAACTGAACCTAAAGCTCTAATATGCAAGATAAAGAAAACTAACTAAACCGTGAATACAAACCTGAAATTGTAGAACCAGACCAAAATTGAGGGGAAAACGTACTAATTACCTCTCAGAAGTTTCATATCCTCTTAGATAGACCCAATACTTCTGCCTCGTACTCTTTACCCACAACGTGAAAATTTGACAAGCGTTTCACCCTGAATCTGGGTTTCTACTTGTATATCACCATAATTGGAAACTGAACTCTGTTTTTCCCCCTAATACGTTTTAACTCGGTTTACTGTAGACCAAGATTTGATTATTGATAACAAAACTATAACTTAACCGTTTAATACCCGATTACAAAACTCTAAACCGAAATCCGACCCGATTACGACCGATTACAAAATCCTACCGATTTGATCGAGAACACTCCTCCTATGGCCTCTTCCAGTGAAGAAGAAGAAGAATCTGCTTCTTCCGGTGAAGAATCCGACTCTTCTGGTCCAGATTCAAAAAAACACGAGTCAAATTCAAATTCTGATCCCGACAAGACCAAGATTGTCGACAACAACACTCTTGTCACAAAGACAAAACCAGAGACCTGTGGATCGATGGCTGTTCCGGAGAGCTCGACGGCGAAGCGTCCATTGAAGGAAACAGAGAAAGATGTTGAGGTTAAGAAGAAGATGAAGAAGAATCAAGAAACTGAAGAAGAAGTTTTTTTTTTTTTTGAAAATTAGAAGAAGAAGAAGTTAAGAAGGTTTCTAGTGAAGAAACGAAGAAGCAGCTAATGTTTCAGAGATTATTCAACGAGAACGACGAAATTGCGTTGCTTCAAAGTATTCTTGATTTTACTTCTACAAGAGGTGACCCTTATGAGAAAATGGATGTGTTTTGTGATTATGTGAAGAAATTGATTAATTTCGATGCTAATAAAAGCCAATTAGTAACCAAGATTAGGAGATTGAAAAAAAGTTTGCGAATACGATCAAGAATTCGCTTAAAAAGGGAAAGAACGAAGACGAGATTGTGTTTTCGAAGAAGCTCGGAGAAAACTCGAAAGAGATCATCAAGTTCAAGAAAGAAGAACCAAGTCGAAAAGCCAAAGCAAAATGTAGTAAGCACTCGTGTATCGTCTACTAGAGGAGGAGAGATAGCGTCTTTCTTTAAGGCGGAGAATGCTACTTCTTTCGGTTTGGATGAATCATCCGTGAATGCGATTTGGGAAATGGTTTCCGATGGACCAAAGAAGAAAGAAATGGAAGAGAAATTGAAGAAGCTTAAGGCATTACAGGGAGAGTTGTGTTTGGAGAGGACTGAAGTCGTGGCCGCAAAGTTGATATTCAATGACAATGCATCTTCTTCATCTTGTAAGTAGATGAGATGATTGGTAAAACATGTTACATGCCTGTGAGATTATGCAAATGTTGAGTTATCTCAGTGCTAGTATGCATTTTGAGACTTTAGTTTGTGAAACTAATCCTATCATTAGACTTTGTTGGATGCTTGTGTTTATGTGTATTAGGGCCAAACCAACACAAAACCTTCAGATTTGTAAAACAGTATTGGAGATAATGTTTTCTTAATTCCCATAATGATCTTGTTCAGTTCTAAAGAATTGCCATCAAAATTGATGCTCTTCCCAAACAAGCGAAAGCAAACACATTATCTTTGTGACACAACTTATCAAAGTTTGAGTAAGCTATTGGATGCAATCTCAAGCCGCTTCCCGTCAATTGTCATCATACTCTTTCATTCTACTGTCAAGTTTGTGCTTTTCGAAGACTGCGCAATTAAGAGCAAAACTCATTATATAGGGGATGATTGGTTGGACTTTAATTTAGTTTACAGCTTCTCTACAACTTTGTTTTAAAAAAAATTAGAAAATCTTTACCAATCATGTTGTAGCTTTCAAACTAAAACAAAAGTATTGTTTCTAATTTTTACCAATCATGATGTAGCTTTCTTTTCAAAGTTACAACCCAAAAAATAAAAACTTTTTTTTCTGGCTGTAACTTGTCAAAAACCTAAAGCCTTATTTTTTGGGCTGTAAAAATTATTTGGTAGTAGCTGTACATTTTTTTTGTTGCAGATTTTTTGGCTGTACATTTATACGCTGTAACTTCAAATTTTTAGATATAAAAATATTCTAAAATAAAACATGATTAGTAATATACAATATATGATGCTTTAATTAGTTTTACATATAAAAATTGTTATAATTTAGAAATTTATTGCTACTTTTAACATATAAAATAAATTTAGTTAACATATAAAATTGTTCTTTTTAACTAATTTTATTTTATATGTTTAAAGTAGCAATGAATTTCTAAATTATAATAATTTTAATCTACACAAACTAATTAAACTAAAACTACATCACATATTGTATACTTACCAATCATGTTTTATTTTAAAATAGTTACAACTAAAAACTTACAGCTACAGCTTCTAAATCTACAGCAAACAAAATCTACAGCAAAAAATTCTGCAGCAAAAAAAAATGTACAGCTACAATAAAAATAATTACAGCAAAAATTCTACAGCAAATTTTTTACAGCTACAGCCGAACCAATCACCCCCATAGTCATCAAATGGTTATTCAAAGATTAGTTCGTTTTCCCAAAATTGAAAAACCGTAAGTTTTTGGCAAGTTTCCATGGCAGTGAGAAAAAAAAACACAAACTGCCAAGTGGACCCCATATTTGTCTAATTTTCTTAGACCGATTTTCCTTTTTTAAGTAAAAAAAAAAAGTTACTCATAATTGTTAGAGCATCATTGTAGATAGGTAAGATTGTGAGATAATATAAAAATTTTATATAATTAATTGTATTAGGATTATCATATTTACTCTAATTTAGTTTTGTGTTTTTTTAGTGATTATAGGTAGTAAATATAGAGGGGTTTAAAAATTTTTTTTGATGAATTTGTATTTTTTGTAAGTAAAGTTTATTTTTTCCAAATTGAAAACATAGTACATTCAATAAAATATGAAATTTCAAAAATCAAAAACATTTAAAACACAGATTTCGAAAACATAAACGGAAATGAAGGCTCAGTTGTAATCTTGATCATGTCCAAATTGTTTTCCTGGACTTGCTTCCGTGTTTTTCTGGACTTGCTTCCGTTGTTAAAAATGAGCTTAATAGACTGATGAGACTGTTGCACCTTGTTGTATTTAATTTTGAGGCTCGTTAAGAAATTTTCTGGAATTTTTTCCAAAATCCTAGAGATTGTAGGAAATCCTCCAAATATAAATAATTCTTCTTTTTACTGTATTTTTACCAAGTAACTTTTTTCGAAAGAAAAAAGTAATTTTTTTTGTCCTATAGAGAATGTTTTGTTTTTTTTTTGGAAAAAAAAACTTTCATCTTGAATTTGATAATTACAACGTCTCTTCATCTCCGATATGCTCCTTCCTCGCCGTCGATTTGCTCTAGTCGCCGGAATTGTCGTTTTCTGGCCTAGTCTTCTCCACCGTCGAAGCCTCGCCATGGTTCGTGCTTGTTGAAGACGAGATCGACGACGACCATCGAAACCATCGTCTTCCTCCACCGACCAAACCATCAAAACTCCACACTCGACCAACCACTACGACCCACGTGTCCTATATTTACGGCAAATATAACTCCTATCTTTAGAACTGTAAATATGGAATGTGGCCCACTTTTCTTTTGTTTAATGGGTTTATTAGCCTAACTAAATCTATATTTACTCTAATTTACCATCTATAATGAAGCTCTTAAGCTAATTTGATGATTACCCATTTTGTTTTTCCTTTTTACTCTTCTGAATGATCAAGCCAATGCATGTGCTCAAGGCCGGCTATTAAAAATTTACTCCAGTCACGTGAAAGCATTGATCATTTAGATTACCTTCAAATCACTCAATATTTAAAAATATAAACGTAAATGAAGGTTAACTAACTAGAAAGATACTCCATTACCACCTTCAGATTTTGGCAACACGAAACCTCTGATTTTCACTATCAAAACGCGAAGAACACACCGCGATTTCAAACTTTGCTCTATAAGCCACTAATCAAGCTTAAGAACAATCAAAACTCTCAAAAAAACTCTCACAATTCTCTAATTCTCTCTCAATTCTGCTCAAAAACGATTTCCCCTTTTGAACAATACGGCCACAACCTTTAAATATCGTGACCTAGGGTTCCGCACCCAAACCAACGCAAACCGGGTGATTAAAAATCGAACGACCCCCATAGTCATCAAATGGTTATTCAAAGATTAGTTCGTTTTCCCAAAATTGAAAAACCGTAAGTTTTTGGCAAGTTTCCATGGCAGTGAGAAAAAAAAAACACAAACTGCCAAGTGGACCCCATATTTGTCTAATTTTCTTAGACCGATTTTCCTTTTTTAAGTAAAAAAAAAAAGTTACTCATAATTGTTAGAGCATCATTGTAGATAGGTAAGATTGTGAGATAATATAAAAATTTTATATAATTAATTGTATTAGGATTATCATATTTACTCTAATTTAGTTTTGTGTTTTTTTAGTGATTATAGGTAGTAAATATAGAGGGGTTTAAAAATTTTTTTTGATGAATTTGTATTTTTTGTAAGTAAAGTTTATTTTTTCCAAATTGAAAACATAGTACATTCAATAAAATATGAAATTTCAAAAATCAAAAACATTTAAAACACAGATTTCGAAAACATAAACGGAAATGAAGGCTCAGTTGTAATCTTGATCATGTCCAAATTGTTTTCCTGGACTTGCTTCCGTGTTTTTCTGGACTTGCTTCCGTTGTTAAAAATGAGCTTAATAGACTGATGAGACTGTTGCACCTTGTTGTATTTAATTTTGAGGCTCGTTAAGAAATTTTCTGGAATTTTTTCCAAAATCCTAGAGATTGTAGGAAATCCTCCAAATATAAATAATTCTTCTTTTTACTGTATTTTTACCAAGTAACTTTTTTCGAAAGAAAAAAGTAATTTTTTTTGTCCTATAGAGAATGTTTTGTTTTTTTTTTGGAAAAAAAAACTTTCATCTTGAATTTGATAATTACAACGTCTCTTCATCTCCGATATGCTCCTTCCTCGCCGTCGATTTGCTCTAGTCGCCGGAATTGTCGTTTTCTGGCCTAGTCTTCTCCACCGTCGAAGCCTCGCCATGGTTCGTGCTTGTTGAAGACGAGATCGACGACGACCATCGAAACCGTCGTCTTCCTCCACCGACCAAACCATCAAAACTCCACACTCGACCAACCACTACGACCCACGTGTCCTATATTTACGGCAAATATAACTCCTATCTTTAGAACTGTAAATATGGAATGTGGCCCACTTTTCTTTTGTTTAATGGGTTTATTAGCCTAACTAAATCTATATTTACTCTAATTTACCATCTATAATGAAGCTCTTAAGCTAATTTGATGATTACCCATTTTGTTTTTCCTTTTTACTCTTCTGAATGATCAAGCCAATGCATGTGCTCAAGGCCGGCTATTAAAAATTTACTCCAGTCACGTGAAAGCATTGATCATTTAGATTACCTTCAAATCACTCAATATTTAAGAATATAAACGTAAATGAAGGTTAACTAACTAGAAAGATACTCCATTACCACCTTCAGATTTTGGCAACACGAAACCTCTGATTTTCACTATCAAAACGCGAAGAACACACCGCGATTTCAAACTTTGCTCTATAAGCCACTAATCAAGCTTAAGAACAATCAAAACTCTCAAAAAAACTCTCACAATTCTCTAATTCTCTCTCAATTCTGCTCAAAAACGATTTCCCCTTTTGAACAATACGGCCACAACCTTTAAATATCGTGACCTAGGGTTCCGCACCCAAACCAACGCAAACCGGGTGATTAAAAATCGAACGACCCCCATAGTCATCAAATGGTTATTCAAAGATTAGTTCGTTTTCCCAAAATTGAAAAACCGTAAGTTTTTGGCAAGTTTCCATGGCAGTGAGAAAAAAAAAACACAAACTGCCAAGTGGACCCCATATTTGTCTAATTTTCTTAGACCGATTTTCCTTTTTTAAGTAAAAAAAAAAAGTTACTCATAATTGTTAGAGCATCATTGTAGATAGGTAAGATTGTGAGATAATATAAAAATTTTATATAATTAATTGTATTAGGATTATCATATTTACTCTAATTTAGTTTTGTGTTTTTTTAGTGATTATAGGTAGTAAATATAGAGGGGTTTAAAAATTTTTTTTGATGAATTTGTATTTTTTGTAAGTAAAGTTTATTTTTTCCAAATTGAAAACATAGTACATTCAATAAAATATGAAATTTCAAAAATCAAAAACATTTAAAACACAGATTTCGAAAACATAAACGGAAATGAAGGCTCAGTTGTAATCTTGATCATGTCCAAATTGTTTTCCTGGACTTGCTTCCGTGTTTTTCTGGACTTGCTTCCGTTGTTAAAAATGAGCTTAATAGACTGATGAGACTGTTGCACCTTGTTGTATTTAATTTTGAGGCTCGTTAAGAAATTTTCTGGAATTTTTTCCAAAATCCTAGAGATTGTAGGAAATCCTCCAAATATAAATAATTCTTCTTTTTACTGTATTTTTACCAAGTAACTTTTTTCGAAAGAAAAAAGTAATTTTTTTTGTCCTATAGAGAATGTTTTGTTTTTTTTTTGGAAAAAAAAACTTTCATCTTGAATTTGATAATTACAACGTCTCTTCATCTCCGATATGCTCCTTCCTCGCCGTCGATTTGCTCTAGTCGCCGGAATTGTCGTTTTCTGGCCTAGTCTTCTCCACCGTCGAAGCCTCGCCATGGTTCGTGCTTGTTGAAGACGAGATCGACGACGACCATCGAAACCGTCGTCTTCCTCCACCGACCAAACCATCAAAACTCCACACTCGACCAACCACTACGACCCACGTGTCCTATATTTACGGCAAATATAACTCCTATCTTTAGAACTGTAAATATGGAATGTGGCCCACTTTTCTTTTGTTTAATGGGTTTATTAGCCTAACTAAATCTATATTTACTCTAATTTACCATCTATAATGAAGCTCTTAAGCTAATTTGATGATTACCCATTTTGTTTTTCCTTTTTACTCTTCTGAATGATCAAGCCAATGCATGTGCTCAAGGCCGGCTATTAAAAATTTACTCCAGTCACGTGAAAGCATTGATCATTTAGATTACCTTCAAATCACTCAATATTTAAAAATATAAACGTAAATGAAGGTTAACTAACTAGAAAGATACTCCATTACCACCTTCAGATTTTGGCAACACGAAACCTCTGATTTTCACTATCAAAACGCGAAGAACACACCGCGATTTCAAACTTTGCTCTATAAGCCACTAATCAAGCTTAAGAACAATCAAAACTCTCAAAAAAACTCTCACAATTCTCTAATTCTCTCTCAATTCTGCTCAAAAACGATTTCCCCTTTTGAACAATACGGCCACAACCTTTAAATATCGTGACCTAGGGTTCCGCACCCAAACCAACGCAAACCGGGTGATTAAAAATCGAACGACCCCCATAGTCATCAAATGGTTATTCAAAGATTAGTTCGTTTTCCCAAAATTGAAAAACCGTAAGTTTTTGGCAAGTTTCCATGGCAGTGAGAAAAAAAAAACACAAACTGCCAAGTGGACCCCATATTTGTCTAATTTTCTTAGACCGATTTTCCTTTTTTAAGTAAAAAAAAAAAGTTACTCATAATTGTTAGAGCATCATTGTAGATAGGTAAGATTGTGAGATAATATAAAAATTTTATATAATTAATTGTATTAGGATTATCATATTTACTCTAATTTAGTTTTGTGTTTTTTTAGTGATTATAGGTAGTAAATATAGAGGGGTTTAAAAAAATTTTTTGATGAATTTGTATTTTTTGTAAGTAAAGTTTATTTTTTCCAAATTGAAAACATAGTACATTCAATAAAATATGAAATTTCAAAAATCAAAAACATTTAAAACACAGATTTCGAAAACATAAACGGAAATGAAGGCTCAGTTGTAATCTTGATCATGTCCAAATTGTTTTCCTGGACTTGCTTCCGTGTTTTTCTGGACTTGCTTCCGTTGTTAAAAATGAGCTTAATAGACTGATGAGACTGTTGCACCTTGTTGTATTTAATTTTGAGGCTCGTTAAGAAATTTTCTGGAATTTTTTCCAAAATCCTAGAGATTGTAGGAAATCCTCCAAATATAAATAATTCTTCTTTTTACTGTATTTTTACCAAGTAACTTTTTTCGAAAGAAAAAAGTAATTTTTTTTGTCCTATAGAGAATGTTTTGTTTTTTTTTTGGAAAAAAAAACTTTCATCTTGAATTTGATAATTACAACGTCTCTTCATCTCCGATATGCTCCTTCCTCGCCGTCGATTTGCTCTAGTCGCCGGAATTGTCGTTTTCTGGCCTAGTCTTCTCCACCGTCGAAGCCTCGCCATGGTTCGTGCTTGTTGAAGACGAGATCGACGACGACCATCGAAACCGTCGTCTTCCTCCACCGACCAAACCATCAAAACTCCACACTCGACCAACCACTACGACCCACGTGTCCTATATTTACGGCAAATATAACTCCTATCTTTAGAACTGTAAATATGGAATGTGGCCCACTTTTCTTTTGTTTAATGGGTTTATTAGCCTAACTAAATCTATATTTACTCTAATTTACCATCTATAATGAAGCTCTTAAGCTAATTTGATGATTACCCATTTTGTTTTTCCTTTTTACTCTTCTGAATGATCAAGCCAATGCATGTGCTCAAGGCCGGCTATTAAAAATTTACTCCAGTCACGTGAAAGCATTGATCATTTAGATTACCTTCAAATCACTCAATATTTAAGAATATAAACGTAAATGAAGGTTAACTAACTAGAAAGATACTCCATTACCACCTTCAGATTTTGGCAACACGAAACCTCTGATTTTCACTATCAAAACGCGAAGAACACACCGCGATTTCAAACTTTGCTCTATAAGCCACTAATCAAGCTTAAGAACAATCAAAACTCTCAAAAAAACTCTCACAATTCTCTAATTCTCTCTCAATTCTGCTCAAAAACGATTTCCCCTTTTGAACAATACGGCCACAACCTTTAAATATCGTGACCTAGGGTTCCGCACCCAAACCAACGCAAACCGGGTGATTAAAAATCGAACGACCCCCATAGTCATCAAATGGTTATTCAAAGATTAGTTCGTTTTCCCAAAATTGAAAAACCGTAAGTTTTTGGCAAGTTTCCATGGCAGTGAGAAAAAAAAAACACAAACTGCCAAGTGGACCCCATATTTGTCTAATTTTCTTAGACCGATTTTCCTTTTTTAAGTAAAAAAAAAAAGTTACTCATAATTGTTAGAGCATCATTGTAGATAGGTAAGATTGTGAGATAATATAAAAATTTTATATAATTAATTGTATTAGGATTATCATATTTACTCTAATTTAGTTTTGTGTTTTTTTAGTGATTATAGGTAGTAAATATAGAGGGGTTTAAAAATTTTTTTTGATGAATTTGTATTTTTTGTAAGTAAAGTTTATTTTTTCCAAATTGAAAACATAGTACATTCAATAAAATATGAAATTTCAAAAATCAAAAACATTTAAAACACAGATTTCGAAAACATAAACGGAAATGAAGGCTCAGTTGTAATCTTGATCATGTCCAAATTGTTTTCCTGGACTTGCTTCCGTGTTTTTCTGGACTTGCTTCCGTTGTTAAAAATGAGCTTAATAGACTGATGAGACTGTTGCACCTTGTTGTATTTAATTTTGAGGCTCGTTAAGAAATTTTCTGGAATTTTTTCCAAAATCCTAGAGATTGTAGGAAATCCTCCAAATATAAATAATTCTTCTTTTTACTGTATTTTTACCAAGTAACTTTTTTCGAAAGAAAAAAGTAATTTTTTTTGTCCTATAGAGAATGTTTTGTTTTTTTTTTGGAAAAAAAAACTTTCATCTTGAATTTGATAATTACAACGTCTCTTCATCTCCGATATGCTCCTTCCTCGCCGTCGATTTGCTCTAGTCGCCGGAATTGTCGTTTTCTGGCCTAGTCTTCTCCACCGTCGAAGCCTCGCCATGGTTCGTGCTTGTTGAAGACGAGATCGACGACGACCATCGAAACCGTCGTCTTCCTCCACCGACCAAACCATCAAAACTCCACACTCGACCAACCACTACGACCCACGTGTCCTATATTTACGGCAAATATAACTCCTATCTTTAGAACTGTAAATATGGAATGTGGCCCACTTTTCTTTTGTTTAATGGGTTTATTAGCCTAACTAAATCTATATTTACTCTAATTTACCATCTATAATGAAGCTCTTAAGCTAATTTGATGATTACCCATTTTGTTTTTCCTTTTTACTCTTCTGAATGATCAAGCCAATGCATGTGCTCAAGGCCGGCTATTAAAAATTTACTCCAGTCACGTGAAAGCATTGATCATTTAGATTACCTTCAAATCACTCAATATTTAAAAATATAAACGTAAATGATGGTTAACTAACTAGAAAGATACTCCATTACCACCTTCAGATTTTGGCAACACGAAACCTCTGATTTTCACTATCAAAACGCGAAGAACACACCGCGATTTCAAACTTTGCTCTATAAGCCACTAATCAAGCTTAAGAACAATCAAAACTCTCAAAAAAACTCTCACAATTCTCTAATTCTCTCTCAATTCTGCTCAAAAACGATTTCCCCTTTTGAACAATACGGCCACAACCTTTAAATATCGTGACCTAGGGTTCCGCACCCAAACCAACGCAAACCGGGTGATTAAAAATCGAACGACCCCCATAGTCATCAAATGGTTATTCAAAGATTAGTTCGTTTTCCCAAAATTGAAAAACCGTAACTTTTTGGCAAGTTTCCATGGCAGTGAGAAAAAAAAAACACAAACTGCCAAGTGGACCCCATATTTGTCTAATTTTCTTAGACCGATTTTCCTTTTTTAAGTAAAAAAAAAAAGTTACTCATAATTGTTAGAGCATCATTGTAGATAGGTAAGATTGTGAGATAATATAAAAATTTTATATAATTAATTGTATTAGGATTATCATATTTACTCTAATTTAGTTTTGTGTTTTTTTAGTGATTATAGGTAGTAAATATAGAGGGGTTTAAAAATTTTTTTTGATGAATTTGTATTTTTTGTAAGTAAAGTTTATTTTTTCCAAATTGAAAACATAGTACATTCAATAAAATATGAAATTTCAAAAATCAAAAACATTTAAAACACAGATTTCGAAAACATAAACGGAAATGAAGGCTCAGTTGTAATCTTGATCATGTCCAAATTGTTTTCCTGGACTTGCTTCCGTGTTTTTCTGGACTTGCTTCCGTTGTTAAAAATGAGCTTAATAGACTGATGAGACTGTTGCACCTAGTTGTATTTAATTTTGAGGCTCGTTAAGAAATTTTCTGGAATTTTTTCCAAAATCCTAGAGATTGTAGGAAATCCTCCAAATATAAATAATTCTTCTTTTTACTGTATTTTTACCAAGTAACTTTTTTCGAAAGAAAAAAGTAATTTTTTTTGTCCTATAGAGAATTTTTTGTTTTTTTTTTGGAAAAAAAAACTTTCATCTTGAATTTGATAATTACAACGTCTCTTCATCTCCGATATGCTCCTTCCTCGCCGTCGATTTGCTCTAGTCGCCGGAATTGTCGTTTTCTGGCCTAGTCTTCTCCACCGTCGAAGCCTCGCCATGGTTCGTGCTTGTTGAAGACGAGATCGACGACGACCATCGAAACCGTCGTCTTCCTCCACCGACCAAACCATCAAAACTCCACACTCGACCAACCACTACGACCCACGTGTCCTATATTTACGGCAAATATAACTCCTATCTTTAGAACTGTAAATATGGAATGTGGCCCACTTTTCTTTTGTTTAATGGGTTTATTAGCCTAACTAAATCTATATTTACTCTAATTTACCATCTATAATGAAGCTCTTAAGCTAATTTGATGATTACCCATTTTGTTTTTCCTTTTTACTCTTCTGAATGATCAAGCCAATGCATGTGCTCAAGGCCGGCTATTAAAAATTTACTCCAGTCACGTGAAAGCATTGATCATTTAGATTACCTTCAAATCACTCAATATTTAAAAATATAAACGTAAATGAAGGTTAACTAACTAGAAAGATACTCCATTACCACCTTCAGATTTTGGCAACACGAAACCTCTGATTTTCACTATCAAAACGCGAAGAACACACCGCGATTTCAAACTTTGCTCTATAAGCCACTAATCAAGCTTAAGAACAATCAAAACTCTCAAAAAAACTCTCACAATTCTCTAATTCTCTCTCAATTCTGCTCAAAAACGATTTCCCCTTTTGAACAATACGGCCACAACCTTTAAACGTCGATCTCGCCATGGTTCGTGCTTGTTGAAGACGAGATCGACGACGACCATCGAAACCGTCGTCTTCCTCCACCGACCAAACCATCAAAACTCCACACTCGACCAACCACTACGACCCACGTGTCCTATATTTACGGCAAATATAACTCCTATCTTTAGAACTGTAAATATGGAATGTGGCCCACTTTTCTTTTGTTTAATGGGTTTATTAGCCTAACTAAATCTATATTTACTCTAATTTACCATCTATAATGAAGCTCTTAAGCTAATTTGATGATTACCCATTTTGTTTTTCCTTTTTACTCTTCTGAATGATCAAGCCAATGCATGTGCTCAAGGCCGGCTATTAAAAATTTACTCCAGTCACGTGAAAGCATTGATCATTTAGATTACCTTCAAATCACTCAATATTTAAAAATATAAACGTAAATGAAGGTTAACTAACTAGAAAGATACTCCATTACCACCTTCAGATTTTGGCAACACGAAACCTCTGATTTTCACTATCAAAACGCGAAGAACACACCGCGATTTCAAACTTTGCTCTATAAGCCACTAATCAAGCTTAAGAACAATCAAAACTCTCACAATTCTCTAATTCTCTCTCAATTCTGCTCAAAAACGATTTCCCCTTTTGAACAATACGGCCACAACCTTTAAATATCGTGACCTAGGATTCCGCACCCAAACCAACGCAAACCGGGTGATTAAAAATCGACCCCCCCCCCCCCCCAGGAATTCACCATTATGGGTTGTGGTCGTTACACTATACTTTTTAACTAAAAAAACACACATTTCTTCTTTATCTTATCAAGCGATAAGACACGAGCGTTTCGAATCAACTTGTTCGCCTTGGTGTAATGGGATTTTGATGTATATGTGCATTATGTATTATGTAGAACTATCATAATCATAAAATCTTAATAAATTGATTAGTTATTGAGTTATAATTTTTTAATTTGTTAATGGTTCCAATTTTTCAGTATGAAACAATATTTATCCCAAAATATAGGGAAAATTGATTTAAAAGGTTTTCTAAATCTAAATTTGGTCATATACACCTGTATTTGACATACACTTTTTATATAAATAATTAGTTTTTTCAAATTTTATTTTTTTCAAAGATGTAAAAAATGAAATAATAAGACTTTTTATCAAAGGTGAAAATTTTAATTTCTAACCATTACATTAAAATTTGGATTTCTAAATTTAATCTATTTTGTACAGAATGTACATTCTGCTAGCTATATATGTTCCTAAAAATTTAGAAAATGTAATATATCGATGGTACATGTTCTAAAACTTTTAGAATTTGTATTTTAAAATTTGTTCTTCGTTCTAAAAATTTAGAGCACATACACATTCTAAACGATTTAGGAGAATTTTTCAGAATACGTCATCTGCACATTGGTCTATGTTCTAAAAATTTAGAGAACCACTAATATTCTAAAATTTTTAGAATCAAATTTCAGAATACGTAATCTTTACTTTACTCTACGTTCTACAAAATGTAGAATATTTATTCTTCAGTTTGTTCTATGTTCTGGAAAATTTAGAATACCAATTCTAAAATTATTTTTCAAATTCCAAAAATTTAGGAAATCAAATATTTCAGTTAAGGAAATCAAATATTCAATATATTTTCGAAAATTATTAAATATATTTTCCGAAAATTAAGGAAAGAAAAGCTAGGGGTTTCAATTTACCCTTTCTATCAATCTAACCCTCTTAATCATTTAGTGTGTTTGCATATATATTTTATTTTGATATAAATTTCAAAAAATTTCAATTAATGGTATTAACAAATAAATTAATTTTCAGAGTACAATTGAAATAATTCCGAAATTTAATTCTAAATTAAAATCAGAATACAATCTTACAATTAAGGAAAAAAACTAATATTTTGGAAACAAATAATTCAATTAATGAATTTAAGGGGTATTTGAGGATTTTAATTTCAACTAAAGTGTATGTCACCAACAAAGAAAAATAAAGGTGTAGATCACCAAATCTTAAATTTTTTGACCTAAAAATCTAATTTTTCCCAAAATATATAGTGAATTTTCGTTTCTATTGTCGACCGAAACTAGAGATTACATTTTTACAAATCTACATAAACAGGATATGGGTGACCCCAAAAATTTATGGATCACGTTTACGCATCACGTGCTTTTTATTATTGTTGCCTTCTCGGTATGTTGACGTGCCTTTATTCTGAAAATATTCTTACGAAAAGCGATGCTAAGAAATTCAAGAGATACCTTAAATATAGCGACACTAACACAAAGTAAGTATGTTTTTTCCCCGATAAGCATATTACATTAGTAATGTTCAATTAGAAAATCACGTAATAAACCGATGCTGATTTTTCCCATAAATACTTTGCTTCAGTTTTCAAACTATATATATAATATCATGGTTTAAAAACTACATACAAAAGGATATCATGTCAAACACATCTTTTTTTTCTACTATTTTTATCCTGCATTTTTCAGCCTAGTAACTTATATAATCCTGCTTTCATTTACTTCTATATTTTAATGAGCTTCCAAAATAAATAATAGGAAAGTATCCTTTTTAAGTATATTCTAACATTTATATCATTCACTACAAAAACCAAAAAAAAGGGGTATTTGCGACGCCCATTTGCAACGTCATAGGTTCGTAGCAAAATTGTGTAGGAGAAAAGGTCGCAAAGGTAGAATGCTCGATCCTGTTAGACAAGTGTGAAATCCTCAAGTTTGAAGACTGAAAGTGGGCTTTGAGACAAGTGTGAACTCTTAAATTTGAAGATTGAAAGGGAGCATTAGTTGAGGTAAATGTGAGTTGACCAAATAAAGATAAGTGTGAAACACTTGCATTAAAAAAAATGAAAAGGGAGCACTGAGAATATAAGTGTGAAACCAAGTCCTAACTTATTATTATTTGTTGAATTATGTACTACGTTTTTTACTTAAACCAATATAGATATAAATTCGATATACATACATACATACATAATATATATATATATATATATATATATATATATATATATGTAATTGCTTAACAAATTGAAAAGAAAAATAAATCTTTGCCGACAGTCTTGAGCCTCCCCCCTCCCAAGCAATGTTTATTTTGATTAATTTACCTTGAAACAAAAGAAAATTTTATACATAATCTAATTAAATCAACTTTCAGATTAGATGGCAAAAAAAAAAAAGAAGACTTAAATATGGCTAAGTTTAGAAGGGGAGAGGGATTACTGGGAATTAGATTCTCATAGAATTGATTGATTTTTAAAATCCAAAGATTTGTTAGATTCGTAAAAGGTTGTGTGTATTTCAAAAGTTTAGTTATAAAGATTCTAAAAATCCAATGGTTTTCTTAGGTATTCTCAAAATCTTGTTTAATGAGTAAAATTATAAGAAATTCATATACCAATAATACTAGATTCCAATAGTCATTTCCTTATTAAAACCATTCAAATTGAGATTTAAACTGACACTCAATTAAGCAAACAAACAAAGATTCAGTGAGATTAATTATCCAAATGAACATAAAAATAGAAACGAACATCATTAAATTGCATCATTAAAATGAGATGAAGCATTTAGATTATTAACCATTCAGATGGAAATGCTGAATGAGCAAACGAACAAAACCTTCATCATTAACAGTTTAATTGGAAATGATTGTACCAATTTCTAACAATTTTACAACACTTCCACAATAAATTTTCATGTTCTTGTTCTATGTCAACCAAAACGATAGTAGGGTAGTCGCAATCACAACTACAAAACAAAAAAAAAACTATGTCGGAGACAGAGCCGGATCTGAGACTATTGGAGCTCCAAACAAAAAATATAATGAACATTTAATTTCAACAATTTTAAATAAAAAATTGTTTATTTTAACAGTAATATAATATATCTTTTTATGTGGAAAAAAATTATTAAAAAATCTACTTAACATTTTTACATTTTTATCAAATACGAAATCCCATAAATAATTTGTTTGCTATTTCACAAAGGATTCATTTTTATTATCAAATAAACATAATTTCTATGAATAAACTAATAAAGAATTTGTTTTTTTAATAATTGGGGACCCCTATGAGGTGGGGGTCCCATTCAAATGTTTCAATAAAATGGGTCCAAATCCGGCTCTAGTCGGAGATGGTTATAGATTAGTTTGGGATTGACGACAACTTGTTAGGCTAAGACTACTTAAAATTCTTATCTATTGCCAGATACATTGTCCCCTTCATTATTTGGTTAAATGGCATCTGTTAATTTGGACGAATTAGGATTTAGGACTGCTGGAATTTGAATGATATCAGGTTCAACTCCACTCTCTATATATTTTATATATATAAACTTTTTTTTAGTTTTTATATAAAGTCTCTTTTTGTGTTTGTGAGTTAGCATACGAAACATGTTTTTCTTTTTTAAGTGTTTTCATACTACCACTGTATATGTAACCAACAGTACCAGAAAAAACATCATTTACATGCCACAAATTTGTACTTGATTCTGACGCTTTGATGATGAAAAATACGAAGAACCTAGAAATTGTTCAAAAAAAATCCCATGTTACGTTTTGGTATAGTAGCCAAATTAAATATAAAATTAATTGCCATACCGAACAATTCTGGTATTTTCCAACTAATAATTGGCCCTACTCGCAATATGAAAATGAAACCAAGGGTCAAAGTCAACCAAGTTAATTAATCTATTATTATAAACCCTAAAAGCAAAACCGTTAGAACATACCAAAGATTACTAGCTCACTATAAAATCACGAATCGCAACTCCTTTACTCTACACAATAACTTATCTTTCTAAACACTTCAAAGCAATGGCAAAGCAAATATACTACATTCTCTTTCTAATCCTCTTATCCATGACGGGGCTCACCACGGCGTCCTCCGCCTTAGCCGCGGGAACTTCCAAACGTGCAATAAACTTCATACAAGCCTCATGCAAAGCCACCACATACCCAACCGAATGTTTCAACTCTCTCTCCGCTTACGCAAACTCCGTCCAAACAAGCCCTCGACGTCTAGCCGAGACCGCACTCACGGTGACCGTGAGCCAGGCTCAGTCCACAAAGCTCTTCGTCTCTCGCGTGGCCCGTTTCAAGGGACTCAAGAAACGAGAGGTTCAAGCCATCAGAGACTGCATCGAGGAGATCAATGACACCGTTGACCGTTTGACCAAATCGGTCCATGAAGTGAAGATGTGTGGTAGCGCTAGAGGTCGTGACCAGTTTTGGTTCCATATGAGTAATGCCCAGACTTGGACCAGTGCAGCTTTGACTAACGCAAACACTTGCTCCGATGGATTTGCGGGTCGGATCATGGATGGACGGATCAAGAACTCGGTTCGTGCCCGGATCGTGAATTTGGGAAGAGGAACTAGCAACGCCTTAGCCTTGATCAATGCCTTTGCCAAAAAATACTAATAAATAATACATTTTTCTTTGTTCTTAATTATGTAATTTCAGTTATACGAAATGTGTGGAAGTTTTCTGGATAAATTGTTGATTATAAAAAGAGTTTACTTTAGCAATGAGGGATCTAAAATAGCGTTTTGCTAAGCTTTTTAGCGGTTGTACGTACATTAAAACGTCCGAAAACATAAAAAAGACAGATCCGTGATGACCGGTGTTGACGCCGACACTCGTTGATGTTTGGACCATTGACTTTCTAAGTTCAGATCTCACTCTATTACTATGTAAATGACAAATATACCCTTCACATATTTAAAAATTACGCCTCAGTCCTACCATCTCTTCTCAAATCTCTCCTTACCATCGCCACTTCTTATCTCCGTCACCGCCGTCGCCGTCTCTTGCTCCGGAAGGTATATTCTGATCAGAAATAGTTGCTGACGTGGCTCATCGGAAGTGTAGATTTCATTTTCTGTACAGATTTGTGGAAGCGATTTCCAATGGCTCTTTCGTTTCGACTTTGTTCGTCTCCGTTAATCTGCAGAGCGACTCTCGCAAACGGCGAGAACGGTCGGACCCACCACGCAAATGACGCCGCTTTCATCCGACGAGCCGCCGATTTGGCCGAAATGTCCGCCGGAATTACATCACCTCACCCTAATTTCGGTTGTGTAATCGCCACTTCTACCGGAAAAGTGGCCGGAGAAGGATATCTGTACGCGCAAGGCACTAAACCAGCAGAAGCCATCGCCGTCGAATCCGCCGGAGAGTTTTGTAGAGGCTCCACTGCTTATCTAAACATGGAGCCTGGTGATTGTCATGGAGACCATACTGCTGTTTCTGCTCTTGTTCAGGTTTTTCTTCTTGCTCCAAGACTCGTATAACCTAATGAGTGTAATATTGGTAAATAATTTGATTAACTTTATATATTGTATAGATTAGGCAGGAATCGGACGAGTTGTTGTTGGAATAAGACATCCTTTGCAACATCTAAGAGGCTCTGCGATTCGTGAACTAAGAAGTGAAGGGATTGAAGTAAATATTCTTGGAGAAGACTTTCAGAGTAAAGTTCTTGAGGTAATCTATGGCCTTTTACAGCTTCTGTCTGTAGTGAATTGTTTGTACACTCTTGATGTATTGCGTATTTGACGCATTCTAACCTAAGTTTTCAATGGTTTTTCGAGTCTTTTCTATGTCTTTAGAGTCTTTTCAGGTTAGAACACCCTTTGCGTTTTGTTTACTTAATGTTTGTTTTCTTGCAGGACGCGAGGAAATCGTGTCTTCTTGTGAATGCTCCTTTGATTCATAGAGCTTGTTCTCGAGTTCCGTTTTCTGTGCTTAAGTATGCCATGACTCTTGATGGTAATAATCATGTCAACATTTCCATATGTTTTACTAGATTGATGAAAGTTAATGGTTTTTTGTTTATTGGCAGGTAAGATTGCAGCAAGTAGTGGACATGCAGCATGGATAAGTAGTAAACTCTCTAGAACTCGAGTATTCGAGTTACGGGGAAGAAGTGATGCTGTGATTGTTGGAGGAAACACCGTACGCCAAGATGGTAACTAATAGATAACTATAACAATTAACGACATATCGGTTAAATATTGTAATGGAATTCTTGTTAACTGCAGATCCTCGATTGACGGCAAGACATGGACAGGGACACACGCCTACTCGAATTGTGATGACTCAGAGTCTAGATCTTCCTGAGAAAGCCAATCTTTGGGATGTGTCGGAAGTAGCTACCATAGTTGTTACACAAAGAGGTGCAAGAAAGAGTTTCCAGAAATTTCTTGCATCTAAAGGTGTTGAAGTTGTGGAGTTTGATATGTTGAATCCGAGAGAAGTTATGGAGTATTTCCATCTCCGTGGATATCTCTCTATTCTATGGGAATGTGGCGGAACATTAGCTGCATCTGCTATATCTTCCAGTGTCATCCACAAGGTACCCATTTTACTTTTTCCATACTTATTTTGTAGTCATTTATCGGTAGCTAGCCTACTTGTGAAGGTTTAAAGACTGTTAATGGAATTCATTTTTCAGGTTGTTGCTTTCGTAGCCCCGAAAATTATCGGTGGGACAAAAGCACCTTCCCCTGTTGGTGACCTTGGGATGGTAGAGATGACACAAGCATTGAATCTAATAGATGTTTGCTACGAGCAAGTAATGTTGCTGCTTTATCTTTATGACTTGACATGTTTGTGAATCTAGCATCTTAGTCGCGAGTGTTTAATCTAAAATCTTTGAAAAATACAGGTTGGTCCGGACATGCTTGTAAGCGGATTTCTTCAGCCCGTACCCGACCTTTTACCGGTTATCCCATCAGAGGATGCAACTACTGAGATTGACCCCAGTTTTAATCCATATGAAGCTAGTATTATATTCTTTTACAAAACATGGGACCTCTATGGAAGCTTCTCAAATTTTTCTCCGCATTCAATACGTATGCCCTATGGTGAGGAGAAGGATGGTTACATGACATGGTCAAGTGTTGAACATTACTATCAGGTACTAGTACTGTCCATGTAAATGGTGTATTACTCTTTCAAAATAATGTAATGTCACTTTAACTCATTTTTCGAAAACCTTAAGACAAACAAATTTGTTGGGGTTGAAAATCTGATGGCACGTGACTGCGTTGAGAAAATAAGAACGGCGAGAAGTCCAGAGGAGGCTGCTCGGATAGGCAGATCAATGCAGCGACAGAAACCTGAACTGGTATGAATAAAAGTTCCAGTTTCGAGCAATAAAGCAGTTTTCACTCGTTTGTGTGATCGCTCAAGATCCTTTAATGGTTGTTTTAGGTTCGGAGTGACTGGGAAGATGTGAAGATAGAAGTAATGTACATGGCTTTGAAATGCAAATTCTCGACTTATCCTCACTTGAAATCACAGTTGCTCTCAACCGCTGGATCGGTTCTTGTGGAGGCTTCTCCGCACGATCTTTTCTGGGGAGGTGGTCGCGAAGGAGAAGGGCTCAACTATCTTGGTCGATTGCTTATGCAACTTCGTTCAGAGTATTTGGGCAAATCCTCTGTTTCAGCCGAAAACACTTCTTTGGCCTGATGGATGATGATGATAATAGCCTTTCATATTTATTCCAAAACGTTGTCAAAATATAACTTTTTGTTTTCTTCAATTGTGACATTTTACATTTTTGTAAGTTTGTTGTAACATTCTTATAGTTCCCTGGCCGTTGGGTTCACATTAATATAATGCGTCAATAATACCGCCAAAAATCACCGTCAAATTCTGTTTAATTCTGCCGGCAATATTTTGCCGTCAAACTCCAAATAGTGAATTGAGATGTGACATATATATAAAACTTAACATACGAGTCCAATTATATTCAATTGAGTTAATTTTGGTTTCAACGATACCATTCAAATTTTTATCGGTTTGGTCCGGATCAGTTAAAATTCCAAGGCCTATATGAACACATTTCCTCGGGAAGACACTAGTTGGTCACTAATTGACTCACTGCGGTGTGAAGAAAATCCATAATCTTCAAAAAAACCAACATAAAAGTAAATCTAAGAGTTGAATAATCACCGGAGATATTTAAATACAAATATAAAATGTAGTGTGATATATAATTATGTAGTAACATAAAGATTATTGAAAGAGCTTGCGTATGCTTGAAACTACAAGAGTAGAAACTGAGCTAAAAGCACATGGAAGGTTACTTTAACAATGGAAAAACACTTCTTCTTCTTCTTCTTCCTTTTAAGTCACTTTTCCTCCTCTTTTTCATTTTGACATTTTTTCTAAATATCTTTTAATACATAATGGAATCAACTATAGACATCTATATAGAGAGGTTTCATATTATATGATTTTATAATTATAGGTTGCTAAATAAGATACAAGTCATCATATCACATGAATACAATCCCAAGCAAAGACAACACACATCATCATGTTCATGTTCTCTCCCCAATAACAATCACTTGCAAAGTGCATACACACAAACTCAAAATAATAGTTCTAAACAAAACTTATTAATTAATTTAATATACAAAATTAAAATCCCTTTAATTACTTAAGACATCAGACCATGAAATCCCAATTCCCCATACAAACTCATAACCAAAAACATCAAAAAATGCTTAGAGGCATCTTCTACATTTGCCTAGTGGCATCATTTCTTCTTCTATCATCCTCCTCAGCCTTAACTGGCGGAGCCAATACTCCTCCTCCGTGGGACCATAATGTTTCCCGACCACCTGAAACCGCGTCTTCCTCAACCCCGACCACGAGTCCTCCTACCGCCTCACCACCATCTCCCAGCCCAGCGGCTGCACCATCTCCGATCAACAACATGACATGGTGGTGCAACAAGACTCCACACGCCGAGACATGCAATTACTACTTCCGACAGAGCCCGAACAACAACATTAACCGACCACCAAGGTTCCGGTCCGAGTTCTTACGCATGTTGGTAAAGATAGCACTTGACCAAGCCGTGATCACACATGCTCAAACCGTAAAGTTCGGTCCGAGCTGCACCAATAAACAACGGAAAGCCGCATGGTCAGACTGTGTAAACGTTTTCCAAAACACAGTGGCTCAACTGAACCGGACGCTCAAGGGACTTAACCCCGCGGCTTTGGATGATGTCAAGTGTACGGAGTTCGACGCACAAACGTGGCTCAGCACGGCTCAGACCAACATTGAGACGTGCCGGGCCGGCTCAGAGGATCTTAACGTTTCGGATTTTGTCATGCCGGCGATCTCGAACAAGAACTTGTCGGATTTGATTGGAAACTGCTTGGCCGTCAATGGAGTTCTCATGAAGCAACATAATCATACTACTGGTACATTCTATTATTTTCGTATTATAATTACTTCAACTGGTTAATTTTAGATTATTCAGCAAATTATCATTTACTTTAACTGGTTAATTTTGATGCAACGAAAAGTATAATAAAGTGTTGCGTTCAATCGCAATATTTTTTCACACCCAATCGGACTAATCATGAATACTAATTAACACCGTCGATCGGTTATATATATATATATTTTTTTTATTTCTCCGGAAGACACTTTTTACAGCTTAGAGGGTATATTTGAAAACCGAATACGGTTATCATACAGGTATATAACGTGACTTCTTCTAACACGGTCATATTTCAATTTGTTTGGTTTGTCTTGTCCAGCTAACCACAAAGAATACTTCCCTAGTTGGGTCTCAAGACACGAGAGACGATTACTCATATCAGCCACTTTAGCAAAATCTCAACCCCACCTAGTGGTGGCACAAGACAGGTCCGGCCATTTCCGATCGATCCAAGCCGCGATAAACTTCTCTGCAAGACGGTGGAACAAGTCAAGATTTGTAATATATGTGAAGAAAGGTGTTTACAGAGAAAACATTGATGTCGGCAACGATAACCACAACATCATGCTTGTTGGCGAGGGCGCAAGAAAAACAGTCATCACCAGTGGCCGAAGCGTCCAGCACGGCTACACCACCTATAACTCCGCAACCGCCGGTAAAAATTATTTTCTTAGCTATAATCCAATTTAAGACTTGTAATGGTACTAATAAGTTTTTCTTCAAATCTTATTGAAGGCTTTGGAGGCCAAAGGTTTGTAGCAAAGGACATGACATTCATTAACACGGCAGGGCCATTACGCGGCCAAGCTGTAGCTGTTCGATCATCCTCTGACCTCTCTGTTTTCTACCGTGTCGGTATCCATGGATTCCAAGACACTCTCTACATTCACTCACAACGTCAGTTCTTTAGAGAATGTTACATCTCAGGCACCATCGACTTCATCTTCGGAAATGCCGCTGTCGTGTTCCAGAACTGCATGATTCTTGTCCGAAAACCTCTCCGTGGCCAAGCCAACGTTATAACCGCCCAAGGTCGCGGTGACCCTTTTCAGAACACAGGCATAACCATCCATAGCTCAAGGATTATCGCGGCTCCTGATTTAAGGCCTGTGATTCGAGCTTACAAGACCTACTTAGGTAGACCATGGCAAGCATATTCGCGTGTCACGATCTTGAAAACCTATATAGACAAGTCGATTAGTCCCTTGGGTTGGTCTCCATGGTTAAGAGGATCCAATTTTGCTCTCAATACAGTTTTTTATGGAGAGTATAAAAATTTTGGACCGGGATCTTCCACAAGGTGGCGAGTCCGGTGGAATGGATTCCATGCAATAACCAGCCCCGCAGTTGCCTCCCAGTTTACTGTGGGAAGCCTTATCGCCGGCGGTTCATGGTTGCCTTCCACTGGCGTACCTTTCAAGACAGGGTTGTGAGGAGAGTCGCATGTCTTATACAAAAGACTACAATGTGATATTTGTATGTGATACTTGATAATTTAATACTGATTTATTTATATCCTTTTTTACATTAATTTAAAAGTTAAAACCAAAAAATCATTATAAAATTAAGGGCGATTCTAAAAAATAGTTTTTGAAAAGTTTCAAAAATACCACTTTTGTTCAAAATTCTAAAAATACCATAAAATTAAATGAAGTTTTAACATTTAAAATTCAACCCTAAACTCCAAACTCAAACCCTACCCCCTATAATTGTACCCTACTTTGAAAATAGTTAACCCAAAACCAAAATTTTAATTACAATTCTATTGAAAATCATTTTTTGTACTTGTGGTATACTGGTATTTTTGGAACTATTTAAAAAGTGATATTTTTAGAATTTTTTTTAAAATGATGATATATTAGGAAATTCCTCTAAAATTAAAGAGACGTTGGTATAAGAAGAATCTACATTTGGTTATAGTGCATTTGCTTATGGTCTTTGATGTATATTATAACAAAATGAGAAGAATGCAACAAAACCAAACTGAAAGTCTCTCAAGTAGGGGTAACGTAAAAATTATCATCCTTCATGTTACCACTGATAAAACCAAATATCATCCCACCAACTAAACCAATTAAACCGAAACAAACCGAAGCCCTAAAACCCCACCGTCTCTTCTCATTCACTTCTCTAATCACCACCTCTTCATTTACGGACGCCACCGCCGGAAATGTAACCTCTCTCTTCTCTTCCAATGATGCATCTAGAAACAATGGTCTCTGCTCGGTGTCTTCTTCTTCTTCTTCTTCTTCTTCTTCCTCTGGTTTACCAAATTCCTTCTCACAAGATTCCACCCACGAGTAAACCGAACCGGTTTCACCGTCGACGACACCATTATTAGTTTCCAAACTAACCGGTTCAATCAGCAACGCATTATCATGACCGGATAATTGGTAAAGCCTCCTCCAGTTCGGTTAGCCTCTTGGCCATGTATCCAAGTTCGAGTGTCTCTTCATTGTCTTCTTCTCTATCCGTATTCGTAGGTCGAGACGAAATCTCAGCCGCTAAAAGGGTCTTAGCAAATAGAACTGAATGTTTGATTTCATTGTAGAGATTGGGATTAATATCGTTAAGAGTGATAACTTCACGTAGAGACTCGAGTTCTTCGAGTTTCTTCTCCAAGACTGAGTTTATCTTTGCCTTCCTCTTCATTCTCTTGATCCTCTTAATCCCCACATTAATAATTGTTTTCTTTCTTTTCCCTCTTCGTTCGGATTTTACAAAGTTGAATAAGGAAACTTCTAATGTAGTGGGTAGACGGTTACTAAGAAGATAATAGGTACCTTTTCGTGCACACGTATGCGTTAGTGCGTTACATACATAACGTTTGGATGTGTGTTTTTTTTACACTTTTTCTCTCTCTAAATTAATCTAGGTTATTTGTTTTTCAGCCAATCAAATATATATTATAACATAAAAGGTTTACAAGATGCATAAACTTTTTGGATACAACTTTTAACACCGTGGAAGCTAGATTCCATACTAAAAATTTATATTTGAATTCGGGAAAGAAACTTTAGTCCTAAGAAATGTCGATAAATCCGACTAAACTCGAACACAAGATAACAAAATTGGATTTATATTGATGAATACAAAGAGAACTTTAGGTAGAACAATTGTGAAAGCTAAAGTGTGGTTAAGTCATAAGTGTAAACTTATGAAAAAGTTAGCCATTTCAGCTCTAAAGTCTTCATATTTATCCTCCAGTGAGCTAACGGTTCAGCTCCGCATATCTTCCCTCATCGTCGGAAATTTCGGGCACGTTCAGATCTTCTCTCCAAGTATATCATGATTACACTATCTTCGCTAGATAAGGATAGTAAAATCTCGGATTCGTGAAAAGAAGATTACAACTATCTATTTATTTTACTATCTGAATCATGATTACAACTATCAATTTATTTTAATTCTTTTCATAATATATCATATATATTTTAAAATAATATCATGCAAAATTTCATTTAATAACAATTGTTTATTAATTTATTTTTAATTATTTTAATTATAATTTTCGGATCCGGATCCGGATCCAGATATCCGGATTTTTGGTCGGATATCTAAAATCCGCATATCCGAAAGCTACGGACCCGGATTCAGATAGTTTTATCACGGATCAAACGGATCCGGAACCGTCCCAGGCCTGCTACTAAGTCTAAAAGAAAATACAAAATGACAAATCCTTACAATCAACTAGTAAGTCTAAAAGTAAATAAACAAAATATTTTGTTCCATAGTGAATGTCCAATTTGTGGTTTAATTTTGTTTATTTACATAGGTTTGAAAATTAATTACTTGAGGCCCAATTACGTGGGAATGACTTCTTTCGGCTCCATTAGTGTTTTAATTAAATTTTTTTGTTAGGTGTCCATCACTATTAATAAGTGTCTAGGCGACTATAGGCAAGGTATGCTGACGTGAATATAAAAACTGAAATCATCAGTTTCAAAAAAAAAAAAAAAAAAAAAAACTGAAATCATGTTTCACGAAGTAGTTCCCCTATATTTTCATGTATAAATTATTTGTCGTCACCGCTGTTGGCGGAGCACATATACATTCAGTCGTACTCGTTCGGACGTGTACATTTTTATTTTATTAAATTTAATGAAACAAAGTTTTCGTAAGGTGTTCACATAGTGATTTATTCTTGGTTTTAGATACTCAAGAATCCTAAAATTTAATATATTTAATTTTAAAAAGTTTTTAGACACTCGAATGTCTGCAATAAACATGTCCTGAGTAATCATAGGAAACTTCTATACTTTTCATATTCCAAAAGACAAGTAATCAGGATAAATATATCTCAAATTCTCAATAGTGTTGTGGGAAAAAAAAAAGTAATCCTTAAAGAGTTTCCAATTAATATTGGCTTTAGAGTAAAGCAAGTTATACTGTTAAAGTTTTAAAAGAACAATATAAGTGATTTCTAAAATAATTACAAGTTATCCAATCGCGAGAATTCGTACGTCGTATCGAGAATTCGAGATGTATACAATTAAGTAGCTTCTCGCTAGCTAGTGTCTTGTGGGATCCGACTACTTATAATTTGATTGATTTTAAATGAGTAGTATAACCTATCAATTACTCCGTGTATGTGCATTTAATTGTTTGTGAACGTCAAGAATGTGGTCCATATTTATCAGAAGACACTAAATAGTCTACATAAAATATGCTATTATAAACAAATTACTAATCAAATGGAGTGGTCTAAAACCACAACCGAATATTGGAAATCAGAATCTGTGGTCCTTAATCTCTTATATTGCCACAATAGTTAACATCATTTATGTTTATTCATATAATAACAGAGAGCTGACACTCATTCCAATACATGGCTATGATTAAAGTAGATGATGATAAATTTACCCACACAATGTATATTAATGTTTTAATTCATATCAATATGCCTACATGAATTCCACTTTTCTTTTCAAAAGCTTAGGTGTTCACATACCTATTTTATTTGAACTACTATCACTTGAATTTTCTTTCAAAATTTGGAGAATATTACAGAGTTTTGTCATTTTAGCAAAACATAGGTAATCTTCTTGAAGCTAAAAGCTAATATTCTTCTATCATTCCAAGTTTATCTAAGAAAGAAGAAAAACTACAAAGAATTTCTTTGTTTGAGAAATTGATCAATGGATATATATTAATTTTATTTACATTCACAATACTGATTACAGGTTTACAAATTACTCACAGACCAAATCTTGACCTAAACAATACCCCGGTCCGAATCTTTCCCTCTGATAAAAAAATAACACAACTTAAAACGCTACTTAAAAAATGGCGATCAAAGTTGGTGATCACACTTCCATCACGTGACCCTGGTGGTCCACCGGAGATCTACATTCCTCCGATGGCCTCGACTCTGCTATCTTCTCCGCTACTTCGGCCATAACCAGCCTCGTTAGCAACAGTCCGGCCACAAACGCAGCTCCCATCAACATAGTGAAAACAGCCGTCCAGCTACTCCTCGACGATATATAACCCGTTAACAACGGCCCAACCGCCGCTCCAACCGATCCCGTTCCATCGATTATAGCCGTTACAGTCGCAAGCGCCCTCGAGTTTCCTTTTAACGAACTATGCGTCCCGAGATCAGCCGAAACGGCGGTTGTGATCAAAGCGTACGGTCCGTTAACCAACATCCCCGTTACGAACATGAGCGACGCGTTGGCTAATAACGAAACGTGTCCGTAAGTCCGGTAGAAGAATAAAGCCGGGATTGAGCAGTACATAAAACTCGCAGCTGTAATCGCTCTTGCGCCTATTCGGTCCGAAATGTAACCGGCCATGATTCCTCCAACCACACCTCCTACATCGAACATTGTCGAAAGATTCCCCGCTGTTTCGTCTGATAAATACTCGCCTTCAATCGCTGCAATGATCATACAAAAAAAAATTGTAATCAGGAATTTGACCGAACAAGTAGTACAGTGGTTTGTGTTAGTATTGTCGTTGTGTTATTACCTGTGTGGCTAACGTAAAACGGGAGCCAGTAGAGGAAAGTGTAAGCGACCAATTTAGCAAAGAAGAGACATAAAGCGAAAGGCGCAACTCCGGGAATCCTCCACGCTTCGATAAATCCAACCGCTCGTTTCTTGTCATCAGTCTCCGTGTCCGACGAGCTCAAAAGCAACGGAACATTAACAGAGTCTCCGATTTTCTCAGACGAATCGACGTCCTCGTCTCTCTCTGCTCCAACAATCTCCGGACTCACGGGTAAAAAAGCGAAATTCACTAATCCAATCACAACAATAACCACACCAGGAACCACAAAAGACCATCCCCAACCGTATCTCAACATTGCCGCGGCGATCAACGAGCCAGTAATGTTCCCAACAGAAGTATGCGCGTTCCATATCCCCATGATCAAACCTCTCTTCTTCTTGTTAAACCAATTCCCAACAACAGCAACAACAGAAGGCCAACCAGAGGATTGAAACAAACCAGCAAGCATTTGCATAATCAAGAAATAGTAAAAACTATGAATATTCGCCCAATAACCGACACCGAAAAGTGACGTAAACAATCCGGTACCGATCATTCCGACCGTCAAGAATATCCTTAGATTCATCCTATCTCCTAAATGACCGGCGAAATACATTCCGAAAGCGTAAACCGCAAGAAACGCAACGTCGATCTCACCGAGCAATACCGTTCCGTTCGGTCCGTTAAACGGAGCCCAACCTTCTTGTTCTTGTCCTGTTTTAACAGAGGATCCAAGCGAAGTGAACCTTAAAAGGATAGAGTTAACTCCTGTGTCTGGAGATTGTGGATCAAGAGCATTTTTGACAATGCTTGTTGTTTTTCTTGCGGCGTGATAACTAGCGTAGGCAAGGAACGTTACGATCAAGACTATAGCTTGATATGCATTGTAAGAGAGCTTTGAACCTTTGATGTGTTCCAAGAATCGTATCCCTACTGGTTTTTTCTCCATCTCTGGCTCTGATTGCATTAGAGAACCCATGAATAATCTGTTTTTTTTTTTTTTTTTTTTCAATTCTCTCCAATTTTTTTTACCTGAAGATAAGAGATAAATATTTAGAGAAATTTAGTATTTGATTAAAACCTCAATAAGATAGATTCCTTTTTCATATAGAATTAGAATTATGCTTTCTTTATTTCTTTGGTAGAAAAAACTTCATAAACTCTTGGCTATACGCAAAGGTTACTCCTCCTTTGGAATCTCTTAAACGTGTCGTACATTAGTGGCAAATCATTGATTGTACTAGTGTCTCTATAAATTCTCAAGAGAACCTATTTGAAGTGTACTAATAACTTTCCTCTGTTGATTTACTTTCAAAAATTTAGATTTATTACCATAACATGTATTCTGACCTTTATTATTGGTATAATCTAAGGAATATTCTTCAGACAGAAAATCTAAATCCAATTAAAATCTCGAGAAACTTGTTTTACTATGTGAATAATTAATTGTTTTCTTAACATCATGCAAAAAACAAAACCCATCCTTGAAATATTCAAATTATTTTTTATTTTCTTAAAACAAATAGTATAAACAGAACAGAATCAACTGAGATTCGAATCTATAGAAAATGCTAAAAAGAAAAAGAGACTCTTGGAGATGAAGAAAGAGAGATCTAACGACGAAGACGCATGTATCAATTATTTTGAAGAATTCCTTCGTAATCTTTAACAATCTTTAGAATATTCCATCGGACGAAAAAAGAAATTTCCCCGAGAAAATAGAAGAAAACTTCAAACCAAGATTTTGACTCAAACACAAATTTCAATTTAAAAACCAAAATTAAAGTAATCTGAATTGTACCTTTATATATACGGTCGTGACTCGTGAAGCTCAGATGCAAAATAAATAACTGATTTCTCAGAGTCTCTCTCTAGGATTTCCCGAACTTTTTCTCTGTACAAGAACACTGAATTTTGAGAATTTTGGTAAATTTAGAAATTTGAAGAGTAGTAATTGCTTAGAACATGCAAAGAGACTCTTACTTGGACACGCTTTGGAGTTTTAAGCAACGTCGACGAGTTTATAATTCGAGCTCAAAAGTGGATCGAATTAAACAATTCATGTTTATTCTTCCGAGGTTTAAGGAAATTACGATCTAACCCTTCTGATTACAAATCATATGCCTCGGATTTGGACTTACGATTTTGCCCTTCCTAGTTGCGTCTCTAGTTGCCCAATCACGCCAATGATTGATGTCTAGTTATTTCCTATGTAATATACTATACTAAGTAATTACCTAAAGCCTCCCTACGTAATTATTTATTTATAGGGATGTTTTTTCATTTGTTTTGAGGACAAATGAAATTTGCTAGATTTTGTTGATGTTGCATATTTGTACATTTAATTCTAGATTTGTATGTATAATCATAAGTTTATGTAGAAAATTATGTCATTTTACTAGTACAGAATTATCTTTTTCATGCTGTTTTTAATATTTCGTGAAAAATCTGAAAGAAATTGCAAACTGATAATATTAAAATTATTTTCTAATTTTATAAGATTGAAAATTAAAATTCAAATAAAATATTTTTACGAATTATTATCTTTTATTATTTTAAATTTCGAATAATTTATAAATTTTACTCTTTATAACGAAAATCTTTAGTTTCTTGTTGAGACTATTTAATATTTCAAGCTCAAGTATTTCATATTTTAAATTGGAAAGTTTGCTCAAACAACCTTGGAAAGTTAGTTTTGCACTAAAACAATCTTCCCCTTAAAAAGTTGTGTTTTTAGAAATTTTTATCCGTTTTACCCCTATTTGCCTTGATAACAAAAAACGTATTTACGAAACTGCCATTAATAAATCGGCGGGAACTTTTCCCGCCAAAGAAAATAAATCTACCATTCTGTAATGGTAGATTTATATACGAACGGTAGACTTATTTTTTGAGCGGTAGATTTATATACGAATGGTAGACTTATTTGTCCCTTTGGTGGTAGAGATGTTTCCGAATGGTAGACTTATTAGGGTGATTGGTAGATTTATTATTTTCAGTGGTAGATTTATTTTGGAGCAGTAGACTTATTTTGTGATTGGTAGATTTATTTCCGAAGATTGGTAGATTTGTTTTCTTTAACGGTAGAGTTAAATTTGCATGGTAGATTTATTTTTGCGATCGGTAGACTTATTATAGTGGTGGTAGATTTATACTAGTGGACTATAGTGGTAGACTTATTATAGTGGTGGTAGATTTATACTGAGTGTAGATTTAATATTTTCGACGGTAGACTTATTCAATCTTTTCCCCGTTTACTAGAACAACTTCCCGAAAAACATCGGTAGAGTTATTTTTTCTGTTTACCTTATGGTAGATTTTTTTTTTGAATGGTAGACTTATTATCTGAAGATGGTTGTCATAAAGTTGTGGTAGACTTATTATCCAACGATGGTTGTTCATATAGTTGTGGTAGACTTGTTATCTGACATAGGTTATTCAAACAACGATGTTGTGGTAGACTTGTTATCTGACCTAGGTTATTCAAACAACCCTGTGGTGGTAGACTTGTTATGTGACTTAGGTTCATCAAACAAAAATGTTGTGGTAGACTTGTTATGTGACTTAGGTTTTTCAAACAACAATGTTGTGGTAGACTTGTTATCTGATTTTGGCTCTTTAAACAATGTAGTGGTAGATTTGTTATCTGAATTTGGCTCACTAAACAATGTAGTGGTAGATTTGTTATTTGAGTTAGCTTCTTTAAACACTGTTGTGGTAGACTTGTTATCTGACTTAGGTTCTTTAAACAATGTGGCGGTAGACTTATTATTTGACTTAAGTTCTTTGAATAATGTTATGGTAGACTTATTATCTGACTTAGGTTCTTTAAATAATGTTGTGGTAGACTTATTATCTTTCTCATGGATAAAAGGTGCATTGGAGACAGATTATATAGCGAGCAAATTTCTAGAGTACATAAATTCTGCCAATTCATTGCACTGAACAAAGAATAAATCTACAATCAATGAAAAACAAATCTACCATAACAGAAAAACAAATCTACCATACCATTAAACAGAGAATAAATCTACCATCAAACATAAATTTATAAGTTATCCACGACCTCTGCCTTTTCCGCCACCACCGGTGAAGCCTCCATGTCCACCAAATGAACCACCATCAGCGGCGATTCCTTGAATCGGAGTACCGTCTGATCTAGTGTGATATGTCTCGACATCGTAAAATGTCAAAATAAATCTACCATAGAACATAAATAACTCTACCATGAGACACAAATAAATCTACCATTACAGAACAATAAATCTACCATAACAGAATAAACTTTCTACCAAATTAAACTACCACCACCATCTCTGAATCCAACAAATCCACGATCTCCGCCTCTTCCGCCACCATCTCCGAAGCCTCCACGTCCACCTGATGGACCAGCATCAGAGGCGGTTCCTTAAACCAGAGTATCATATGGTCCATTGTGGTCCGTCTCGACATCATAAATTTTCAAAAGAAATCTACCATGGAACATAAATAACTCTACCATGACACAAATAAATCTACCATGACAGAACAATAAATCTACCATGACAGAACAAACTTCCTACCAAATTAAACTACAATTACCAACGCCGAATCCAACAGATCCATGAACTTCGCCTCTTCTGCCACCACCTCCAAACCTCCGCGTCTACCAAAATAAATCTACCAACAAAGAAAAACAAATCTACCATTAAACTAGAATAAATCTACCATCAAAGAAAAACTACCATACCATTGAACATAGAATAAATCTACCATGACAGAACAAACTTCCTACTAAATTAAACTACAATTACCAACGCCGAATCCAACAGATCCATGACCTCCGCCTCTTCCGCCACCACCTCCAAAGCCTCCACGTCTACCAAAATAAATCTACCAACAAAGAAAAACAAATTTACCATCAAACTAGAATAAATCTACCATCAAAGAAAAACTACCATACCATTAAACATAGAATAAATCTACTATGACCGAACAAACTTTCTACCAAATTAAACTACCATTACCACCGCCGAATCCAATAGATCCACGGCTTCCGCTTCTTTTGCCACCACCTCCGAAGCCTCCACGTCCATCAGAATAAATCTACCATCAAAGAAAAATAAATCTACGATCAAAGAAAAACAAGTCTACCATCAAAGAAAAACAAGTCTACCATCAAGAACATGAACTCAGAAATCGAATCGGAACAAAACCACCGATACGAAGCCGAAATTCTAATTACATGTTGTTGAATGCACCAGAACTTTCGAAAAGTGCACGAGAACAAGAACAAACCCAGAAATCGCCGGAAGCACAAGAACACGGTTGAGAGAAGAGAAACGAAGAAAAGAAACGAAGAGAAGAGAAGTTGAGAGAAGCCCGAAACTTACCTTTGGAGTCTCCGGCGCCGGAGACGAAGAAATCGCCGGAGAAGACGAAGAAACACGGTTGTGTCGTCGTCGGGGTCGCTCACGGGTTTTTTTTCGTCGTTGAAAATAACAAGAAAAAAAGTGAGAAATTTTTTTTATACAAAACCTAATTTTTTTTTTCGATGGCATTTCTGTAATAAAGAAAACATCACAAGGTTTATAAGACTTTTCATGTGGTGACTTCTCTACAAGGTTGTTTTAGTTATTAATAGACTTTTCAAAGTTGTTCTAGTTATTATCTCTTTTAAATTTGGTCACCATTTTTATTTTTTTTGTTCAACAAATTTGGTCACCATTCATATAATACGATTTAATTGGATGATAAAAAGAGGTAACAGTTTTGCTTGCCTTCTTCTCTTATCATATGACGTGAGGAGACTTTTATATACGGAAAAACATATCATTGGGCACATGTCACTCAAACAATATATTAGTATTTAGTACGAATTTATATACTGATTTATAAATTTAAAAATGGTCTACAATTGAAAGATGTGTGGTCATCTCTTCTACCTAGGCGACATCTACTATTGTACTCTATTTATCGTTTTTACTTGTAAATTAAATTATTGTTATCTTAAATCATTTTGGGAACGTAAAGGCCAACGCACTGAATAGTGAATATTAGTGGTTTGGCAAAACAAACACCCTTTGAAAAATCAAAAACCAAATATATTGGTCAGCACTAAAAAAATATTAAATCTACACGCCGCTTGTAATTTTTATATCTTTAGGCCGTTTTTCAAGAGTTAAATTTATCAATGTTGTTTTTGTATTTCTTTTTTTTTTTCGATTTGGATAACTAGTCAATCGATAATATTCTAAGAAAAAGTTTTGGTTGACAAAAAAAAAATCTTATTATATAAAGTTTGATGCGTCAAATATATATAATAATTAACACGATCGGAACACATGTCAAATTGGTCGAACCGAAATTTTGACGTGTTAAATTTATTTTCAATTAAATTTTGACAATATATATCATACAAATCCATTTTTTAAAAAAATTTATATATCTTTTTTTTTAAACAACTAAGCGCTTTAAAATTTTCTCATAAGAATATTAATTAATACACATATATTTTTTTTAACTCAAATAAACTTAGGTTTACATACCCAAATCTTTAAAAATTGTGATATTTTGTTTTTATATAATTTTTTTTCTTTCTCGATCTTCTCACCAAACTTTCCACAAATTTTACTTCAGCTTAAATAACATTGATTACTCTATTTTTCGATAAGTGTGATAGATTATGACGATATGTGTTAGTTTGTGAGATTAATAAAGAATTATAACCATATCTTTGGTTTTGTTTTATTGTTTACAACATAAATATCATCACTTCATTGATTACTAAAAATTTATCGTCATATTATATTACGTCTTATCCAAAAATCGGAGGTAATAATTTTTTAGAAACTGATGAATTTATAGGGATGGACTTTCTACTACTTGATGAATATGTTAGCATCTTTTTATTTCATATCAATAAGAGTGTTAATACAGTATAATTTTATTTTAACGTAGAAAAAATACTCCCTCCGTTCCAAAATATAAGTTGTTTTACCTAAAAGCACAAAGATTAATAAACTACTTTTTCTTATAAAAAATATCATTTAATAGACATAATAAATATAATATAATCAAACCTAAAAAAGACTACAGAATATTATTGGTCACACAATATTCAATAAAGATGAAAAATACTTAGGATTCACAAAACAACTTATATTTTGAAACAAAAAAAATATCCAAAACAACTTATATTTTGGAACGGAGGGAATACTATTTAAGGCTTTGCGCATCATTAGCTTCTTGCAATTTGGAAAACAATTGTGAAAAAGTCTTTTGAAATTTTATTTAACGTATTTTAGTAGTTGAATGAAATAGGAAGAAGAATAAGTCGATCCTCTACAATAAAGGTAAAGGGAAAGTCTAGAGGAGTATGACGAAATGATAGTCCGTCTCCGAACATGACCGAATTTTCTTCCGTGGTTTTCGCCGTCACGCTAGTTCCAAAACTATATTCAAAATTAGTATTACAATTATGATCACAAAACCAACTACGTTTCAAGCAAGTAACAATGCGCATAAATATTTATATACGTATTTGCGAAATGTTATTATGTGCACGTATAAGACTTGGAAAGCAAGCAGGAAAATTGCCTTCGGACTTCAAAGAGAAAAGGGAGCTTCTATCGTTAACTAGTATTCTCTCTCTTCCAAATTAGTTTTCATTCTACATTTTTCACACAAATTCAAAAAATAATTACAAATTTGGTTTTACCCCTATTTAATCATGGTGAAAATTTTAATACAGTATATGATTGTAAAATTGCGTTTTCCCCCCCGACCAGTATGTCGTAAATGATGTAGTTAAAAAGAGCAAAGTTTGGGAAAAAAAAAATAAACAAAGAAGGCGCCAAATTTTAATGATGTTGCATTATCTCTTAAACAAGATCACACACTTGCCGACTAAATAGACAATGGAAAAGATTGTATGTATCTTCTCGGTCCTTAGGGCATCTCCAATCCACTCTAAATCCTACTCTAAAATGAAGTTTGAAAACATTCACCGAGTCATATAACACTAAAATGGCCATAACAGAGGACCCGGCGATAAAGTAGAAAGCGATAAAGCGATAAAGTGCGATTGTCTAGGAGATAAAGTATCGTCATCGGCTGCCGTCCGTCGTCGACTTCTCCGGCGACAAATTTTTCAAGAATCTTCTTTCACATGCCCTTCTCTCCTCATGGGGAAGAAAAAACACAAAAAACCCTCTCCATCCAAAAGTTCTTCTTCCAAATCGAGCTCGAAATTGAAATCAAAAAGGTCAATTGCTCCTTGCAATTCTCCGCCGGGTAATGATGGATCTCTTCCGGTTTCAATCACCATAAGTCCAAATCAGGTGCACGATGGGATTACAACCGATTATGCTTCGACCCACTCTCTCAGATCCGAGTCTCCTAAGGTAACCCATGTTGCTCCTGTGATCGTTAATCCTTCAACAGATCCAGAACCAACAACACCGCAAAAACTGTCCGAGGTAGGATAAGTCTTAGCCACTCCGATTGTCAAAGCCACTGTTGTCAATGTATCCATCGAGTCAGATACATCTAAAGGTTCCCAGTCACCTGTTCAACCAGCTGACACGTGGTACTCCTTGGTCAAAGGGAACACTAAACAACTTCGAAAGAAAGGTATTGCTTACACTCTACCATCTGGTGAACCATGCGTGAAGATATCCAACTCTGTTATTGAGAGAAACAAAACCTCTTGGGAGTGCTTTGTTCTAGGGCAATTCTTTGCAGATCCTCCTTCCCAAGGCATTATTCATAACATAGTTAACATAATCTAATGTCTCTATGGCTTAGATAGTTGGCTTCTGCAAAGTTTTCTTAGCCAATCTTGTTTTTTCCTTTTTTTGCCAAGATGGGTTAGACTTTAGATTTCACTTACTTTGTAAAATCTTCTTTCATTCATTTTTTTTTATTAATCTCGAAGTTCGGGCTTAAACCTTAATCTCCGTGGGTCCAAAGTCAGCATTTATTCCACTCTCTTTGAGAAGTCCCTCCTCCCAATTGATAATAAAAATTACAAAGTAATAATAAAAATTCATATTAGAAAAAATATTTAGCCAACACAATTAAAATGCAATAAAAAAAATTTAAATACCATGAAATTTATTAATAGAAAATAATGAAATTAAGATAAGTAACAGAAAATATATATTATAGTTAATGATTTAATAATTTAAGTCATCAAAAAAAATCCCCAAATGAAGAAGAGGAATGTAGAGCTTGTTGATGTTGTTGTTGCTCGACACTTTTTTATAATAAAATTTTAATTAAAATAATATTATGATTTTAGTGAATTAATGTTAATTATAAAATAGTTGGGTAAAATATGTAATTTTGATAAATTAAGGATTAAATGAAAAGGTATATAGTAAGAATATTCTTTTTTAAAATGAAAAATAGAGTAGTGGGTTGTGAAAAATCCTTATTTTGAAATAGAATTACTTTATTTTAGAGTGAAAAATAGGGTAATAGATTGGGGATGATTTTAGCTTTTTAAGTATTAACTATCGATGATAACGATCTTAATAATACGTTTTCTAAAATCATATATCTACGTTGACTTTAGAGGCAATTATACACCATATCTACGTTGACATATAATTTATTGACATCAGCAGGTTAATGGTTAGTAGTCAATACTTAATGCTGTACTACTATCTTCTCGTTTCGTAATATTTGATGTTTTGAAATTTGTACATTATTTAAGAAATAAAATAAATTATCTCTTATTCTCCACAACTTATTTCTTACGTGTAGTGAGTAAAACAAACAAATGATAATGATAGAGTACTAAACATATAATAATTTATCCCATAACTTGGTAAGACATCATATTAAAAGAAAAGAAGGAAAAAAAATAAAAACTTCTTTTTGTATGAAACAGATATATAAATAACAACGCAATCATATATTTTGAACGGTTTCATTATTATTAATTTATCAAATCAAATTATTAATCAAAAGATACCACTATAACTGATAACTTAATTTGACAGAAAATTACTTATATATGGGAAATCAAAAGCCCAAAAACATGTATAGCAAGCCAAATAGTCATATAGCAGATCAAATAGTCTGTCTTTAAATTAATAGAACGGGAAATTAGTGATAAAGAGAAACTAGGGAGACAATTTTGTAGACTTCGGAACTCGGCGAAGAGAATCGATAACGGAGTCATTCCTCTTGATGCTGAATGATATCCACCAAGTATGAGCAATTTAAATTTAATGTTTTTCAAATTTAGATTTAATGTTTTTTGTTAAGTATCAACTATCAAACGTAATTTAGTATTAAGTTTTGTCATATATCGATCGTAATTTAGTAGTACTAAGTTTTCTCATATATCAAACGTGGCAGTGGAGCAATTAATAAAATCTTAATAGAAAGTATAAAACTAAAGTATTGCATTAACCGAATTAAACACACAAAGTTTACTATATGCTTATATTATTTTTTTAGATCTAAAGAATATGGATATGGTGGGATGTGATACTAGAAGCTGCGAAACGCCATCCGAAACTCATGGGCATGGCTGCTCATGTGGCACACCGTTTCTGACGACTACACAACAAACTTGATGTAATAAGGGCATTTCCGTCAAGCCCCATCGAAATTTCGAAACGACGATAAGGGCATTTGCGTAATTTAACAGAAGTCAAGAAACGCGCGCGTGATTGTGCGGATGGCATATTCGCATATACCGCATGGAATGATACTTAACGTGGAGGGGATATCCTCTCAACATGTCGGGACCCACATTCTGATGCCACGTATGTTTGTACGGGGATATAGTGACGTGGTAATGTTGGTGTTGTTTCAAGAAGATCTACTTGTCCCTCGATGACGCTCAAACAAATGAATGCTAGCCTTGGGTTCGAATCGACTGGTTGTTTATTCGATTATTAAAATTGGTTAGTGTCATACACTAGACACGAGCCTCCACTTAAACTAATTACAATCTTTGTTAATGTTAGGTCATATGCATATGAGCATATCAATGCCACGAATTAGATCACAAAAAGAAAAGAGAAATACATGAGAAACTTTTACCTGATTAAAGGGAAATTTTGTGACTTATTATCAGAATGTACATTCTTTTCTTTTTTATATGTTTTGCAATTCCAAAGTTTACTTCTATTTGGAAAGTGTGTATTATATACCTTAAACTCAGAGTATGAGTATCAATAGTTGGCCTTATACATGTAGTTGAAAAATATTATGGAACAGAAATCCAAAATTAATTTTACCGTTTGTAAAAGAAATACCAACTACTTATTTAAGTGTATTTTCTGTTCAACAATATGACAGTTTTGAAGTCGGCAACAAAGTATGATAGTATGTTTAGACAAACCCTCCGTACGTTACCCATAATATTTCCTTACTAAACTTTAAACAAACGTTTGTGTTTATAGATTCGAAGTAATGAAGTTTTATATTTGAAACAAATTAGTAATCGTTCGTCACCAAGTTGATTTTTTTTTTAAATATCTAACATGCATTTCTTTCTCAATAAAAAGAAAAATAAATTTCTATTTTGCGTCTCATTCTCTGTTATCCAGAGTCTTGCTAATGAATCCAAGTTATCCACATATATGGCTGTGACCTCATTACACATATCCGTTACTCCTTTGAAAATATTTCATGACCACAAGAAATATTTCCTCCATTTAATTTAAAGATGTCATAAGAAACAAAATTGAATGAACAATGCAGATCACTTACTTCTACGTGGATTGTGACCAAGACAAATGACTGTATAGAGAAGTCCAGCTCGTAACGAATACATTTGTTTCTTTCTAGGACTAATATTTAATACCAGAAATTATTACTTAGCAATTCGTGTTTAACCGAAGAATATGATTGTGACTGGTGAACACTAGCTAGATTAGTTGAGAGAAATTAAGAAGGAAGGAAATAGGAGGGAACAAAACACTTTATGGGTAAATATTGTTTGGTCATGGTTACATATTGAACATACAATAAGGATCAAATAGAGCAGTCCACTAATAATTCTCTGTAAGTACCATGAAGTAAAACGTTTTTGTTTTATCATATGGGCCAATATGTGAACTGCTAAGTCTCTCTCCATTTCCAAAAATAGACACAACCCAAGATTGAACGGATAATGAGTATTTACTTCTTTTTCTGTTTCGTTTTCTTCTTTTTTTTAATGGTCGAGGGAAAATCACTCAACTTTTATTAAAATATAAAGTATTACATGCAAACTTGTCTTAATCGAATCAGCCCATTAGCGTCATCTCTTAAGATCGTAGCAACATCTAAAGGAACCAACTCCAAATTATAAAACTCAACGGTAAAGAATACGCATAGTTTGCTAATCCATCAGCAAAATAATTAGCTTCCTATACACGTGACCAATACGGACTATCAAGTCCTTCAATAAAAAGTCATGACACAGACGTACCAGGAAAAATAGCGGGTGCGAGTCCTTTATCCCTTCCTTAAGAAACCCGACCACCATCTCCAAATCCACCTCTAAATCCAACTTCCTCACTCCTTTCCCCCAAATTAAGTACATCCCATAATACACTCCCCAAAGTTCCGCTTGCGGAGCCGAGCATCGGCCTATATTTACCACAAAACCACCACACCATCCACTACTACTATCCCGTAGAACGCCACCAGCCGTTGCAAGTCCAGGATTCCCTCGTGCTGCACCATCAATATTCAATTTTATCCAATCCGACATGGGTGGTAACCAACGGATATTCTGATCTATTCGGTGCACAATCCCTCTTCTTACCTGTTCTTTTAAGTTCACTGCATCTACTTCATTCGCCATTTCTTTGATGAACCGAACTCTATCCTTCCACAACCTAGTATCACCAAAAACATTACCACACCTCCATTTCCATGCCCACCAAACCGCTAAGGAAAACAACACATCCCATGAACCCTCGCAAGTCCTAACTACCTCCTTTAGATTATCATACACCCATTCCAGCACGGATTGTGCGAAAAACACTTGCTTCTTACCATCGGGGACTACTCTAAGCCAAATTCCTCTCATAGCCGGGCAAACTCTTAGAATATGAATCATCGATTCTACACCTCCTTTACAAACCGAGCACACCTCCGTAGTACTAATATGTCTTCGAAATCGCTCTTGGTTTGTCATTAAAGCTTGATTACCAACCAACCATAGAAATACCCTAACTCTCTCTGGGACTTTGACCTTCCAAACCCTCCCATAAAAATGTGTTAAAACTTGTCCCGACATCACTTGTCTCGTGAGTAATGAATAGGCTGATTTAACCGAGAACCTACCATCCTCGGTCTCTCCCTAAGCCAATCTATCCATCGCTCCGGTGACATTATCTTCGAAATCGCTCTTGGTTCGTCTTCTGTATATTAAAAAAAAAGTAGTAGGCTAATTTTTGCTTTGGCATCACTACAAATTTTCTAACATTTTTAATTTTTAAACTTTTCATTTATTTAACTCTACAATACTCATTAGCAAACACATTTATTTACATACATACTCTAAATCTAATTACCAAATACATTTGAATATTTATATACTAGTCAAATATATTTGTTTCGAAATCAATACATGTATATAATAAATTTATAAACTTGCCATTAATAAATATATAATCCAACAAAATTAAAATAAATTAATTTTCATTTTTATTTAAAATCTGAGAACATGTAAAATAATTTTTCAAAATATATTTTAATAATAATTAATATATAACTAGACATATTTAAGATTCAAAAAAATATTTGTTTATCTTTGAAAACATATGCGTTAGCAACTAATAATTTGGTACATACAAAAATATACTAAAACTAAAACTATATGAGTAATCTTCTATATATTAAAAAAAAAATTCTAATATATAATTTTTTTAATTTTCCCGTAAAAAAACTATTACATATTTTAGTCAAAAATATCATTTTAATTAGACAAAGATAAATAAATATAGATAAAATTATTTAACTAAATCAAGTAATACTGTATCACAATAATACATGGGGCAATTGCAAATATGCCACACATGGCAAAATTTAATCAAATATGTCATGTTCACAAAATCATTACGAGCGTGCACTACAAGAAAACTGTATTTTAGCGTCGGAATTTAGCGTCGAATTTATTCCGACGCTATTTTAGTGTCGATTTTGCGTCGTAATGGCGTCCATAACACATTTCGATGCTAAATCGTCGCTAATTAGGGACGAAACATTTCAAAGCTAAATCGACGCTATATCGCGTCGATTTAGCATCGGAAGTCTAAGTTCGACGCTAAATCGATGCAAATTTAGCGTCGATTTAGCGTCGAAAGCATAGCGTCGAATATTGGCGTCGATAACACAATTCGATGCCAAATCGTCACTTATTAGGGACGAAATATTTCGAAGCTAAATCGACGCTATATTGCGTTGATTTAGCATCGATTTAGCATCGAAAGTCTAAGTTTGACGCTAAATCGATGCAAATTTAGCGTCGAACGCATAGCATCGAATATTGCGTTGAATTTGGTAGGTAGATGATACATTTAACACGGGTTCACGTACTTATTTAGCGTCGTTTAGAAATGACACAAAAACGACGCGAATTCCATGCAAAATCGACGCAAAGAAATTCGATGCTAATGCGATGCTAATATTCGATGCAAAACCGATGCTAAAATCTCCTATATATACCCACCCACCACCACCGTAAGGAATCATTTCAGAAGTTCAAAAAAAAAAAAATTTCAATTCCGAAAAAAAAAAAATCTTTTCTCCCAATTTTTTTTTTAAAATGGGCGATATATACGAACTAAGACGTTTGATGTATCGATGTAAAGATGAAAATGGAGGCCTTTCAGAAGAGTTCCTCAACGGCCTTGAAATTTTCATGGCTCAAGCGAGTAGTGTGCCTACAATTCAACGGACCGGAGTGATGGTGTGCCCGTGTCGGAAGTGCAAAAATTCGAGGTCACAGACAATTGATACAGTTGGTACGCATTTATTTAATAAAGGGTTCACACCTGAGTATTATGTTTGGTTTTATCATGGAGAAGGATATGAAGATGAAACTTCGGGTAGTACTAGTTACCAACCTATGGATCAGGGTCAGGGTTATTCGAATGAACAATATGATCGGCATCAATTTGTTATAGAAAATGATGATCATGATGTCGGGTTAGAGCATAATAGGTTCGAAGAAATGGTAACCAACGCAAATTTAGCATCGATTTAGCGTTGAACGCATAGCGTCGAATATTGCGTTAAATTTGGTAGGTAGATGACACATTTAACACGGGTTCACGTACTTATTTAGCGTCGTTTAGAAATGACACAAAAACGACGCGAATTCCATGCGAAATCGACGCAAAGGAATTCGATGCTAATGCGATGCTAATATTCGATGCAAAATCGATGCTAAGATCTCCTATATATACCCACCCACCACCACCGTAAGGAATCATTTCAGAAGTTCAAAAAAAAAAAATTTCAATTCCGAAAAAAAAAAAAAATCTTTTCTCCCAAATTTTTTTTTTAAAATGGGCGATATATACGAACTAAGACGTTGGATGTATCGATGTAAAGATGAAAATGGAGGCCTTTCAGAAGAGTTCCTCAACGGCCTTGAAATTTTCATGGCTCAAGCTAGTAGTGTGCCTACAATTCAACGGACCGGAGTGATGGTGTGCCCGTGTCGGAAGTGCAAAAATTCGAGGTCACAGACAATTGATACAGTTGGTACGCATTTATTTAATAGAGGGTTCACACCTGAGTATTATGTTTGGTTTTATCATGGAGAAGGATATGAAGATGAAACTTCGGGTAGTACTAGTTACCAACCTGTGGATCAGGGTCAAGGTTATTCGAATGAACAATATGATCGACATCAATTTGTTATAGAAAATGATGATCATGATGTCGGGTTAGAGCATAATAGGTTCGAAGAAATGGTAACCGATGCATTTCCTGGAGTTATGTCTACTCTTATTGTTGCTGAGGAACCCAATTTAGATGCAAATTTTTTTTTATGATATGATTGATTTTGCAAAACAACCAATCTATGAAGGTTGTAGGGAAGGTCTGTCTAAATTATCGTTGACATCTAGGATGATGACAATAAAGTCTGATCATAATCAATCTGAGAGTTGCATGGATGATTGGGCATCTCTTCTAAGAGAATATTTGCCAGAGGGTAATCAAGCTGCTGAGTCATATTATGACATACATAAACTAGTCTCTATTTTAGGATTACCCTCGCAGATGATAGATGTTTGCATTGACAATTGCATGATATTTTGGAAAGATGATGAAGATCTGCAAGAATGTCGATTTTGCCACAAACCAAGATTTAAGCCCCAAGGAGATGGTAGAAAAGTGCCGTACCAGAGAATGTGGTACCTGCCCATAACAAATAGGCTACAAAGGTTATACCATTCAGAACGCACAGCTGCATCAATGAGGTGGCATGCGGAACATTCAACTATTGAAGGAGAAGTTCATCATCCTTCTGATGCAAAAGCTTGGAAACATTTCAAATCAGTACACTCTAATTTTGCTAAAGAGAAGCGCAATGTTTATCTTGGCCTATGTACAAATGGTTTTAGTCCGTTCGGTATGTCTAGCAGGCAATATTCTTTGTGGCCGGTTATATTGACACCTTATAACCTTCCGCCTGATATGTGCATGCAGAGGGAATTTCTGTTTTTGAGTATTTTAATCCCTGGTCCGAAGCATCCAAGAAGATCTATTGATGTGTTTTTACAGCCGCTGATTCACGAGTTGAACATGTTGTGGTCTCATGGGGTTTGTACTTTTGATTACTCTAGGAAAAAGAATTTTACCATGCAAGCTGTGCTTATGTGGACGATAAGCTTTTTTCCAGCCTATGGAATGTTATCTTGTTGGACAACACATGGTAGGTTATCATGTCCGTATTGCCAAAATGAAACAGATGCATTCCAACTAAAAAATGGTAGAAAATCTTGTTGGTTTGATTGTCACCGGAGGTTTCTCCCTATGAACCATCCATACCGGGGGAACAGGAGGTTATTCACAAAGGGCAAACGTGTACGTATCCCCCACCTCCATATCTTTCAGAAGAAAAAATTGAAAGTCAACTTGATTATTGGAGAGCTCAAGACACAGCAAAACGTGGTGGTAACTGGCTTAATATTCCGACCAATCTCTCAGATGGATACCTTGAAGAACATAATTGGCATAAGAAGAGCATTTTCTGGGATCTACCGTACTGGAATGATCATCTATTGCGTCACAATCTTGATGTCATGCACATTGAGAAAAAAAATTTCGATAACATCATGCACACTATCTTAAACGTTCCAGGCAGATCTAAAGACAACTTAAAGTCTAGACTGGATTTGCCTCTTATATGCTCTAGAGTTGAGTTACATCTCACGGGAGATGGGAGAGCTCTAGTACCTAGCTTTAGATTGTCAAGCGAAGGCAAACCAACATTCTTCAACTGGGTTTTCACCGAAGTTAAGTTCCCAGATGGATATGTGTCAAAACTCTCTAAGTCTGTGGAGCAAGGGAAAAAAATTTATGTTATGAAGAGTCATGATTGTCATGTGTTTATGCAGAGATTATTGCCTTTCGCCTTTGCAGAACTTTTGCCAACGAACGTGCATGAATCACATGCAGATATATTTTCTATGAAGATATTTAAATATCTAAACAAATTATGTGTCGAAAATTACATTTGTGTTTTGGTTGATATTGGATTTTGGGTTTAGGTGTTGGAGCATTTTTTCGAGATCTGTGTGTGCAAACTCTGACTCAGGATGGAATTCAACAACTAAACAATAACATCGCAATATTGTTGTGCAAATTAGAGAAGATATTCCCTCCATCTTTCTTTGATGTGATGGAGCATCTTCCTGTCCATCTTCCTCACGAAGCCGATTTAGGAGGGCCCTTTCGAGAGATTCATGAAACACTTAAAAGGAAAGGCAAAAAACCTGGCAAGGGTTGAGGGATCAATTGTTGCGGGAAGTTTAACTGAAGAAACCTCTCATTTTAGCTCATATTACTTCCCTCCAACTGTCCGGACACGAAAAAGAGCTCCACGTAGGTACGACGATGGTGACATCGCATAAACATATTCAGTTTCAGATGTCCCAGATATATTCTGTTTAGTTGGTAGGCATGCCGGAATCATAAGAGAACAAGACTGGTCCTCGCACGAAGACTATAATTGTGCACACACATATATTCTCTTACAATGCGACGAAGTTAGCCCATTTCTGAGGTACATATTATAATTACCAACAATGGATTCAGGTCAAAAGGGTTATTTTCGTACTTATATATGATTTGAAACATTTGTTATAACCATATTTTCTATTAGTGAATTCATTCGCCAAGTTAACGAGGCTTTCCCAAATGCATCCGCCGGTGAGATTGAAAAACGTAAAGATCTACACTTTGCTAAATGGTTGAGGACTCAGGTATATAAGTTAAACACAAAATTATATATATCTAGTTTCTATAAAAACCTATATATATAATTTATGTATATACTACTATATTTAAAATGTGTATTCTGTATTTGCCAGGTTGATTATGGAGACACGTCATACCCTGTGTGGTTTAGAGAGTTGATCCAAGGTCCGTTGGAGAAAGTTACGTCATCTCCAATGTATTTTACACGAGGCTATGTGTTTCATACGTTCAAACGTGGGAAAAATAGAGCAACTGCGAACTATAGTGTGGTAGTTCGAGCCGGGGACACGGATTTTTATGGCATTATACAAGACATTATTCAAGTACAATTTCCTGGTTTGGTTAACTTAAAGTGCACCCTTTTCAAATGCGAGTGGTTTTATCCAGTTGCCGGGCGAGGGGTTCGAGTAGGAAAGTTTGGTGTCATCGATGTTAATGGATCGCGTTCTTATGCAAAGTATGATCCATTTGTCCTTGCATCACAAGCGGATCAAGTATGTTTCATTTCATATCCACGTGTCAGAAAAACAGGGATTTCATGGTTATTTGTGCTTAAAATAGCACCCAGAGGAATGATAGTTGAATCCGACGATGCTCCTATGCATAATGAAACTGCCGTGGATCTAACAACTCTAGAAGAAGATATAGACAACATCATTCTTATAGATCCGCAAAATCGAGAAGCTGAAATATTTCCGGATGCTACTGATGCAGAAAACCCCGAAGACGAGTTTGCAAACGAGAGTGGAGAAAGTAACGATGAGGATGACGACAACTCAAATGACGATTCAGAGTGAAGCATATATTAGTGTTTTTATTTCATTTGTATTTATTTTTCCGAATATTTCTAATTTTTTAGAATATTATTATTTATGAATATTTTTATTTAAAAAAAAAAAATTATTCCGGTCGACACTAATTAGTTCGATGTTAGATTGTTATCGAATTCATGTGATTGTTATCGTTATATGTTGTGAACATAAAATCTTTAAATGGGTAAGAAAGTTTCTTTACCCTAAACCCTAAACATAAAATTTCTTTCATTTTGCGTCGAATTAGCATCGAAATCACTAGAATTCAACGCTAATTCGATGCTATTAAACAACATTAGCGTCGAATTCATGTGATTTGACGCAAATTCGACGCTAAATGAATATTTTTTTTTACGTTAATTTTATTTTATATATTAGTAATGAAATATCAATATGTACATTTTGTTATAATTTGTTATATATTTGTTATAAATTTTTAATGAAATGGATTTAGGAAATTTGATATGAAAAAATTCATATCATTGTTATCGTTATATGTTGCGGTTTTAAAATCTTTAAATGGTTAAGATTGTTATCGTATATGTTTCGGTTTCTTTACCCTAAACCCTAAACGTAAAATTTGTTTCATTTAGCGTCGAAGTAGCATCGAAATCATATGAATTTGACGCTAATTCGATGCTATTAAACAACATTTGCGTCGAATAGCGTCAAATTCATCTGATTTCGATGCTACTTCGACGCTAATTGAAACAAATTTTACGTTTAGGGTTTAGGGTATAAACAATAAAAGATTAAACGTCGACGATTCAGAGTGAAGCTACAATGTTATCTATATTCGAACATTTAATTGCGAACATAATAGTATGTTTTTATAATTCGATGTTACAAATGCATGTAATTAAGGACTTTTATTTCAAAAAACTATATAGGTTTACATATATATATCATCATAACCCTATATGAACCAAATATGTAATTTCAAATTTCAAAATTTGAAATTATTCTATTATAGCAAAGATTGAAATGGCTAAATAGTTTTCGTACCAGTGGCGGTTTCGTTACCCTAAACCCCAAACGTAAAATTTGTTCCAGTTAGCGTCGAATTTGCATCTAATTAACATCGATTCGACGCTAACTGAAATTTTTTTACGTTTGGGTTTAGGGTAACGAGTGTTAATTGCATCAAATTAATTTGATCCGACGCAAAACCGACGCTTTATTGAATTAATTTGAGTAAACCAAAGGCGGTAAACCGAAAAAATTCAGATTTAGTTGGCTAAACCAATGGCGCCAAACCAAAAAAATTTGATTTTGCGTCGAATTAGCGTCGAATTGGTTCGAGATTCGACGCTAAATCAAAATTTTTCCCATCTAACCGGCGGTAAACTTTATTCTCCGTGGGAAAGCGGAGAAATATTTTACAATATTTAAATGTAATCCGACGCTAATTCGACGCTAAGTATTTTGATTTAGCGTCGGATTAGCGTCGGTTCATGAATTTTGTAACGCAGACCCAAGCCTCTTCTCCACCTCCGGTTTCTGCAATTCCGAGCCTCTTCTCTCCGCCGACGGATTCCGAGCCTCTTCTCCACCTCTCCTCTCCTCTGCCTCTCCCTCTCCTCCGACGGATTCCAAAACACCACCACCGTAGCGTCGAATTTCTTTCGACGGATTTCTTCTCCTCCTCCTCCCCCTCCTCATTCGGATTCTGAAACACCACCACCGTAGGGGTCGAATCTCCTCAAATCGATCCTTCTCCTCCTTCTCCTCCTTCTCCTCCTCCTCCTCCGACGGATTCGTCCTCCTCCTCCGACGGATTCTGATGGTAATTTTTTTTTATGTTGTTTTAATTTTTGTTAACCAATATTAGTAATTTGTTATAACTCATGAAATAGATTTTAGGAAAAAATGTAGGAAATTGATTTTAGGAAATGGAAAATAATTTAGATTTGATAAGTTATGGAATTGAATTTAGATTTGATAAATTATGAAATTGAATTTAGATTTGATAAGTTATAGATTTGAATTTATATTTGATAAGTTATGGAATTGAATTTAGATTTTTTGAAATTTATTTATGTAAAGTCAAATAAAACAAATTTATGAGTTTTAGGATTTTAAAATAATTATTTAAAATTAAAAAAGAATTTACAAGTTCTTTTTCGAAAATATAAAATTATTTCCTAAATGTTAAATTTATGGATTTATGTGTGTGTATTCATATATTATATATAGAATTTAAGAATCGATGAATTGTTCTATCAACTTATTTTACAAGTTTTTAATTTGTTTTATTTTGTAGGCGGATCGACCTCTTCCTCCTTCATACGGAGAGTTATTTGGCGAGGATGCTACGATTCCCAGATCCGATGGTCGTCGCGGATCCGGATCAGGATCGGGGTCGGGTTCGCAGGCTGCGAACTATCATCCACGAGTTCCGCCACGAGATCCGCCACGAGCTCCGCCACGACCTCCGCCACCGCCTCAGCCAGAGCCAGGAGAAGACGAAGTTGTTGATCCCGATGACCACATTGAGGCCCCTCCACCGCCAAACGCGCCTCTTATGATGCTTATTTCTGAGCTTCTCCGCCAACCTGGACGTGAGACACGGGTTAGGGTTCTCCATCCGATGAGGCCTCCTGGTACATTATGGTATGATTTAATTTTTTTGCAAAATTACTAATTAAATTTGTTTTGGGTAATTAGTTTTTAACTACAATTTATAATTAAATTATTAACATTTTAATATTTTGTTTAATAGGTTTAGCGATAACAAGGTTTCAAGTTCGGTCACCAAGGCAATCAGAGCCCACTTCACTATGTCGCATGCTAATTGGAGGCAGACGCCGCAACATCTTCGGGATATTTGGTTCGTGTCATGGGCGGTAAGTCATTTTATATTATTTACTTTTATTTATTACATTATTTGATTTTAAATTTATTCATAACATTAATCGTATTTTTGTAGCAAGGGTGGCATTGGGAGGAACCTCTTGCTTTCGAAGTGCAAGCGGCGTTCGAGAAGAAGGCGCTAAAGTGTCTCAACGGTTACGTCACTAACTTGAAGAAAGTGTGGGGCAAGAAAGGCAATGAGGCGAAGCCACTCGGGATGGATCCCGATGTTTGGTCGGGCCTAGTGCAGTTTTGGGAGGATCCCAAATCGGTGGTTAAATCGGAGAAGTGTTCTGCACCCTGTCTCACGCAGGTGGCTGAAGGAGATGGACCTTCAAAGCATTGTGCGGGTCAATCATCATACGCCACAATACGACTGAATATGGTAATATTTTAATTAAATTAATATATTTGATTATTTATATTTTAAATATTTATTTATTATATATTTCATTTTTACCAATGTTTATTTTTGTTTAACAGGCTGATGGCGGTGATCTTCTTCCGATGGTTCGATTGATGGAGAAAACTCATCGGAGGAAGGATGGGACGTTTGTTACCGCTCAAGCGGAACAAACGTTCAACGCGTACAATGCACGACTAGCAGAGCTAGATGAGTCTGTCCACTCTACGATGGGTCTCGAAGATTTCGATAGACTTTACGAGGAGGTAATTTATTAGGTTCTTATATTATATTATAACTTATTTTTTATTATAATTTTATTGTATAACACTTTTATTTTATAGGTTACGAACGATGGGTGTTGGATCCATCAAGGATGTCCCGGCAGCTTGTTTGTCTTCTCAATATTCTTACTCTCCAGGTTCGTCTCAGCCGCGTTTGACCGCTCAGTTGGAAGCTGCTAATGCTTAGATTTGGCAGCTAAAGACGAAACAAGCGAAGCAGAGGACTGGTCTCTCGACATTGACCAGTCTCTTTGACATCATTGCAGTGGATAACCCAACATTAGCCACTGCCTTGCAAGGCATACATCGTCCTCCACCGCCTCCTACACCTCCCGGTCCAACGGAGTTCGAACAAGAATCCGAAGATATGATTCGAGAAGATCTCATCAACCTAAGGACCCAACAACCGCCGTCGAATTAGCGTTTTAATTTCATTTGTATCGGATAATTTTATTTTATAATATTTTTAATTTGTATAATATTTTATAATAATTTTTTGTAATATTTTCATATTTTTTTAATTTTTTTTACCATTCGACGCTAAATAGATGCTTATATAGCGTCGAATTAGCGTCGAACTATTGTGTCGAATTGTTTCGACGCTAATTCGACGCTAATATAGCGTCAAATTAGCGTCGAAATACTGTGTCGGATTATTTCGACGCTTATTCGACGCTATATTAGCGTCGAAATATTGTGTCGGATTGTTTCGACGCTAATTGGACGCTAAATTAGCGTCTAAATATTGTGCCGGAGTAGCGTCGAATGTTCGACGCTAATTTAGCGTCCAATTAGCGTTGAAATGAATTGCGACGCAAAAATAGCATCGAAAGTGAATTAGCGTCAACGATTTAGCGTCGAAATGTATTTCGACGCTAAGTGGTTTTATCGTCGATTTAGTGTCGAAATATGCCGACGCTAAATCAGTGTTTTCTTGTAGTGGTGCCACTGTTCACTGACTTAATGAAAAAAAAAATCTCACTTTCTCTCTCATCTCTCTCACGTCCAGATCCAAAATTTTTTCTCTCACAAAATTCTCTTCTTTGAAATTGCAAATTGAATTTGGGTTATGGATCTAGAGTTTTCGATTCTCTCTCTAACTCCATTGGACGCAAACGCAGCGAGGATAGATCATGTAAATCTCTGTAAATTGCTTAAATCGATTTTGATTTCCTGAATTTGGAAGAAGAAGAAGAAGAAGAAGAAGAAGAAGAAGAAGAAGAAGAAGAAGAAGAAGAAGAAGAAGAAGAAGAAGAAGAAGAAGAAGAAGAAGAAGAAGAAGAAGAAGAAGAAGAAGAAGAAGAAGAAGAAGAAGAAGAAGAAGAAGAAGAAGAAGAAGAAGAAGAAGAAGAAGAAGAAGAAGAAGAAGAAGAAGGTTTTGGTTATTTTTAGGGTTTTCCCATTTTTATAAAGTTTTAAACAGTTTTATAAGACTTTTTTACATGTCATTAAAAATTAAATAGTTAAATAATTTATAAGGTTTTTAAAAGGTTTATAAGGGTTTTAAAAGGTTTATAAGGTTTCTAAAGTTTTTGAAAGGTTTATAAGATTGTTTAAAAACCTTATAAAACTTTATAAACAGTTTTATGCGGTTTTAAATAGTTTTATAAGGTTTTTTTAACAGTTTTACTAAACTTTTTAAAAATATTATAATTTTTTTTTAACAGTTTTATAAGATTTTTTTAACAGTTTTATAATCCTCCTCCTCCTCTCCTCCTCTTCCTCGATCTATAATACATACTATAACAAACAAATTACTATGCAATAAAAGTACACACACAATTCATTTTATGAGATACTTTTGATGCCTAATAATATCAATATTTTTTACCCATGTTTCTATTTCTATGTAATCAAACAATTTAAAAATTAATTTAACGGTATCTAGAATTGCCCTTAAACATATGTATATATAAGTATTAACCTAGTCTTCAATTATTTGCCTAACTTGATGTGGCCTTAAGGATTTTAAAAAATAAAACTTGATATGTCCTTTTAAGTGACACTTTGATGAACGATAGAATAGCCTCTTCTTGTTTTATGACGACCGATTGGGTTATGAGTTTCCTCTCTATCAATATCTTTTTGTTTGTTTGAAAACGCTAAAGTATGGGCATCGAGAAGGTTCGAACGTGGGACACATATGATGTGATGCCTTTCACTGCCGTAAATCGGTTAGAAAAATATCAAATTGTAATCTGTTTTATTTTTGAATTTTCTATTTCGGTTAAATATTTGCTATATGCCTCTATATACAGGGCCGTGCCTAATGTGTTATCAAAAAGGTATTGGTCTTGGGGCCCCGAATAATATGTAAATTTCAGGGACCCCAGAATTTCAAAAGTTAGTAGTAGTTAAGTGGTTTAAGTCAGTCTAACATTCAATCTACGGATCTAAGATCGAAACTCCAATGATGCAACTTTTTTTTTTGTAGTTTTATTGTTGGTTTATTTGTTAACCCATTTAACTTAACCCAAAGATTCTAATTATTATTTTTTTCTCACATCCACCGAACAATCAACAAATCTGCAACAACCAAATTGAAATCAAATTTAAGCTTCTCCCTCAAATTCATCTGTCTTCTTCGGTTCTTCCGTTGGTACGACTCTTTTTTTTTAGCGTTAAGATATTTTTTATTGGTTTTAGATTTTATTATTTTTGTTTTTGTTTTAAGTAACTTCTATTGTTCAAAACTATTTTACAAAAAAAAAAATCAAAGGACCTCTTTTTTTAACTGGCCTTGAGCTTCTACAAGTCTAGGAACGGTACTGTCTATGAGGAAGCAAATGATATTTTTGGCAGTTGATCCCAAAAAAAAAAAATGATATTTTTGGCAATATATTTAGGGAATTTATTGTTTGTGCACTTACTCGTCGAACTAATAGATATGCGCATTTGTTATTTTTGCAATTTGTAGAGGTAAATTGGTTCTTTAGGAAACTTCTTTTTCCTAGAACTCAATTTCACGGCCTCTGGGGTTACTTTGATTGCGGAAATCATGCAAGTCCACATGCTTTATATTTCTTCCTGCATGATTCATCATGGTTATGTACTTATGTTGAATAGTTGCATGAAGGTTCGGTCTAGAATACAAACGGACTAAGTAATGGGTTCAGTAAATGTTTTTGAGCGTTACAAACTTTATATATGTATATATACATTGATTATATTTTTAAAGCCATCAAAATTACTTTTTACAAAACAGATTTTAAAATAAAATATTTAACTGATTTTTTGAAAAATTAACATAATTTGAAATTTTGAATGATAAATATAAAAGCTTTAAATTTTTTTATTTAAGCAACTATTGGCATAGTACCGACCCTGGTTGCATGCTTTGTATGTGGTGTTGTTGAGGATTCACCTAGATCTAACTCATGATCTAAGCACTAACTTCTCCAAACGATGAACTTATAATCAACTCACACGAACTATTAACACGAATAAGCAAGAAGAATAATCAAGACACACGATTTGGTTACCCAGAGCTTCGCCACCGATGTGGTGTAAAACTACTGCTCTGGAGCCGGCTAAGACCAGAAATTCACTATCAGGAAGATCGAGCTCTCTAATGCAGAGATAATACTCGGGAAAGAAAATATATTTTTGCCGTGATTCCCAAGTCTAACAACTTAATCTCTTTTATAGTAAACAAGAGATTAAACCGACTTAACATAAGGGAAAACCTAATCTAGTTTGGACTTGCCTAAAACCAGAACAATCCAAACTCACCAAGGCCCACTTATCATAACTTAGTCTTAAACACAAAGACTTAATCTTTACTAAACATTACAGAGCTAAACACATGTTAACAATCTCCACCTTGTTTAGTCTCTGAAACTTTAATACCTTCCAATCTTCAAACACCTTCCTGATCTTCTGTGAATCCTTCCATGTCTTTAACCACCCGCGAGTGAGCCCATACAGCTCTTATTAGTTCTTGAGAACTTTAAGTAAGTCCAACGCAACATTGAACTTACCTACCAGAACCACCTTCGTCAAAATATCTGCAAGGTTCCTACTTGTATAAATCTTCATGACTTCGACTTCCTTTGCCTCAATTATGTCTCGAACAAAATTGAGCTTGGTTGCCATGTGCTTAGCCCTTTCGTGAAAAACATTGTTCTTGGCTAAACATTGTTCTTACCTTCTTCAAATATTCGGCTTGAGACAAGTACAAAACCTCCTTCTCTCGGTCTCTAATGATATCCATACCTAGAATCCTTCTTGTTGGACCTAGATCCTTCATTTCAAATGCAGCACTCAACTGCATCTTTAACTCTTTTACCTCGGCTATATCAGCTCCAGCTATGAGCATATCATCAACGTATAACAAAAGATATATAAAATTTCCCTCATTCACTTCTCTTATATACACACACTGATCATGCTCACTTCTCTTAAAACCTTGTAGTTTCATAACTTGATCAAATTTCTTATTCCATTGTCTAGGAGATTGCTTGAGCCCATATAATGACTTCTTGAGAAGGCACACATAATCCGGATGTCTCTTATCCTCAAATCCTTCAGGCTGAGACATATACAAATCCTCCTCCAAATCACCATGTAAGAAGGCTGTCTTAACATCCATTTGCTCAAGTTCCAAGTCTAAATTCACTACAACTGAAAGCAATGTTCTTATGGACACATGCTTAACCACAAGAGCGAAAACCTCTTGATAATCAATCCCTTCTTGCTGCGTAAAACCACGAGCGACGAGCCTAGCCTTATGTCTCATGGCTCTGTCTCTACAATTCCAGGTTTCAGTTTAAACAACCATCTAGAACTTATAATCTGTCTTCCTTCAGGTCTAGGAACCAAAATCCAAGTCTTATTCCTGTCTAGTGAATCCTTTTCTTCAAAATAAGCTGCGGTCCACAACTCCTTATCAATACTTTCCATAGCTTCTGCAAAACTTTGTGGCTCATTGGCTTCAATAACTTTGGCTGCAGAAAATGCAAAAGCTAAAACTCCATCTTCGGTAGAACGATCCTCCATAGCTAGAGCATAAGTAAAACCACTCTCTTCTATCAACCTTGCAGGCTTCTTAACAATCCTTTTAGGTCTCTTAGGAAATCTAGACGTACTTTGTTTATTCAAAACAAATTTAAGTCCAAGTTGTTCTACTCTTGTATCATCATCACTTAGATCAACAACTTCTGATATAACTCCACCTCGAGGAATACTTACCTCATCCTCAATACTATCAGTCACATACTCATTTTCCTTTGAGCTCTTAGCCTCTGTGACATCTACCAACTTCGCTCCACCTTGAGATGAAACTCGGTTCTTCTTTAACCAACCAGATGTTTCAATTTCCGAAACAATCTTCTCATTGGGTTTCTTCTTTATCAAACTAGACATTTCAATCTCCGGAAAAATCTTCTCAGTAGATTTCTTCTGATTTCCAAACGATTCATTCAAATCCTTATAAACCATCTCCTCATGAAACTTCACATTCCTGCTTACAATACACTTCTTTTCATCAAGCAACCATATCTTATACCCTTTGGTACCTGGAGGATAACCAATGAATTTTCCTTTAACAGCTTTTGGCTTCAACTTCCCTTGATCCATGTAAACATAATCAACTGATCCAAAATTCTTGAGATGTTTGTATCCTGGCTTCTTACTTAACCATAACTCTTCTGGAGTTTTAAAACCAATCACAGACGATGGAAACCTATTGATAATATACACTGACACAACAGCTGCCTCAGCCCAGAAGCTTTCATCTAAACCAGACTCATTCAATAAACACCTCACTTTCTCCATAATCATTATGTTCATTCTCTCAGCTACACCGTTTTGCTGAGGGGTATAGGCACATGTCTGATGTCTCTCTATCCCATGAGCTTTACAATGATCATCAAAAGCTTTATTACAAAACTCAAGTCCATTATCCGTTCTTAAACACTTAACCTTTCTATCCGTTTTAGTCTTAACAAAAACTTGCCATTCTCTAAAACTGGAAAAGGTTTCATTCTTGGACTTAAGAAAATAAATCCACACCTTTCTCGAATAGTCATCAATAATGGATAAAAAGTAATGACATCATGACTCAGAAGCTTCAATATTCGGAGAACCCCATAGATCACAATGAACGTATTCCAATATATGAGTTGAATCATGCTTTCCAGACTCAAAACTCACTTTCTTGGCTTTCCCTAACACACAATGCTCGCAGAAGAACTCATTTCCGATCTCTTTCCTTTTAAGAACACCTTCTCTAACCAGAACTTGCATATTCTTGTAACTCATGTGGCCAAGTCGACTATGCCACACTGGAACATGTCCCGTTTTATTCTCAAGCAGATATACTTCACCAGTAACAGTCTCACCGTCCAAGACATACAATCCATTATGTATAGCTGCTCTTAAAGCTACCTTCCCATTCTTGTGAAAAATCTTTTTACCATCACCACCAGTATGGTGAAAACCTAACTTATCCAAAGTAGGAGTAGAGATCAAATTTCTTCTAAGATTCGGCACATACCTCACATTCTGAAGCACCTTGATGGAGCCTCCATGAGTATTAATCCTGATAGTACTGGTGCCTTGTGATTCAACAGTCCTGAAATCACCAAGTAAAATCTTACTGGATCCTTTTTCTTCAAATTCAAAGAACCAATCTCTTCTGGAAGTCATGTGATATGTACATCCAGAATCAATCACCCAATTATCATTACAATCAGCTTCTGATACATTCAACACCGTACCAGTTTCAAGCTGTTCTACTAGCACTCCAGCTTCACCATCAACATCACTTTCATATCTTTTCTTTCTTGCAAAACAATCCTTCTTTAGATGTCTTTCCTTCCTGCAATACCAACAAATCACCTTAGAGCCGGTCTTGGACCTACTCCTAGATCTTCCATTCTGATTTGGTTGACCCCTGTTGAACTGACTTCCTCTCTCCTTCGTGTATAATGCAGTAGCCTGACCTCTCTCACCTAGTTTTTCAGCCAACTCTCTTTCCCGTGACTTAGCCGAAGAGATAACTTCCTCCAAAGTCAGAGAATCTCTACCATACTTTAATGTATGCTTTAGTTGATCAAAACTAGTAGGTAATGAGCTCAAGAACAATATTGCTTGCACTTCCTCAGATACACTAACATGAAGATTGTGTAGCTCTGCAACAATCTTAAGAAATTCGTCCACATTCGCATCCACAGACCTTGACTCATCAGTCTTGAACGTGTAGAATTTCAGTTGCATATAAATTCTATTTGGCAAGGTAGTTGCCATGTATAACCGGTCAAGAAGAGACCACATAGCAGCCGCAGTTTCACAGTGTTGAATCTTCCTAAGGACATTATCACTAACATACAAGATAATCAAGTTCTTTGCCCTATCCGATTGCTCAATCTTATCCGGGTCAGGAACTAACTTCATACCTGGAGTGGCTTGTACCACTGGAGTCGATAGAGTCATTGTTCCAGCTGCTGGATCATCTGTCTCAGATGGATCCGTTACTACAGGCTTCTTTTCTTCTGCCTTCGTCAAGGGAACTTCCCTCATCAACGTTTCATCCGTGAGTATATTCTTTAAACCAAGAATACCAAAGGTTGCCATCATCATGATCTTCCATATCTGAAAATCACCGGAGCCATCAAACCTCTCCACCTCAATCCTAGGGTTCGACATTAAGATCTTTAGCCGAAGCTCTGATACCAACTGTTGAGGATTTACCAAGATCTAACTCAGGATCTAAGCACTAACTTCTCTAAACGATGAACTTATAATCAACTCACACGAACTATTAACACGAATAAGCAAAAAGAATAATCAAGACACACGATTTGGTTACCCAGAGCTTCGTCACCGATGTGGTGTAAAACTACTGCTCTAGAGCCGGCTAAGACCAGCAATTCACTATCAGGAAGATCGAGCTCTCTAATGCAGAGATAATACTCGGGAAAAAAATATGTTTTTGCCGTGATTCCCAAGTCTAACAACTTAATCTCTATTATAGTAAACAAGAGATTAAAGTGACTTAACATAAGGGAAAACCTAATCTAGTTTGGACTTGCCTAAAACCAGAACAATCCAAACTCACCAAGGCCCACTTATCATAACTTAGTCTTAAACACAAAGACTTAATTTTCACTAAACGTTACAGAGCTAAACACATGTTAACAGGTGTCAATGTAACTTAATCTCTAGTGTCTACCTTGATCGATTTGTTTCTGATTCGAATGTGTCAGTATAACACTATTTCTTTGAATTTTATGTTGACAAAGCTTTTCGAACTCCCAAGGATTGTGGCTATATTTTTCAGTTTGGAGCCCAAGCCCAAGCTTTAGCCAAACTTAAGCCCATTAGTGCAAACAATCGTACTTATCAACACATTCTCCAAGGCTAGATCAATCAATTGTAAACTTATCTTCAATTTTGTTACAAGAAACCTAAAATGATTGAAATACGAGATTTATTTTAACAAAAAAATCAGAATAATAGTTAAAGTTTCTTCCACACATAATTACGACAATTTTTTTTTTTTTTTTTTTACACCAAGCTTTAATATCAAACAAGAGACAACTAGAGCAAGTAGTAACCACCACAAAGCAATCATCTTGATTCTTAAACTCAAACCTCAAAAACAAAAAACAAAAAACAAAAAACGATTACTTCCAACACAAACATCACTTGTGGCTTACATCTTCTTCATCATCTCCATAACTTCATATTTTTTCTCTCCTCCTCTTGGTCGTGATCTTATTTCCGCGGCCGTAACCAATGTCTTTGGACACGTTGGACAAGCTAGTTGTGTTCTTGGCCAAGAGAGACGGAATAGACAAGCTTGTGAAGACATTCCAATACGTGTCTAAGCTCGCTTGTTGGCACGTTGAAGCCACGCGACCCGACGCGGCCGAGAGGTTTAAGAAGTGGGAGGTCGCGTCCGGTCTCAGCCGCAAAGCCTTCAGGTCCCACACCCTTCTTATCACTTTCTCTACATAACGGCATAATCGTAATATATATAGTTGAAGGTTTGGCTGAAAATGTAGAGTCTAGTAAATGAAATGATTTTATTTCATTCCACTTCTTGATTAATAATATCGTATCTCATCTAGCAAATTTGAATAGTCACTAGTAAGATTCTTATTATATAGTACATGAAGAATAGAATTGAATAGGTATGTTGTATATTTCACACTAAATATCATTGTTAATCGATATGGTCGAATTACGCGATACAGGACTGGGAGGTCTCTAACGGGATTCAATGCGCTGAGACGAAACTCTGGTGCAACCCCTACAATCCGTTTCTTGGCGGTCCTAGCCAATTCAGGAGAGATGGTTTACTTCTTCTTTGATCACTTTCATTGGTTATCAAGAATCGGTACATTAGACCCCAAGATCGCCAAGAGAATGAGTTTCATCTCCGCTTTTGGCGAATCTTTTGGCTACATTTTCTTCATCATCATTGATTGCATCTTCATAAGGCAAAGAGTCCAATCCTTGAAAAAACTCCGGTATCCAAACGATGAATCGAAAGAAGAAATCAACGAGAAAATTAAGGAGATTCGGGGTGATATAGTGATGAGGCTGATGGGAATTTCAGCCAACATTGCGGATTTGCTTATCGCATTGGCGGAAATTCAACCGAACCCGTTTTGTAACCACACACTTACACTCGGTATAAGTGGTTTAGTTTCCGCTTGGGCCGGTTGGTATAGGAATTGGCCATCGTGAGATGTAAATGAGATCTAAGTAATGTATTTATATACTTCATATATGTTGTTTTGAATGAACATAGCGAACGTGTAATACTCACTTGAATATATGCACAACTCAGTTTACAATTTCAAAGGCCAAATCTAAAAACAAATAAAACTAAGGGTATGAAAAAGTATAATTTATGTACGTGGGGGTACTTCTGAAATTTATAATTTTTAAAAAAAAACTGTAAATAACTTCCCCACTTCTCACACATTCGCCAGTAAAACCCGTTTTTGTGTAGGAACGGTTAATATTTTTACCGTTCTCTTAATATTTATAGATTTATCAACGTTCACTTTAACAACAGAAACAGAGAGGAAGTTATTGAACGAAATTGATGAGAAGAATGATTCCAACATCGTTATCGACTAAGTTTCAAGGAGTAATAAGTATGAATGCTTTCAGGTGTTATGTTTCTGAATTTATCTCTACCTTCTTCTTCGTCCTCGCAGCCGTTGGATCCGTCATGGCTTCAAGTAATTTTACTAATCCGTTTCTAATATGAAAATCTTCTTTTGATTAGTAAAGAAATGTTTAATCGTGTTTTTTTTTTCTTAATCAGGGAAGTTGATGAATGGTGATGTGACGGGTCCGTTTAGTGTATTAATGCCGGCGATTGCGAATGCGTTTGCGTTATCTTCATCGGTTTACATCTCTTGGAACGTTTCTGGTGGTCATGTAAATCCAGCGATCACGTTTGGAATGGCGGTTGCTGGTCGGATTAGCGTTCCAACCGCTATGTTTTATTGGACTTCACAGATGATTGCTTCTGTTATGGCTTGCCTTGTCCTTAAAGTTACCGTCGTCGAAATGGTAATTTAACATTTGCGTTTTGTATTTAGTTACTTTTTGTCTTTGCTTTGTGTATATATAAAATCTATGTTTGAATGTATCAGCATGTTCCGATCTATAAGATCGCCGGAGAAATGACGGGATTTGGAGCATCAGTTCTTGAAGGTGTTTTAGCGTTCGTCCTGGTCTATACCGTGTTCACGGCTAACGACCCGAGGCGGGGAGTACCCTCGGCTATGGGACCGATATTTATCGGGTTTGTTGCGGGAGCCAATGTTCTAGCCGCTGGTCCGTTCTCTGGAGGTTCGATGAACCCGGCTTGTGCCTTTGGGTCGGCCATGGTTTATGGAAGCTTCAAGAACCAAGCCGTGTATTGGGTCGGGCCTTTGCTCGGAGGAGCAACCGCTGCTTTGGTATATGACAATGTGGTGGTTCCGGCAGAAGATGATCGTGGTTCATCCACCGGAGAAGCCGTTGAAGTGTAATGAACTTACTTGTTTAGTTTTAGTATATGTTGATGTAGAGCTTTCTAGTTTTTTTCAGTTTCTGATTTGTAGTTGACTTGATCTTTGATTTGTTGAATGGTAATAGTAGTAGATTTCATTACAAACAATTTACTATTATTTTTGTTACAAAGTATATTTATATAACTTTGTTTTCCAAGCTAAGTCGATAATTTTGGATATAAATAAAATTTTCAAAAGTACCATTTAGGTCTTAGTTCTTCTTCCTTGTCGGTTAAGTCACGATACTGATACAATTCTGCGCCAGAAGTGCCAATGGGCAATGTTGGTCTGATAAATACTTCAACTGGTTTTGGGACACTCACACAAAGACTTATCTCATGCTCTGCATCATTGAGATCTCTTGGTTCGGAATCTTGTGTTCTGCGGATTGGTTCGATTGAAATCCATCCTAACCCAGAAATCGCCACATCACTAGCCGGTCTGATAAAGAAATGTGTTACATTATTTGAAGGTTATACCAAGACATATAGGAAAAGATAATAAGCCGATTATTTCACCTTTGTGGATCGTTAAATTCGATACGTAGTAAACGGTGAGACTGTAATCCTTTCCACTCTTGCATCTGATGTTTCTTCCCTGATGGAGGTGTGAGAAGCACACCAAGTTCTTTCTGCAGATCAAATGAGTACCAAGGAAACTGGTAAAGTTTGTCTTCGAATCAGGAACAAAGTAGATATTGATGGTGTATGAAACTTACCTGGTAAAATTCGGTTGCTGTTTTGGTTGGGACTACATGAATCTCAAGAGCCTTTGGTCCATAGAATGTGAAACATGTTTCTGGTAGAGCCTGCAATAGGTCAAGTATGTAATGGTTTTAACATTCCACTCTGAAACATAATTTCACATTCCGGTAATAGCATTACCTTCAAGATGTCAATCCTAGCGAGACCTCCCCAAAAAAATGAATAACCGTTTAAGCTCTCACCCTTGGGACTACTTGATGATTGAGTTGGCAATGTCGAAATCTGTAAGGAATAACGCACAATAAAATCATTTAACTGATGCAATGGTAAGGTACTCTTTTGACAGGGTGTAAACCAGTAGACTTACATCGAAAGACTGGGCTCTAAGCCGATTTTGAGGAGCAAGGGCGGGTAAATCATCTGAATGAACAACAGCTGCTTGCCTGTGGTGTAGATGCACGCCAGGTGTATCATACAACTTCTGTTGTGATTAGGTATTCATTTAGTAGAATGTCTACTCGTGGAAATTTTGGAAAGTTATAGAATCTGGTGATGGTTTAAGGTTATACCTCTCCTCCAAGGAAGGCGTTGATCTGAATTGGACCCAAGGTGGTTCCAGGGACAGCAGATTGAATTGGTTTGTACTTTTGTGCCATTGCTGCAACGGGATCCCTTTCGGCCATTGTTTCTATATAATGAAGTTTACAGACAATCAAACTCCAACTATCTTTATAGATGCAAACTGAATCGTGAAGAAATTGGCCCTGATAGATATTAGGTGAAAGCAGCACCAAGAAAAAGCATAGGTAACTCTTCAAGCAAATACAAACTGTAACAACAAGTCACGTAAACAGAATGGAGAACAAATGAATGACTTACTCAGCAAAGCATTGATGAATGCTGACTTTCCAACGTTAGCTGCACCCTGTGAAACCATAAACAAATGATGAATAGATATTTGTCAGACCGTTTAAGACGTTTCTTTAAAAATGCACATCCTCTATCTTCTGTAAACAAATTTATGAATTGGTGTAAACAAATTTACTGGTCATAAAAAGAAAATCAAACTGGTTCAATAAGCATTGCCTCTTCTCTCAATTAAGATACGATAAGCTTATAAGTAAGAAACAACAACTTGCATCGGTCAGCTATAAGTCTAATAACTCAATCTCGTTTTCGGTTGGTAAGAAAGTTGAGAATCCAGACATACCAGAATGTAGACATCTCGTCCCTGAAACAAAAACGGGAATGGAGAGGTTAGTTTGCACAAGATAAATGAATCGGAATATTATCCGATATTGAGCCATAATCGAAACAAGAGAAATCTTTGGGAATTAGTGATTGAGACAGCTGTAAGGTGTATAGCATATGCTACCTTTTTCTCCTTCTGGATTTCTGATGCAACTCCGCTAACTCCGTCCAGAGACTTTGAACTTGTGAGATGGACACTCAAGACACTGTAAAATTATATCCATCTAAATCAGACACTAGGTCCAGTAACATTAAGTCATCAACAAACCTAGTAGATAAGTACTTGATACCTACTTAAGCTTTTTCTTTGTGGTTACTTCTACAACCCAATCGCCAATACAGTTCATATCAGTTCCTTTTGGAAGAAGATCAATCTAACAGCACAAACCACAGTTATTTCCCCGAGAAAAGCTGTAAAGAATTGAAGAAGTAGACATGTTTGTAAAGCTTTACCTTAGTTATAACTAGTATTATCGGATTAGCCCCAACTAAGTCACGGACACGAGCTAAAAAACTACCATTAAAATCCACAATGTCAACCTGCAAGAGGTTCCCAGTGAACAACAAAGGCATTTGCATTAAATCATACAGACTGTTGATGATTTACTCACCAGTTTGACAATCAACGCCTTTTCGTGGCGCAAATGAGAAAGTTTCTCGCGTAGTTCATCAGCCGATACAAATTGTTTTCCACCAGGATAACCTCCATTGCCACCTACTGCTGTAATCATATGTCCATGAGATAAGAGCTGACATCTTCCACAGATTATGGTTCTTAACTGGTGATGCTTCTTCTTCTACAATACCAAGATTCCATATTCGAATTCACCAATTCATCAAACAACTAAGTAAATTGAGGTGCTGAAACTTGGAAATTGTAAAAATCGAAACTGATTCATACCAAATCGTAAGTAACGAGATCGACGAATCCCGGAGAATCGACATCGGAAGTTTGTAACGGAGCTCCGCAGCCGTAGCAACATGAGACGGAGGTGTCAACAACTTTCCGTACAATCTCCTTCTTCTTCTCTTTTTTGAGCTTTCTCTTCACAACTTTCTGAGCATCATGAGCTCGTTGATTCTCCAGAAACCTCTCTCCAGGAGTCGGAGCAGCCGCCGCGAATCCGTCGTGTTCTGAAACCGCCGATTCTGAATCGTTGATGGATTTGCAGACGATTAGCGTCGTCGGCTTTCGGTAAATCACGGTGAGAGAGTGTTCACGTCGAGGAAGAGAAGGAAACGTCGAGAGTGTCCTTAACGCCATTGTTGTGATTTCTCAGATAATAATAATAATCAGTGTTATCTAAAACTCTTCCAAGAGAGAAAGAGAAACTCTAGCTGGTTCAGAGTCCGGTTTATTTCGGTATGGTTCAGATTTTGAAAAATTGATTTCGGTTTGGATTCAGATGAATTTTAGGTTCGGTTTCCGCGCTTTTGCTACTAAAATCAAAAATTCCCCAATTTTTGAAAAAATTCAAATTCGCTCTTAATAATTTTCTCAGAGGAAAAACGAATCGACTTTTTAGATTCACTTTTTAGATTCGTCTCTGCTTCTTTTCTTTCAACGGTTAGATTTTGTCTCTGCAATTTCAGTTTGGGGATTAAGCTAGTTCTGGGTTACGAATCGAAATCCGTTTCTAGGGTTTATGGGTTTAGCTTCTCATTTCGCTTTTTAGGGTAAATTTGGGGAAGAAGAAGAACGAAGATGCATATAAAGGAGATTTGCTTGGATGGATTCAAATCTTACGCGACGAGGACGGTGGTTCCGGGTTTTGACCCTCAGTTCAACGCGATTACGGGTCTGAACGGATCCGGGAAATCGAACATCCTCGATTCGATCTGCTTCGTTCTGGGTATCACTAATCTTCAACAAGTACGAGCTGCTAATCTACAGGAACTCGTTTACAAGCAAGGACAAGCTGGGATTACGAGAGCTACTGTGTCCGTTACTTTCGACAACTCCGAGAGGAAGAAGAGTCCTCTCGGCTACGAAGATCACCCGGAGATAACAGTAACTAGACAAGTATGTCTCATTTCTCTTTGAATTGGGAATCTCAACCAAAAACTTAGAAATTGGATATCATGTTAGTTCGTGTAGATGATGTTATAAGGCTTATTATGGTGACAATGGTTTCTCAATTTTGTTACTTTTGCTTAAGATTGAACTGTCTTCTTTGTGTCTTTGGCTTTTGAAGATTGTAGTTGGTGGAAGGAATAAGTATTTGATCAATGGGAAGCTTGCACAACCAAGTCAAGTCCAGAATCTTTTCCACTCGGTGCAGCTTAACGTCAACAATCCGCATTTTCTCATTATGCAAGGGCGTATCACCAAAGTTTTAAACATGAAGCCACCGGAGATTTTGTCGATGCTTGAAGAAGCTGCTGGTACAAGAATGTACGAAAACAAGAAAGAGGCTGCGTTAAAGACGCTAGAGAAGAAGCAGACCAAGGTTGACGAGATTAATAAGCTTCTTGAGTTAGAGATATTGCCGGCTTTGGAGAAGCTGAGGAAAGAAAAGGCACAGTATATGCAGTGGGCTAATGGTAACGCGGAGCTTGATCGGCTGAAGAGGTTCTGTATCGCTTTTGAATATGTTCAAGCTGAGAAGATTAGAGATAATTCTCTTCATGGGGTTGAAGAAATGAAGACGAAAATGACAAGTATTGACGAAGAGACGGGGAAGACACAGGGAGAGATAGTGGAACTGGAGAAACAAATAAAAGCTTTGACTCAGGCTAGGGAGGCTAGTATGGGGGGAGAAGTCAAAACTTTGTCTGACAAAGTGGATTCACTGTCTAATGAAGTGACACGTGAAGTATCCAAGCTTAATAATATGGAGGATACCTTTCAAGGCGAAGAAAAGAATGCCGAAAAGGTAAGCTGACATGTCTTACTTGGGTTGGAATTGGAACTATTATAGATATCCTCATGATTTCTGACAATTTTTTGTGTTGCCAGATTGTCCATAACATAGAAGATTTGAAGAAATCTGTAGAAGAGAGAGTTTCTGCTTTGAAGAAGTCCGACGAAGGAGCAGCCGATCTAAAACGGAAATTTCAGGAACTTTCCACTATATTGGAAGAGTGTGAAAGAGAACACCAGGTAGTACCACCAAAGAAGAGTCTTTATTTACTAATTATCTAAACTATCTTGTATGTTAACTGGATTTAAGTCTCTTGATAATTAGGGTGTAATGGCTGGTAAAAGTAATGGAGATGAAGAGAAATGCCTCGAAGATCAACTACGTGATGCCAAGGTTTCTGTTGGGACTGCTGAAACGGAACTGAAGCAGCTGACTACCAAAATTAGTCATTGTGAAAAGGAGCTAAAAGAGAAAAAGTCCCAGTTAATGTCTAAACGAGACGAAGCTGCTGCAGTAGAAAATGAACTTGATGCTAGAAAAAAAGATGTCGAAAGTGTAAAAAAGGCACTTGATTCTCTTCCCTATAAAGAGGGTCAGATGGAAGCATTGGAGAAGGTTAGCATGCTTGTTCTTTGACTTTTTTCCTTCATCTGGTACATAAAGAATACATATGTGACTGAAATTTTCTCTTAGGAACGAGGATCGGAACTTGAAGTTGGGCAAAAGCTGAAAGATATATTGCGCAATCTTTCCGCTCAGTTAGCAAATGTTCAGTTTACATACCGTGATCCAGTGAAGGACTTTGATCGATCAAAGGTGAAAGGTGTGGTTGCAAAACTGATAAAAGTAAATGATTGGTCCTCAATGACAGCTTTGGAGGTAAGTGGCGTATTATCTTATTGTGATAAAAGCTCATATTTGACAGATCATTTGAATTTTCTAACATGACTATATTTCAGGTTACCGCTGGTGGGAAGCTATTCAATGTTGTTGTAGACACAGAAGATACTGGAAAACAACTTCTTCAAAAGGGTGATCTTCGGAGAAGAGTTACAATTATTCCTCTCAACAAAATCCAATCTCACCTAGTTCCACCTACAACCCGGAAAGCCGCTGTTAGATTGGTATATCAATTTGTTTTTATTCTACTGTCAAATTCAACTCCTTTTTCCTTGTTCCTTGCTGATTTTACTAACTTTTCAGGTTGGAGAGGGTAATGCAGAATTGGCACTTTCTTTAGTTGGTTACAGCGACGAATTAGAGGTAGGCTGATACATATGTATCATCCACTAATTTATTACATTTCTGCTAACCTTATCATGCAACACAGACAATAATTTTATTGAAATCATGAGCTGTGTAACTGCTGATTCTAGGTTTGAGAACATTTAGTTATAGACTGACTGATACCATGAGTCAATGACTTCATTTTTATTTGATATTTTCTAATGTCTTGCAGAATGCCATGGGATATGTTTTTGGTTCCACTTTTGTTTGCAAAACTACTGATGCGGCTAAGGAAGTAAGTATTTTCCAGACATTATTTTACGAAAGTCTATGCATGTTGTGGCGAAGATATATCCTCATAAAATTCTAGATCGTTAATGAACATAATTGAGGGAGATATTTGCAAGTTGACCTCTTGATAAGAAATAATGTCACACATTTCTAGGGGTGTGTTTTGTTGCTATCCTATAGAGTACGTGTGTTCTGACTATGTGTTCGCAGAGGATGTTGTAGAGGTGTTTTTTAATACCTTAAGATACATTTTCAGCTGCGCCTCTGTTGTATAGTCTCTTACTGAACCTTCTCTCTGATTGTTTAAGTGAAAATTGCTACACATGTCAAAATTTCAAACATTGATTTCCCTCTTTATATTAAAGGACGATGACCCTAAAAGTATTTAGTTCTTATTGCCTCTCTGTCTGTGGTGTCTGGCAGAGGAAGAGTACTCATGTTTATTGTTCTAAATTTTTTTCTCAAAACTTGATTGATTTGCTGGATTATAAAAGCATTTAGCTGACATAATTTATTTTCCTTACTATTAGATACCTATCTTTCGATGGCAAGACTTCTCTGTTTTCTTTAGATGTTTCATTCTTTGATTTGTCCCTCAAATGCTTGTTCGGCAGGTCGCTTTTAATAGGGAAGTTCGGACTCCAAGTGTGACACTTGAAGGTGATATATTTCAGCCAAGTGGTCTTCTTACTGGTGGAAGTCGCAAGTATGTCATTCTTTCTATCAAACCTCTAGATCTTTCATGGTGTTCATCTATTTGATTTCATACACGTCTGGTTCAGCAATGTTAAAAAAGGTGACGTGTATTTTGTAATTATTTTGCCGTAGGGGTGGAGGAGATCTGCTAAGGCAACTTCATGATATGGCAGAGGCTGAATCAAAATTTCACGTACACCAGAAAAAGTTGTCTGAAATTGAAGCGAAGGTAGAATTATCTCATTTGTTCATATGTTGTTTGCTTTCCCTTTAGAAAATGTGAAAAATGCACTTTGGAGCTTGACAGTTGTGTTAGACATTAAGGAATCTAACAAAATCGCTTGAAGGAAAAAAATTATATACATTTTCTTAAGGTTAGACTTAGATCTAGATCATTGGGAACAAAGGGTTCATATTTGTTCATTGAGCTACTGAAACTGACTTGTTAAGATGTCTCTTCATTTAAGATATTCATTTGGTTGTTGTTGGCTCAACTGAAGCAAATATTTAACTCTCATGTTGTCTTTCTAGGATTGATTGATACCTCACATAGTGTTCAAAGGCACGCATCGAATATTGTTTTGGCTCTCTCTTTGGGTTCCTTGGTGATAAAATAAATTTTCTGGTTGTGTGAAATCCTGCTGGTTTATCTTAACATTGCAGATCAAGGAGCTTCAGCCTCTTCAAAAGAAGTTCACAGACATGAAAGCACAGTTGGAGCTGAAAATCTATGACCTGTCCTTATTTCTAAAAAGGGCTGAACAGAACGAGCACCATAAGGTTTTGTATCCCTATTTTGCATCTTCTTTGGTCCACATTGACATATTTCCATTATAGCTTAAATATCCGAATTCAAATTTTCGCCATGGCCTGGTGCTGAAAGCACATTTATTAGTCTCACTCCTTTCTACCAATTGTATATATAGCTTGGTGAAGCAGTGAAGAAACTTGAAGAAGAGTTTGAAGAAATGAGATCGCAAATCAAAGAAAAGGAAGGTTATTACAAGAGTTGTGCTGATACTGTCTCGACGCTAGAGAGATCCATCAAAGATCATGATAAGAACAGAGAGGGAAGACTCAAGGACTTGGAAAAGAATATTAAAAGTATCAAAGCTCGTATTCAGGCATCCTCAAAAGATCTGAAGGTATTCCCCTGCAGTTGAACTTCTTCAATCATTACCCTGGTTTATCTTGCCTTAGCCTTTTCGACACTTACCAAATGGCTTTATAGCGTTTGCTCTATGGTTCTTTTTCATAGGGTCATGAAAACGAGAGAGAGAGGCTTGTGATGGAGCAAGAAGCAGTGGTTCAGGAACAATCATCTTTAGAGAGCCAGCTAGCTTCATTGAGGACGCAAATTAGCACTCTGGCTTCAGATGTGGACAAGCAACGAGCCAAGGTAACTGCAATTATTTGTCTTGGTGAGTTTTAAAGTTAAAATAATAGAAAATAACGCCTGGATGTGATTATCTTGCAGGTAGAGGCCATCCAGAAGAATCATGACGAGTGTCTCGCTGAGCTCAAGTTGATACATGCAAAGATGAAGGAATGTGATACACAGATAAGTGGTTATGTCGCAGACCAGGAAAAATGTCTGCAGAAGCTTACTGACATGAAGCTTGAGAGAAAGAAATTGGAAAATGAGGTATTCTCTCTTGAACTTTTTTGTCTCGAAATGCTATCGGTTGAACGCCATTACTCTTGCAAGAGTCTCCCTAGATCATAGATGAAGTAGGAATGGATGTTGGGTGGGATAGATAGAGTCATAGAGATGGTAATTCGACTGTGCGATAAAAAAATTGGAGATGTTGTACACTCTACTAATTGATAAGGAGTGCTTAAAGTATTTATACACTGAAATGCACACTTGTCATCTTAAGAGTCATTAAGGAATGCACACTTGTCATGGGCAAACATTTTTTCCTCTGATTAGGTAACAAGGATGGAGATGGAGCAGAAGGATTGTTCTGTGAAGGTAGACAAACTTGTTGAGAAGCATACATGGATAACAACCGAGAAGCAGCTTTTCGGAAAAGGAGGGACGGATTATGATTTTGAATCCCGCGATCCTTATAAAGCAAGAGAAGAACTTGAAAGGCTCCAGACAGATCAATCAAGGTATGTTTCTGAGGATTCTCGTTGATTTACGATATAATCACCGCACTCATGCAATACAATATCAGTGGAATATGCTTTCCTTTTCTTTCTTGTTTCTTCTCTTTACTAACTGAGACATCTTTGCTTATCTCTTTTCGTGGCTATTCATTTCTCTTATAAAGTCTCGAGAAAAGAGTGAACAAGAAGGTCATGGCTATGTTTGAGAAAGCAGAAGATGAATACACTGCTCTTATATCAAAGAAAAATATAATCGAGGTTAGTTTTGGAGAGTCTTGTTTTAACATCTTTATGTGCATTTATAACCTGTGGTTTTCTTTTTTTCATTTTATATAGACGGACAAATCCAAAATCAAGAAAGTCATCGAGGAGCTTGATGAGAAGAAAAAGGAAACACTGAAAGTTACGTGGGTTAAAGTTAATCAGTGAGTCGCATATCTCTTTCCTTTTCTTGTTTAACCATGTGATTCACTTTATTTTACTTCATTTCAAGATCATCTTACCATGTTTACACATGGATCCTTATTTTCAGGGATTTCGGTTCTATCTTTTCAACTCTACTACCTGGCACCATGGCAAAACTAGAACCTCCAGAAGGAGGTAGTTTCCTTGACGGTCTTGAGGTTCGTGTTGCTTTTGGAAGTGTTTGGAAGCAGTCTTTATCTGAACTAAGTGGAGGGCAAAGATCTCTTCTTGCACTATCTTTGATCCTAGCATTGCTTCTCTTCAAGCCAGCTCCTCTTTATATCTTGGATGAGGTACACATCTAGATTTTCCATGTTCATGAATCAGTTGAATTGGATTGCTCTCCTTCTTCTTGCATTTTCATTACTTAACAACTAAATTCATGTTTCCAACTTCCAGTGATCTTTACATGTTCACGATCACAAGACCTTATAAAGACTGCTTTACTTTGATTTTATCAGGTTGATGCAGCTCTTGATCTCAGCCACACGCAGAACATAGGAAGAATGATAAAAGCTCATTTCCCACACTCACAGGTAACATTATTTTTGTGTTTCTCTGATCTTGTAATCACTAGCATTTCCCATTATTTCAGAAAATCAAAAAGCTTAGTACTCTGAACTTTTTGATCTCACACATCTGCTCTCTGATATGATTTCTCTTACAGTTCATCGTGGTTTCGCTGAAAGAAGGAATGTTCAACAATGCCAATGTTCTCTTCCGAACAAAATTTGTGGATGGTGTGTCAACGGTCCAGAGGACAGTAACAAAGCAGAGCAAATAACCTGCTTATATCCTCAACAACACTATTTTGTCTATAATCTTCCTTTAAGCCAAAATTACTTATGTATGTGTACTGTCTCTCAGTGTTATTTTGGCTAACATAAATTCTCTCTGTACTTTTATATCTCTCTACATGTAGACCAAAAATCCAAGATATATTAGTAACAAAGACATAAGTATAAAATAAGGAGAAATTTGCTAACTTATGCCACATTTTTTGAGGAAATGTCTCAATACAAATTACAAAACTCATATTAGTCAAAAAGGAAAAGTGAATATTATTTTGTTGTTATAGACTTTTGGAATAAAATGATTTACTGATTTATTAGTGTCGTTCCTTTGCTCATATAAAATCAATATAGCAATACAAACAAAAGCTCACAAACAAACACAAACATGCAAACAACACCAACAACACAAACAAACACCTATGGAAAGAGGCAGTTTCGAATACGGCTCCAATAAACTATTCCCATACTCGCGATGACTTTTCCGACGGCTAAAACCAGTGTGAAGTACCTGAGCCAACTGTTGTAATGCTGAAAGGTGACATGTTCAGGTGGGTCTTCGCCCGGGAAGACGAGCCAGAAGCCGATGACAAAAGCGGTGAAGAAAGAGATTGTTGTTGTCCACAACAAGTACACTGCGATTTTAATCCTTCTTTGCAAACCACAGATGGCATCTTCTTGATTAGGCTCCAACGGTTTGTAAATGATTAACTAAATTCACCAAAGAGATGAAGAACGTTACACCGGCAGCGGGATGAAACATATTGAACAACACCGTTTTCCGAAACCTAACATGCCCATCCGAATCGAGTCCCCCGGGTGGACTGAAGAAGGACGACACCGTGGATAGACCAGCGATAACTAGCACGAGCTTAGTTATGTCGTCTCTGTCTTTCAAGAGCTTCTCAAGAGGGTCCTGGTAAGCCATACCTAACATATATATCATCATAATCATATCTCTATCTCCTATCATACCATCAACGTATCTCATCATATCATCATCATTCCTCATCATATCTCTAATTACTTCTATTAAGCTTTTGTTTACTTGTTATGCATACTTCCCACTACTATCAACTTCCTTATATAATACTCTTTACCAAACTTCTTCTTCACAAACTTCAATAGATCACTTCTAAAGTTTGTCACATCGTAATGGCTCGGAAAATACTCTCATATTTTTGATATCCGGGAACACAAGCAAACCAAGCCTTTTTAGGGTTTATCCTTTTGTTTTCTTCATCTAGTGATTTAATATTGCAATTGGTTTCATCACCTAGTTCTACAAACTATGTGATATTGTACGAAAAGTGCAACGAGTTGTTTAAACCAATTTTAGGTGAGTAATATCTCTTAGCTAATGAATTTGGATGATATAAATTATTGTGAACTAATTGAACTTCATTTAATGTTAAGTGGTTTGTCATTCAAATCTCTAAATCATTTTTATTGGAGATACAATTAAAGTTATTCTTTTGTTCATTTATTTTCTGAGATTTGATTTCCACTCATGTCTTCTTTATTTCACGTTTGAGGTCATGTCTATAAAAGGTTAGGTCGTTTAATTGGGACTTATAAAACGGACTTTTGAGAGTATAAGCGAAAAATCCTAGAAACGACCTCATTTCACAATCACTAGGTGATAGTTCAATAGTCTTTGATTTATGAAGTCACCTGTAATACTAAATGAACATATCAAGGCTATGTTGAATATCATTAAAATCAAAACTTATCTTTTCTATACACGAAGCACTATATATCATCTTAAAATTTTGGATAGAGACTATAGTCTCATATACAGTGGATTTTCAGCTTTGAACCAAATATAACATATATATTTTATCACTATATATAGTTGAGGACTTGTTTCTTTGTTTCTCAAAACAAAATCTTTTATTTTCCTCTCATTTCTAATCTCATATAAAATTATGTATTTTAAATCATCATGGCTAAATACAATAGCATGGATGAACGTAATTCTCTTCTAGATTTTTATTGGGATTTGCACACACATCCAGTTCCAGAAGATGTTGATAACCCGTTGGAACAAATTGCTGCAACATTACAAACGTTTGGATCTCAGTACTTTTTAAGGAATATTTACGTCTATGGAAATTTCGAGAATGAGGAAGCAAAGTCTGAATTTTAGAGTAGTTATGGTCATATTAACCGTAATTTTGTCAATATGGAAAGTAAACATTGCCCAACTAGAGACCCCATACCTCATGTGTTGCCAACAAGTAGCCTCTCATATCTCTTTTTTATTGAGAAAAATTTAATATTTGCGCATACTAGGAAATCCCGGCCTTAACAAAAACTAAATCTCTTTTTTTTTTTTTGTATTTATAACTAACTATTCTTTTCGTTTAAATTCAATGTCGTTTTTGGAACTTTATTTTTGTTTTCCTCTCATATCTCATTTCGTTTAAAATTTTCAACTAATTGCAAGTATCATCTTCTTCAGATCCATCATCTTCTTCAGGTCCATCATTTTATCTCATCAAAGAACCTTTACCTGCTACTCAATTAAAGCTTGATCTGGTGCATAATTACAAGGAGATTCAACCCCCTTTTATTGTGCGTTTTTAGGGTTTATCCTTTTGTTTTCTTCATCCACTGGTTTAATATTGCAATTGGTTTCATCACCTAGTTCTACAAACTATGTTATATTGTACGAAAAGTGCAACGAGTTGTTTAAACCAATTTTAGGTGAGTAATATCTCTTAGCTAATGAATTTGGATGATATAAATTATTGTGAACCAATTGAACTTCATTTAATGTTAAGTGGTTTGTCGTTCAAATCTCTAAAGCCTTTTTTATTGAAGATACAATTAAAGTTATTCTTTTGTTCTTTTATTTTCTGAGATTTGATTTCCACTCATGTCTTCTTTATTTCACGTTTGAGGTCATGTCTATAAAAGATCATGTCGTTTAATTGGGACTTATAACAACATCATTGCTCGATTCAGAAGTTTTTTTTTTTATCACTTGAGATTGTTAACTTGAGACTTGATAAAATCATTAGATTAAAATGATAAAAAGATATCATAAGGGTAAGTTTAAGAATCAAACATTATCATTGTTGTTGAGTTATGCTAAACATTAATGGTTGCAATTCTTAATGAAAACGCTACTGGATATGTTAATTATTTAATAAAATAAATTATAAATCTAACAATTGCAATTTTTCATTTGAACGGTTGTAATTTTTGACGCCAATAGTTACAAGTTACAACTCTTGATTTAAATCTCCAACAATAATTCAATATATTTTATAAATATATAATTAATATGTGTAACAAGATACTAAATTTAAATAAAATAGTAGTGGATGATAGAGTGGTTTTACATCAAAAGAGAAAAAAGTTTACTATATATGTAATGTATAATTATTGATGCTAGTTTTGCCAATATCCCTAAAGAAAATCTGGCATAGATATTTGGTTTCATCATTTGCCAGTTCAGTGTCAGTTGATTGGTTAAAAAGAATTAATTCTTCATCCGACTCATTGACACGTGATATACAGTAGACCCCACACTATCTTACTCCGACCAATCTCAAAGAAGATAAAAATCCTCTAAGATTCGCTACAAAGATAAACCGATAAGCCTTAAATTCCATCTCATCCGTCCAATCAACCACGTAATCAGATCTAACGGTAGATACTAAGCCATTAAACCACAACCACAAACTAACTCATCATCACACAGCAACAAAAAAAATCTTGAAAAAAAAAGAGAATAAATCCCCAAAGTCTATTTCTTCACAATCATCTCCAAACACATTTTTCAATCTCTTGAATCCAACCATTTTATCTTCAAGTACCGGGTTCTCGGGTCGGATCAAAGTCTAGGGGAAATGGCTACTGTCACTACTCAAGCCTCGGCCTCGATTTTCCGACCATGCACTTCAAAGCCAAGATTCCTCACCGGTTCTTCCGGTAGACTGAACCGTGAAATGTCGTTTAAATCGATGGGCTCATCGTCGAAAACGGCGTCGTTCAAGATTGAAGCTAAGAAAGGAGAATGGTTGCCCGGTTTGGCTTCGCCTGGTTATCTCAACGGCAGGTAATTTTAATTCAAATTTTTGATTTAACACCAATCGATTTGGTTAGGTTAGACCGGCTATGTCTGATACCGGTTTAGTTAATATGCGAGTATTACATATCCGGACGAATTGAATATTCGATTTGGTTTGGTTAAGGTAAGATAGACCGGTTAAGGTGATATTATTGTTTTGATCACTCACTCACTATATATGTACATATTGTGTAGTCTTGCTGGTGATAATGGGTTTGACCCATTGGGACTAGCAGAGGATCCGGAGAACTTGAGATGGTTCGTCCAGGCTGAGCTGGTCAACGGAAGGTGGGCCATGCTCGGAGTGGCGGGGATGCTTTTGCCGGAAGTTTTCACCAAGATCGGTGAGTCCACCATTATAACATAACTTAAAACAATATTTGTAACATTTTTTTCAAGAACTTGACACAAGGATTGTCAAAAACTGTTGGTAGGAATCATAAACGCTCCGGAGTGGTACGATGCTGGAAAAGAGCAGTATTTCGCATCATCATCGACATTGTTCGTGATCGAATTCATATTGTTTCATTATGTTGAGATCAGACGGTGGCAAGACATCAAGAACCCAGGAAGTGTGAACCAAGACCCAATCTTCAAGCAATACAGTTTGCCTCCAAATGAAGTCGGTTACCCCGGGGGTATCTTTAACCCGCTTAACTTCGCTCCCACACTCGAGGCCAAGGAGAAAGAGCTCGCAAACGGTAAGCCTAGAGAAAGCTAATCCGTTATCTTTTTACACAAGAAATTGCTATTTAGAGTTAAAAGGCTAAATGTACATTTTTTTGACTGTTGTTGCAGGGAGATTGGCGATGTTGGCATTCTTAGGGTTTGTGATTCAACACAATGTGACTGGAAAGGGACCATTTGAGAATCTGTTGCAGCACTTGTCTGATCCATGGCACAACACCATTGTTCAAACCTTTAGCGGCTAAATATTTAAGTCAGAGAGACTTATGAATGTCACCACCTCTCAAACTTCGACTACTTTCATATCTATCTTGAGTGTGTTTCATTTTAGAGTTCTTTGTTTTTGAGCATGGATTGGTATTGAATCGTTGTAGCTCCATGAACAAATTTAAAATCTTCAATGTACAGAGGAACTAAGTTAATCAAATCTGTGGTACTCCTTAATATCATTCTATTCTTGCCAAAACATAAACATATTGCCATTCAAAGTAATTTTGGCATAAAGGAAGATTATAGAGAAACACTTGAGTACTAAAAGAACAAAGTTCTAAATGCATTTAAAGTAGATAAGGTAGTAAAAAGCATCTCTTCAAAGCAAAGTCCTCGTTGGTATCTATACTCTTCTACTCATCCTTAAATAAGGTTGAGCAGTAGAAGGAGAGGAACCAACCACACACTGTGGAACCATTCGATCTAAACCATCAAGCTTTGCTCTAATAAGAAGTTGAATATCCCTAATAACAATTTCCATTATCATAGATTATCAACTGGCTTTTACTATCGCGTGGTACCTAGCTATTCGTTTTTTTTTTCAAAAGAAACCAAATTTCCATGGAAAATGTATATCTCTTTAATTTGTTAAATAAGTTTACCTTTATATAAATGCTCATATTGATTTATGTGATTTATTTTATAAAAAGTCAATGATTTATTTTATAAAAAGTTGATGATTATTATTTTATAAGAAGTTGAAATAGTTCTATTATATTCCACTAATCGTATTGTTCAAAACTAAGATGACATCCGAAACCAAACTAGACACCACCACCATGCATACGAAGTCATCACAAATTTAAAATTTTAGTTTCTACGTTGTTACATGTTGAATATGTAGGAGCTTAAATTTACTACAATATGGGCACACTATATTTGTGAAATGAAATATATAAATACGATATTATGATAACAATACCGATACAAGAACTAGGATAAGAATGAATTTTGCAAATGCGAGATACGATCTCTATCCTTAATTTTCAAAACGCCCCGTAGTGTGACGGTTATATAATGTTCTGAATCCCAAGATACAACTGTAATCGATTCCGTTTGCACAACTCAAGAACGGAATCACACGAACGCTAGATTCTGTGTTATACTCTCAGACTCAAATTATAATAATAATAAAAGAAAGAGATTGTGAGAGATTTTTTGTTGTTATTTGAACATATTGATCATGTAATGATCTAATGCTTCGATTATTTTAGAAGATGGAGGAAGGCTTGATTTTATAGCCAATATGCTCAACATATTTTAACGTACAAGCATTAGTGGGAAGTTATGAGAATTCAATCCCATCATGACTTTTTAACGTAATTAATATTGTGTAAGTTACAAAATCAAATACAAATGAATTTGCACTTTAATACTAATATCAATTGACGTTAAATTCATCACTAGAAGAGATTTGTGTTTGACTTGATTAATACTCAATTAATCTTTTGGACCGTAAGCCTATTTGTCAAATCCCGAAACCTAAACCGAAGTCCGGTCCGAAGATCTCTTTTCTCCTCTTTATATAAGGATTTTATATCCAAAATTCCAATGTGGGATATTTATTAGTTTTTTACACTTAATCAAATTTAGGAAGCTTTATTAGCTTTCCAAGTCATCCACTTTCGACCTCTATTTCTTATTCAAATCAACTTCGATTTTGACATGTAAGTACACTATGTTATACTCCTTCTGTTCCATAAAACATGATGTTCTAGCTTTTAACATTGTTCCATAAAATATGATGTTCTAGCTTTTTTTATTATTTAATATTAATAAATCTTAAACTTTAAAGTGTATTAAATAAAAAGGTTTGAATACTATTGGTTCATAGTCATGGGAAAATGGTTTTGTGAGAGAAGCAATGTATTTATTATTAAATCTTAATTGTTTCTTAATAAGTGTGAGAGTAGTAGAACATCATGTTTTATGGAACATAAGGAGTAGTGTTTACCGTAAGCCTATTAACCGATCATTTTGATGGACGTCTCCACCAGAATTCTCACCGCAAAATGGTTGTAAACCATTTTATCAAAAACGAGTTCCAACAACTCCCAACATGAATAGAAATGACTCTAAAACACATGACTCGAGAAAACGGACTTTTGAGAGTATACACGAAAAATCCACTGTATAGGAGTTGGTAGCATTTTCAGCTTTGAACCAATCATTGTTAATAGCTATCGGGTTTACTCGACCAGGAGGTGAACATGATGTCTTGAACCATCCGAGTTTTAATGTAAACCGAGACAACAACTATAAAACGATTTCATTTTTTCACAGAACTATGTTCTCTATTGGGCTCATTGTGGCCGTGAGCATGCATGGTATCATGAGTGAAATTAGAGAATATAGCCTTTCATTTATTTTCCTACAAACGACCTCATTTCACACTCACTAAGTGAGAGTTAAATAGTCTTTGATTTATGAAGTCATTGTAATACTCAACGAACATATCAAGGCTATGTTGAATATCATTTAAAGCAAAGCTTATCCTTTTTATATGGGAAGCACTATATATCATCTTAAGAATTTGGGTAGAGATTATAGTCTCATATACAATGGATTTTCAGCTTTGAACCAAATATACCATATATATTTAATCGCTGTATATAGTTGAGGGCATGTTTCTTTCTTTCTTAAAACAAAATCTTTTATTTTCCTCTCATTTCTAATCTCATATTAAATTATGTATTTTTACTGATCATGGCTAAATACAATAGCATAGATGAACATAATTCTTTTCTAGATTTTTATTGGGATTTGCACACGCATCCAGTTCCAGAGGATCGATGTTGATAACCCGTTGGAACAAATTAGTGCAGCATAACAAGCCTTTAGGTCTCAGTACTTTTTAAGGAATGTTTACGTCTATGGAAATTTCGAGAATGAGGAAGCAAAGTCTGAATTTAAGAGCAATTATAGTCATATTGTAACGCCCCGACCGCTCTATCCATGGGTTCCATGTCCACTCTCGGTCCCACACTCCTCGACGGTCGGTGCGATAGTCCGGGAGACTCGGAAGTCATGTTTACTGACCCTGCAAATCACCACGCGATCTTTTTCCTTGTTTTGACCTCACTCACACGGTACTGGAAATGACTTCCCAGTAGGTCCCATCTTGAAACTACTCCAGCTCAAGCACGTTTAACTCTCGAGTTCTCTCAAGACTTGTGACCTAAAAGATAAGTGCACTTTGGTGATATATGTAGCCAAATCAATTCTTTTAAGCCTCTCCGCATATACTGCATATACCATATATACCCTGAAACCGAGGTGTCACAATCACCCTCACTAACAGATCGCAACATCCTCGTTGCGCATACCAAGATCGTTACCCCGACAAACTGACTCACACAGTTGTCAGGGCTCGCTCTGATACCACTTCTAACGCCCCGACCGCCCTATCCATGGGTTCCATGTCCACTCTCGGTCCGTGGCCCCACACTTCTCAACGGTCGGTGCGTTAGTCCGGGAGGCTCGGAAGTCATGTTTATTGACCCTGCAAATCACCACGCGATCTTTTCCCGTGTTTTGACCTCACTCACACGGTACTGGAAATGACTTCCCACTAGGTCACCCATCTTGAAACTACTCTAGCTCAAGCACACTTAACTCTGGAGTTCTCTCAAGACCTGTGACCGAAAATATAAGTGCACTTTGGTGATATAGGTACCCAAATCAATTCTTTTAAGCCTATCCGAATATATTGCATATACCATATATGCCCTGAAACCGGGTGTCACACATATTAACAATAATTTTGTCAATATGGAATGTAAACATTGCCCAACTAGAGACCCCACACCTCATGTGCTGCCAACAAGTAGCCTCTCATATCACTTTTTTTTTATAGAAAATTCAATATTTGCGCATACTAGGAGATCTCGGCCTTAACTAAAACAAAATCTCATTTTTTATAATAATAACTAACTATTCTTTTCGTTTAAATTCAATGTCGTTTTTGGAACTTTATTTTAGTTTTCCTCTCATATCTCATTTTGTTTAAATTTTCAACTAATTGCAAGTATCATCTTCTTCAGATCCATCATCTTCTTCAGATCCACCATTTTCTCCTATCAAAGAACCTTTACCTGCTACTCAATTAGTTGAAACTTTATTTAAAAATTTGTTGGTCCTACATGTTTCCAATAGGAACATATGTAGAGATATTGATCTACAGAAAATAAATATATGTACAATGTTGGATTAATGTAATATAGTAGGATGCATCATTCCTATAAAAAATATCCGTGGGTTGTTTGTCCATCTCTAATTGTACTTTATATTATCATCACTTAACATTATGTGCCAACAAAAAGGAAAAAAAATATATTATATATGTTTTGAAGTACAATTGTATCGATGTGGGGTCGATTCCCCTCATTGTGGAACATAAATAATTGAAAACGAGATGTGATAAGTCCGAAGATATGACTAGTCAAAAAATATATATTGTTTATAGATTTTTTAGAATAATATAACATATATATTTTATCTCTATACATAGTTGATGGCTTGTTTCTTTATTTCTCAAAACAAAATCTATTATTTTCCTCTCATTTCTAATCTCATATAAAATTATGTATTCTTACTCATCATGGCTAAATACAATAGCATGGATAAACGTAATTCTCTTCTAGATTTTTTTTGGGATTTGCACACACATCCTATTTCAAAAGATGTTGATAACCCGTTGGAACAAATTGTTGCAGCATTACAAATGTTTGGGTCTCGGTAATTTTTAAGGAATATTTACGTCTATGGAAATTTCGAGAATGAGGAAGCAAAGTCTGAATTTAAGAGCAGTTATGGTCATATCAACCTTAATTTTTTCAATATGAAATGTAAACATTGCCCATCTAGAGACCCCACACCTCATGTGTTGCCAACAAGTAGCCTCTCATATCTCTTTTTTTTATAGAAAATTTAATATTTGCGCATACTAGGAGATCTCGGCCTTAACAAAAACTAAATCTCTTTTTTCTTTTTGTAATTATAACTAACTATTCCTTTCGTTTAAATTCTATGTCGTTTTTGAAACTTTATTTTAGTTTTCCTCTCATATCTTATTCCGTTTAAAATTTTCAAATAAATGCAAGTATCATCTTCTTCAGATCCATCATCTTCTTCAGGTCCATCATATTCTCCCATCAAAGAACATTTAGCTGCTACTCAATTGGAGTTTGATCTGGTGCATAATTACAAGAAGATTAAACCCTTTTTTATTGTGCTAGTGACCACATCGAACCCTGATGTTTTATATGAGATGTCAGTCCTTGAAACAACCAACATTTTTTTTTTAAATAACCCGAATTAAACATTCCCATAAATGCTAATTCTCTACGGCTATTTCTAACAGTTGCGGAATTCTCATAAAAATAATTTAATAAATAAATCAATACTCCAAATTATCAATTCAACAAATCAATTCCAACTCAGCAATAAATAGAAACTCTAGCAACCTAAACACCAGGTTCACTAGACAAAACGAAAACAGATAAAACATCCTATCATCCTCTTCACCGGCCTTGATTCCGTGATCACACATTTCTTTTACCTGCAACACATGGTAATAAGAGTTGCGTAAATATTTCATAAATACTTAGTGAGCATGTCATACCATCCACTGGCGTAACAAGCAGGCTCAGGAAACATAACAAACAACAATAAATATCACAATTCACCACAAACACATTATGGAATTTTAAAAATAATTCGGAACACAAAACTGGTCGTGTCGAGCGACACCAGCACTCGTGTCGAGCGACACCCTCCTGGTGTCGATCGATACGCCTCTGTATCGCACCAGAAACGAGTCTCTCCTCTCACGACCCGATTCTGAGCGATACGAGTCGCAATCCTGCAAACGATCAATACCAAAAACATTCACAAACATCCCAACAATAACCACAAACAATTCACACCAAAATCCATCACAAAATCATCACAAAATCATCATAAAATTCTTCATAGCCTAGAAATCTATGGTCGCGAACTCACCTCGGGTTTTAGGAATGAAAAAGGACTACGGATTAAAACGAAACAGCCACGAACCAGACTCTCTAACTCAGGTTCACGACAACACCGCAAGAGAACAACCTATAACTCGAATTAAGTGGTTTCGGGAGAATTTCTTTGCAACAATTCTCACAAAATACTAATCTCTCTCTCAAACTCTAAAAACTCTGATTTCTTTTCACTGTAGCACGTGGCTGATATATCATGGTTTTTACCCAGTTTAGACCATGATATAAGTCCTATATCTAGAGTCTTTTGGTGTTTTCCAGTTGTTTTTAGAGTCTTTATAGGTACTTGGACGATTGAAGCTTAAAAGATGTTTACTGGAAGTTTTGGAGCATTGCGGAATGAAGTGGCGAAAACCAAAGCGAAGAATATGATTTTCAAGATGGTGTCGATCGACACCACCATGAGTGTCGATCGACACCCATGTCGACCAAGCCCAAAACTTAATAAGAAGAAGTCCGTTCGATGCCCGAAAGTTCCAGATGTTTACTTTTAGGTTTCCAGTCGGTTTCGTACCTCTATATATACGTTTTTACAGCCATTGTTTAGGCTTATGCTTTATTTTATCTTTGTTTAAGAGATATCTTCAATTAATATAATGGTTTTTGCTTCGATTATGTCTGAGTAGTAACCTTGTTAGGTTTAGGGATTTTCAAAAGTGTTTGATGTTTTGCTAGATCTGATCTGAATTGCATAGGATTAATATCTTTAGAAAGTTCTTCATCTTGTCTTGAGTTTATTGCTGATTTTAGATTCATGACCTGAAATCTGATATTAGGATAATTAATAGAAACGACAGTTTTATTGATTTCCTCATCTAGACTTTGATGAGCAAAATTTCTTTTCGCAATGAAATTTGGTTTAGGGTTTTGTGAACAATTGAACTTGAACTTTAATGCTTGTTTAGATTGTTAGGATTCGCAAAGAAATTTGGTCTTCTAGTATTTAAGCATAGATAATCTCTGCAGCGAAAGCTGATTGGTTTTACATTGGTGTTCATGTTTAAGAACTGTGCATCATAATCCTATCTTTTATTTATCATCTGCATATCTGATTCACCTGCGATTTCCCTGTGCCTAGCTTTCTTTTAATTGATTTCAAAACCGATTTACTTGCTTTATTTACATTGTTTTTCATTATCATTATCTTGCTTAGCTTAATTCGAAAGTTTAGATCTATTGTGCAATTTGATTCCCTGTGGATTCGATAACCCTAAGTACTACCGTGATCTCTTAATTTGAGAGAGTAGTTCAAAGGATAATTTGAGCATATCAAATTTTGGCGCCATTGCCAGGGCATCAACGCCATTAGATTTATTTTATTAGGACTTTGTTTAAGTATTTATTTTTGTTTTTGTTTTGCTTGCTAGTTTCGTGTGTCTCTTTCTGTTTATTTTTCAGGTGTATGCCTGATACAAGGAGCTGCAAAGACAAGGAGCTAGTTGGACACGGTCTTCAGGAGCTTGCACGTTCAGAACGTGAGAACAGACGAGCAGCAAGGATGGTTGCTCAAGGACGTATCATACTGAGACCGGGACCAGATGGAAACCTGCGTGATCCGGCAGGATTGAGATACAACGAGGAAGGACAGAGGATCAACGACGATGGTACTGTGATCGTCGAAGAAGTTGAGGAGAATCAGGCGAATCTGGAGCAGCCTGTCGAGCGACGCAATGAACCTGTCGCTCGACGCGACCAAATTGTGGGTGTCGACCGACACGCTGATGGTGTCGATCGACACCAAGCCCAGAATCCATCGATTTTGATGAGGAATGAGCAGAACGTCGCGCAAGGACAAACCATAACAGACTACAACCGTCTTGAGGAGTTCTATGCTAATCGAGCTACGATTCGTCCATCTCCGTTTTAGCGAAACGACTTTGAGCTCAAGCTTGCATACTTCTCTTTAGTAGCTCAAGACCCGTTCTGCGGTCTACCACATGAGAATATGATGGACCACATCGAGAGATTTGAGGATCTAGCATTTGCTATTAAGGCGAATGGAGTCTCCAAGGATTATCTATTCTGTAAGCTCTTCCCCTATTCTCTACATGGGGAAGCCAAGTATTGGCTAAAGACGCTTCCACCGGGCTCGCTTACTAACTGGATGAATGCAAAGAATGCTTTCCTAAGTAGTTTCTTTGACGATGCGAAGTCCGAGGATCTAAGATCGAAGATAGCTACTTTCAAGCAGGGCGATGTTGAAGCATTCAATGCTGCGTGGTACAGATTCAAGAGCTATCAGAGAGACTATCCACATCATGGATTCAATGAGGTGCAGTTACTTAATATCTTCTACAGAGGGATTGCACTGTAATATTCTGTGACTTTGGATGTCGCGAGTAGTGGGAACTTTAATACGAATTCTCCAGGGACTGCTACCCAGCTCATTGAGAACTTGGCCAATAGCTGCAGTGCTAAAGTCATGGATTTTGAGAGGAGCTAGTCAGGAAAGAATATCAGTGGTAGTCAATTTGCAGAGGTTACCAAGAGGCTCGATTATATGCACGATCTTCTGGCTGGGAAGTAGACGGTTCAGTTTGCTCAAGAGGTCCAGACATTCGAGCCAGAAGACGTGAACTATGTCAATGGCTCAGGATATCAGAAGTTCAACAACCAGCAGGGCTATGGATCGTCTTATCAGAAGCCATTCCAGAGCAATAATTACCAAAGGAAATATGGTTCATCTTCTTATCAGAAGCCTCTTGAGCAAGACAATGAGGTAAAGACAATGCTGGAACAGCTCCTGGAAGGACAACAGAAGACGACTGTGGATTTCAATGGAAAGCTGGATTCTGTATATAAAGATTTGAATGGGAAGTTTGAATCATTGAGCATTCATGTGAAGAAGCTGGACGTTCAGGTTGCTCAAACAGCTAGTTCCATCAAGCGACAAGAGGGGTTCCTTCCTGCAAAGACTGATGCCAACCCCAGGAACACCTGCAATGCCGTTTTAGCTAAAGAGGAGAATTATTTCGATGAATTCGAAGCGATTTTTGGAGATAAAGAGCCAGTGTCGACCGACACTGTTGATGAGTATCGATCGACACTTGAAGAAACCATGGAATCGTTTGACGCTGTGATCGACGAAGAACTGCAATCTAATGCTGGTGTCGAGCGACACCAGAGCAGTGCCGCTCGACACCCCTCCCAGTCCGAGACAAGTCTTCAAAAACCATCTGAATCCACGAAAGAACGAGTCCACGAGCCGAAGCTGCCATTTTCCAGAGCTTGAAAGAGCAAGCAAGAAGCCGAAGAGGCCATGTGCAAGATGATGTTTGAGAAGATCATTGTTGAGATGCCTCTTGTTGATGCGATTAAGCTTTCGCCTGCGATTTAAAGATACATCAAGAGGATGGTTGCAAATGGAGTTATTCCTGAAGAAGGAGCACTGCTTACCCGAGACATTAGAGCCATTCTTCTGAACACAACTCCAGTTCCCGAGAAGAAAAAGAAGGACGTGGTGGTTTAAGAAGAAGTTAGCGCCATGATTTAGAGCACAATTCCCGTAAAGCTTCCGGATCCCGGCAAATTTGTGCTTAATTGCTCAATCTCAACAGGGCAGTTTCCTCATTCCGTTTGTGATTTAGGATCTGGTATTAACTTGATGCCACCATCTGTTACTGTTAAGCTTGGTATGACTGATTTCAGGTCCACTAGGATGTCTCTTCTTCTAGCCGATCGGTCCAGGAGATTCCCAAAAGAAATTCTTGAAGATGTGCCTATCAAAATTCAAGACTGCATCATTCCTGCAGACTTTGTAGTCTTGGAGTATGACGATGACCCTGAAGATCCGTTGATATTGGGAAGATCATTCTTGGCTACTGCTGGCGCTCAAATAGACGTGAGGAAAGGGAAGATCAAGCTTGATCTAGGTGACATTGTCATGGATTTTAACATGGAGACGACAAGAAGAAAATCCACCATTGACGGTCAAACTTTTTCAGTGGAAATTCTAGAGGATGAACAGACAATTCCACTTATCCCATGCCACAATCCTCCCGAAGAGCCAAGGTACGCGTTTCCTGCACCTAACTCTCTTGATTTTGTCAATCCTGTTTTAAAAGTTGAAAAAGCAGTTACGTGCTTACACAAGCAACGAGTTCCTCGGAAGCTTGGTTTTTCTTATGAACTTGCAGGGAAGAGAAAAGAAGAGGTGACACCTAAAAGGAGTTCAAAACCGTTCGCAAAAATGCGAATTCTCATTCCTCTAGAGCTGAAAGATAAAGGAGACGCAGTCGTTCAGACGATGCTGCAGAAAACGCAGAGACTTTTTCCCGGAATCATTCCATGGAAGAGTGCAAATCCTCCAGATGTCTAAGTTCCTCATCACAGTCAAGCGAACAGACTTAAAACAAGCGCTTAGTGGGAGGCAACCCATTGTGAGTCTATTTATATTTTATTTTTATTTTTTTTTACAATTTTATGTTTGGTGTGTTTTTGGTTTTAAATTTTAGGAGTTTAAAACGATCGGATGAACTTCAGGAGCCTCTGTCGAGCGACACGGTGTTCAAATCGTTCGACACTTGCAAAAAATTTCAAGGTGTCGATCGACACCACTATCAATGTCGATCGACACCCCTCCAGGTTACGTTTTATTCTTTAAAATTTCAATTCCTTTCGTTTTCTATCTATTTATTTCACCTTCTTTAGGCTTAATAACACTGGGGACAGTGTCGTTTAAGTTTGGGGGAGGTAGTTGCTAATTATTGTATTTTATTTTGAGTTTTTGAGTCAGTTTTTCAATTTTTCGGGTCGAAACTCCCCTTTTCACTTGCTTTGAACAGCACTCAAGGACCATTACAATGCAAGTTAGATGGTTTTACAAGGTGGGTAACTGGGAGTTGATCGGTTTAACGGAGCGAGTTCAGATTTCTGGAGAACGCTAGAAAGACGTTGCAGACCCCGCCCTAATGAATCTTTAATTTCTTGTCAAGGACGTTGGAAATCGCAAGACTTGATTCAGCTTCCAAACACTTGAAAGGGAGGACAGACCGCTCTTGAAACTTCTTCCTAAATGACGAATTCAACTGTCCTAGATAAAAAAAAAAGCCTCATGACCCTGTCTCCCACCATAGAACAATAGTAGTGAGCGCTGATCTAGTGAAGTCATAGAGATGCCAAGGATCTAATAAAAAAGTCTACAGAAAAGTGTAGTTCAAGCAGAAAAGTGTAAGTCCGAAAATCAGAAAAATCCTGAAACAAAAAGTTCAAAAATGGGCAATGCATCTCTATGATATCCTTAATTGGATACAATTTTAGAGGGAAGAGAGAGGGTGAAACGCAAGAAAGTGTTCAAGGAAGCAAAAAAATCTAGAAGGTCCAGCGATCGATATTCCCTAGATGAGGCCGCACTTAATAAACTAAAGGGGTTTGCAACTGAAAGTCTGAAATTCTCTAAGGAGTTTGGATTCAATCTGAAGAACTGCTAAGCTTTTAGGGATACATCGAAGTATCACCGGATTAGCTTTGCAAGGTATGTGGTTCCTAAAGGAGTGATAACATTGTTTTGCTTAGGGACAAGCAAAAAGCTAAGTCTAGGAGAGTTGATATATCATGGTTTTTACCCAGTTTAGACCATGATATAAGTCCTATATCTAGAGTCTTTTGGTGTTTTCTAGTTGTTTTTAGAGTCTTTATAGGTACTTGGACGATTGGAGCTTAAAAGATGTTTAATGGAAGTTTTGGAGCATTGCGGAATAAAGTGGCGAAAACCGAAGCGAAGAATATGATTTTCAAGATGGTGTCGATCGACACCACCATGAGTGTCGATCGACACCCATGTCGACCAAGCCCAAAACTTAATAAGAAGAAGTCCGTTCGATGCCCGAAAGTTCCAGATGTTTACTTTTAGGTTTCCAGTCGGTTTCGTACCTCTATATATACGTTTTTACAGCCATTGTTTAGGCTTATGCTTTATTTTATCTTTGTTTAAGAGATATCTTCAATTAATATAATGGTTTTTGCTTCGATTATGTCTGAGTAGTAACCTTGTTAGGTTTAGGGATTTTCAAAAGTGTTTGATGTTTTGCTAGATCTGATCTGAATTGCATAGGATTAATATCTTTAGAAAGTTCTTCATCTTGTCTTGAGTTTATTGCTGATTTTAGATTCATGACCTGAAATCTGATATTAGGATAATTAATAGAAACGACAGTTTTATTGATTTCCTCATCTAGACTTTGATGAGCAAAATTTCTTTTCGCAATGAAATTTGGTTTAGGGTTTTGTGAACAATTGAACTTGAACTTTAATGCTTGTTTAGATTGTTAGGATTCGCAAAGAAATTTGGTCTTCTAGTATTTAAGCATAGATAATCTCTGCAGCGAAAGCTGATTGGTTTTACATTGGTGTTCATGTTTAAGAACTGTGCATCATAATCCTATCTTTTATTTATCATCTGCATATCTGATTCACCTGCGATTTCCCTGTGCCTAGCTTTCTTTTAATTGATTTCAAAACCGATTTACTTGCTTTATTTACATTGTTTTTCATTATCATTATCTTGCTTAGCTTAATTCGAAAGTTTAGATCTATTGTGCAATTTGATTCCCTGTGGATTCGATAACCCTAAGTACTACCGTGATCTCTTAATTTGAGAGAGTAGTTCAAAGGATAATTTGAGCATATCAGCGGCCACGATTCCCACGAGCTTATAAACATAAACCTAGGGCTTAATCTCCCTAAACCAAGCCGAAAACCGTAATTAAAAAGTTAATTACTCGGTTCAGCCAAATCACGTGTCGAGCGACACACAGACTGTGTCGATCGACACACAATAATCCTTCGTGTCGATTGACACCACCCTTGTGTCGCTTGACACGAGCACTGAAAACCACTTATTCAGTTCGTGGATGTTACAGTCCTAAAAAGAGATATTATCATCATTATCATTATTCTATGTCGACACAAAGAAAAAAATATATTATATATGTTTTGCATTTCAATTGTATTGATGTGGGGTTGATTCCCCTCATTGTAGAACATAAATAATTGGAGGCGAGATTTGATAAGTCCGAAGATATGAATAGTAAAAAAAAATAATATATTTTTATAGAATTTTTAGAATAATATAACATATATATTTTATCTCTATATATAATTGAGGGCTTGTTTTTTCTTTCTCAAAACAAAATCTTTTATTTTCCTCTCATTTCTAATTTCACATAAAATTATGTATTCTTATTCATCATAGCTAAATACAATAGCATGAATGAACGTAATTCTCTTCTAAATTTTTATTGGGATTTGCACACACATCCAGTTCCAGAAAAGATGTTGATAACCTGTTGGAACAAATTGTTGTACCATTACAAGTGTTTTGGTCTCGGTACTTTTTAAGGAATGTTAACGTCTATAGAAATTTTGAGAATGAGGAAGCAAAGTCTGAATTTAAGAGATGTTATGGTAATATTAACCATAATTTTGTCAATATGGAATGTAAATATAGCCCAACTAGAGACTCCACACCTCATGTGCTGCCAACAGGTAGCCTCTCATATCTTTTTTTTTTAAGAAAAATTTAATATTTACGCATACTAAGAGATCTCGGCCTTAACAAAAACTAAATCTCATTTTTGTTTTTGTAATTATAACTAACTATTTATTTCATTTAAATTGAATGTTGTTTTTGGAACTTTATTCTAGTTTTCCTCTCATATCTCATTTCGTTTAAAATTTTCAACTAATTGCAAGTATCATCTTCTTCAGATCCATCATCTTCTTCAGGTCCATTATTTTCTCCCATCAAATAACCTTTAGTTGCTACTCAATTGAAGCTTGATCTGGTGCATAATTACAAGGAGATTAAACCTCCTTTTATTGTGCTAGTAGCCACATCGAACCCTGATGTTTTATATGAAATGTCAGTTCTAAAAAGAGATATTTCCATCGTTAACATTATTTTATGCCGACAAAAGGAAAAAAGTATATTTTCTAAAATATACTTTTTTTCTTTTTGTCGGCATATAATAATGTTAATGATGATCGTATCTCTTTTTAGGACTGACTAACTATTCATTTCGTTTAAAATGAAAGTCGTTTTTGGAACTTTATTCTAGTTTTCCTCTCATATCTTATTTCGTTTAAAATTTTCAACTAATTACAAGTATCATCTTCTTCAGGTCCATCATTTTCTCCCATCAAAGAACCTTTAGCTTCTACTCAACTGAAGTTTCATCTGGTACATAATTACCATGAGATTCAACCCCCTTTTATTTTGCTAGTGGCCACATCGAACTCTGATGTTTTATATAAGATGTCACTCCTAAAATGAGATTTTATCATCATTAACATTATAATATGCCGACAAAAAAAAAAAAAAAATATATATATATATATATATATATATATTATATATGTTTTGAAGTACAATTATATCGATGTGGGGTTGATTCCCTTCATTGTGGAACATAAATAATTGAAGGCGAGATGTGAAAGGTCTGAAGTTATGACTAGTCAAAAATATATATATTTTATAGATTTTTTAGAATAATATAACATATATAATTTATCTCTATATATAATTGAGGGCTTCTTTGTTTCTTTCTCAAAAAAATCTTTTATTTTCCTCTCATTTCTAATTTCACATAAAATTATGTATTCTTATTCATCATGGCTAAATACAATAGCATGGATGAACGTAATTCTTTTTTATATTTTTATTGGGATTTGCACACACATCTAGTTCCAGAAAAGATGTTGATAACCTGTTGGAACAGATTGCTGTAGCATTACAAGTGTTTGGGTCTCAGTACTTTTTAAACAATGTTTACGTCTATGGAAATTTCGAGAATGAGAAAGCAAAGTCTGAATTTCAGAGAAGTTATCGTCATATTAACCATATTTTTTTCAATATGGAATCTGAACATTGCCTAACTAGACACCCCACACCTCATGTGCTGCCAGCAAGTAGCCTCTCATATCTCATTTTTTAACCGAAAAATTCAATATTTGCGCATACTAGGAGATCTCGGCCTTAACAAAAACTAAATCTTATTTTTGTTTTTGTAATTATAACTAACTATTCATTTAATTTAAATTCAATGTCGTTTTTGGAACTTTATTTTAGTTTTCCTCTCATATCTTATTTCGTTTAAAATTTTTAACTAATTACAAGTATCATCTTCTGATACATCATCTTCTTCAGGTCCATTAATTGTAACATCCCGAAACCAAATAAGTGCAGTTTGGTAAGGGTGTCGATCGACACCATGGGGAGGTGTCGATCGACACCAAGTTATTTGGTCGGTTCGGGTTAATATTTTTAATTGCGGTTTTGGATCGGTTTTCGTTATAAAAACAACCCAGGGATGCGTGTTTATGGGGGGCCGTCAAGAACGTGAGAGAAGAAGAGAAAGTGAGAGAGAAATTCAGAGAATCGTTGATCCTCGATTGATTGTTGCAAAGAAATCAATCCGAGAGCCTTTCTCTTCGAACGGTTGTGTATCGGTCATTGTTTTGCGGGGTGTTGATCGGCGTTTCCATTCGTATCAGTGAGGATCAGATCGTGAAGGTCTGTTCTCGTACGTTATTGTGCTTCGAATCGCTTCTCTTCCTTCGTCGTTAAACCGAGGTGAGTTGTGACCGCTGTTTCTAGGCAATGAGGATAATTAGATGTGTTTTGGTGCTTGTTTTGGGTGAGATTTCGTGTGTTGATGGTTGTGGTGATTATCATGTGTGTATATGTTGTTTGGTGGTGTTTCTGTGCAGGTGGTGCGACTCGTGTAACCGGAATCGAGTCTCGAGAGGAGAAAGACTCGATTCTGCATTACAGTGAGGCGTGTAGATCGACACCAGGAGGGTGTCGTTCAACACGGGTTTTGGTTGTGTGTCGATCGACACCTTTGTGGTGTCGCTTGACACCGGACTTGATGTCTTGTCGATCGACACCTTTGTGGTGTCGCTCGACATGCAGTGCTATTTCCCGAAATATGATTATTTGATATTGTTGAGTTGTGATTGGTGCTGTGTTGGTTATATATTTGTGGTTATATTATCTGAGCCTGCTTGTTACGCCGGTAGGCGGGATGAGCAACTCACTAAGTATTTATGAAATACTTACGCAACTCTTATTACCATGTGTTGCAGGTAAAGTAATTGTGTGATCGCGGAATCAAGGCCAGAAGAAGAGGATGATAGGATGTTTTACTATTTGCATTTGAATAGAACCTGTTAGGTTGCTAGAAATGCTAGTCGTTCTCATTAGAATTCTAGAACTGGTCTTTTAATGAATTATTATTGGTTATTGAATTTGATTGTGTTATTGGTATAAATGAGTTATTAATTTTCGTAGTAGAATTGTTAAGGTTTTTAAAAAAAAAAATGCTGGTTGTTTCGATTTTCTCCCATCAAATAACTTTTAGCTGCTACTCAATTGAAGATTGATCTGGTGCATAATTACAAGGAGATTAAGCCTTCTTTTATTGTGCTAGTATCCACATCGAATCATGATGTTTTATATGAGATGTCAGTCCAAAAAAAAAATATTATCATCATTATCTTAATTTTATGCCGACAAAAAGAAAATATATATATTATCTATGTTTTGCAGTACAATTGTATTGATGTAGGTTTGATTCCCCTCATTGTGGAATATAAATAATTGAAGGCGAGATATGATAAGTCCGAAGATATGACTAGTGAAAATATAAATATTTTTTATAGATTTTTAGAATAATATAACATATATATTTTATCTCTATATATAGTTGAGGGCTTGTTTTTTTTCTTCTCAAAACAAAATCTTTTATTTTCCTCTCATTTTAATCTCATATAAAATTATGTATTCTTATTGATCATGGCTAAATACAATAGCATGGATGAACATAATTCTCTTCTATATTTTTATTGGGATTTGCACACACATCTGTTCCAGAAAAGATGTTGATAACCCGTTGGAGCAAATTGCTGCAACATTACAAGTGTTTGGGTCTCGTTACTTTTTAAAGAAGGTTTACGTCTGTAACATCCCGAAACCAAATTATTGTAATTTGGATGGGGTGTCGATTGACACCAGGGGTGGGTGTTGATCGACACCAATGTTTCGGATTTAGTCCCGGTTTAAGTTAATTGTTCGGTTTGGGACGTCGGTTTGGGAAAAGCCCAAGGTCATCCCTTTATAAGCAAAAGTGACGTGCAACCGTGGGGAGGAGGAGAATAATCGGTTCTTAAGGTTTTGAGAGGAAGAAGTGGTGATTGGAAGAGTGCTTGTGAGCCGTTCGTCATCGTTCTTCGTTTGTGCGGGATCCCGGTGTTGTCTCGGTGATTCCAGCGAGGGAGACTGTCGTTCGTGTCTCTTTTTCGTGTTCTCCACAGTCTTTTCCGAATTCAATCCCAAAATCGAGGTGAGTGCGTGATCGTGGATACGAAATTAGATTATTAGGATATTGGTTTAATAATTGATTGTTTATGTGATGTTTTGTGTGATCATGTATGATTTGAGTCGTAAATAATCTTGTTTGAGGAAACGAAACGAGTCGCGTGAGGATTTTACTCGGTTCCAGTTCCTGCGAGCGGTGTCGATCGACACCTAGTGGTAGTGTCGATCGACACCACTCTTTTGATCGCGAAGCTTGTTGCGTTATTTCAGTGTCGATCGACACCACCTGTTTTTAAATGTTATTTTCACTTGCTATGGATTGTTGTTTGAACGCGTAGAATTTGATAGTCTATTTTCCTATTATGTATCCGGTAGACGGGATGACCGCTTCACTGAGTATTTGTGATAATACTAACGCAACTCTGTTTTCCCTTTTTGAGTTGCAGGTAGAGGAAAAGTGTGATCGCGGAATCATGGCGTATGAAGAGGATCATAGGATGTTGTTTTATGTTGTATTTAGTAGAACCTGCTAGGTTGCGTTAAATGCTAGTTGTTCATTGGAATTATGGAATTTGATTTATTTGATTTATGAAATTAATAGATTATTTTATTGGTTATCTGTTTTATGTTCTTTCCGCAGTGGAATTGTTTAGGATTAAAAAAAAAAAAGCTTGGTTGTTTCAATTTGGTATCAGAGCCTAGACGGCTTTAGGACTGGTGAATTGGATGTCTGAGACTATGTGTTTAAATTGATTTTTTGTGTTTAGTCAATTTAATAGTCTTAGAATCATCCTCCTCAGCCTTTAAAGAGATTCTGCGGTAAGTATGTTTGTTTGCGACTTCTATTCTCCGTAGTAATAGTATCTTTGTCTGTGTTTTGGGAATGCAGAGTGATGGATACTGGAGCTAGAGGTCTTGGTAGAGGTAGAGGTCGAGATCAGGGACGCTTGTTTGAGTTGTCCAGTGGCGGAGCTGCGAGTGCTTCGCAGGCGTCAGAGTCTCGGGCGTATCAGGCAGGATCTGTGAGTGAAATCAGTGCGAGTGCTAGGGTTAGTGCTGTAGGTGCAGGAAGGGTACTGGGTTAGCTGGTGGTGGAGTGGGCCCAGGTGTGGGTGTCGCTCCAACTCAGGATCGTTGGGATCGTCTGGAGGGCTTGCTGACGCAGATTCTAGAGAGGTTACCGGCAGTAGCTCCGGTACAGGCATCGGTGCAGCCGAGGGCTGTAGTGTCTGAGGAACATTCGACTTATCAGGTGAGGATGAGGCGGATACAGGTTCCGAGTTCGGGGCGTTTCTCAGGTAGTGTAAGACCTGTGGGAACCGAGGAGTGGATGATGAGGGAAGAGCGTGTCTCTCGTTCGAGCAGAGTTTTTGCGGAGTATCCGGCGGCAACGGGGGTTGTCCAGCCAGAGTTTGTTCCAGCTACTTCGCCGAGGAGGCAGCAGTGTCATGAGGTTCCTAACCAGGCCAACGAGCAAGCGCAAGGGCAAAAGAGGAAGAGGGAAGGCACTTCCAAGCTGAAAATAAAAGGTCATAGTTGTTATGGGTGCGGGAGCAGGGAGCACCGTGTTGCGAGCTGTCCTGTGAGAGCGGAGTTTCGGGGAGCTCGAGTTTGTCATCACTGCAGGGAGCCAGGTCATATCAAGGCCGAGTATCTCCAGTTGCCGCGGTAGGCCGAGGCAGTGGTCGAGTAGGATCTGAGAGAGTGGATCGAGGATCAAGCGGTGTTTCTTTCCATTTTGTTCTAGTTTTTGAATTTTGGTTTCAGCTATGTTGTTTTTGGTTTTTGTAGTTTCGTTTGGTGTTGTAACGATTCTACGCTTTGGAAATTTATAAGATGGAGTTTTCCTTATTTATTTGTTTAATATGATATGTAGTTCTTATTATTGCTGATATTTGAGAGTAAGAATTATCATGCCTTGGACCATACGAGGTAGACCTGGTCAATAGGTGCTTAGAGGCGTTTAAGAAATAATTACTCTAGGGGCAGCGGCCTTGAATAACTCATTCATGGTCGGAGATGTGAATTCTCCGGAGGAGATGCGAGTTCTCTTATATGCTTATTTGGGATGTGAGTTCCCCAGGTACCGTTGGCTCGAAGGATGCATCCTGAGAGTGCGAGCGGTATCATTTCCTGATAAGTCATAGGATGCGTCCTGTGTAGGTCAGGGTGTGAATGAGTAAGAGTAATTAATGTCTAAAAACGTAGGTAAGCTTGAGACTGGATGAGGGCTCAGAGATCGGGAGTTGATCTCGGATTGTTGACCGGGCAGGGTCAGTGAGATGATCTTAGTGGGCAGTTGTGTTGGAGGTATTGAGTTTAGCCACTTAAGGTAATCTAGTCGCTGATGTTTATAGGTATTTTAGAATTTATTATGAATAACTCGTTATCTGGAAACGGTGGTTTTCTAGAGTATGTATTGGGGACGGTGGGTTCCCTAGATACCGGGTACTTGTCAGGATTTGTTCTTGAAGACAAGTGGTGTGAGGTATTGCCAGCTCAATGGATTTGTTCCTGCGAGTGTGGGTGGCATATGGGTGAGTTAAACGTAACAAGTGTCTGACAATATGCGTATAAACATAGGATTAGATGAGAACCTCTGAGATCGGGCGAGGATATCTGGTGGTACTGGCCAGGTATGGTCAGGATGTTGGTCTATGTTAGGCGGGTTATGTGAGTCGAGTGGAGATCTCGAGTGTTGTGGACCAGGTTGTGTCAGGTGTTGGTCTCCGATAGATAATTTGGCGGGCGTCAAGCCTAGAGTTGATTGTGAATTAGAAACTCGGTTCAGACGATCCTGGTAACTGATGTAGCGTCTTATAGTCGTGTATGTTTCTGTTCGGTACTACATGATCGATGGGTCCAATTCTGGGTCTATGGTTAGTCGTGCATGTTCTTGTTTAATTGTTGCGCGATCAATCCGGCAGACCTAGTTCGGATTAAGAAACGTTACATTATGGTTATTCCAGGCGAATCTGGGTGGAGTAAGTTTTTTGCGGTGTACACTATGGTTCCAGGAACTGGTTCGGACTTCTTGAGGCAGTTTTAATCTGGAGGTTTATAGGCGTTTAGAATTTATTGCTCTAGAGAGAGATGTATTCTCTCGTGTAGGGACAGTGGTCCCAAACTTACTTATTTGGAAATTGTGTTTCTTAGTATAAGTAGGGGGAGATGTATTCTTGTATGGGGATGTGTTCCCAGATATCGTTGGCTCGAGGGATGCGTCTCGAGAGTGCGAGCGATATGTTCTGAGAGATGGTATTCTCTCGCGGGGATAGGTTCCCCAGATATCATTGGCTCAAGGGATGCGTCCCGAGAGTGCGAACGGTATGTTACCTGACAGCTCCAGGATGCGTCATGCGAGTGTTAGTGTGTTGCTGACTCAAGGGATGCATCCCGAGAGTGCAAGCAGTTTGTTACCTGACAGCTCCAGGATGTGTCATGTGAGTGTCAGGGTGACGACCTGATAGCTCCAGGATGCGTCCTGTGAGTATCAGGGTGTGGATCTGACAGCTCGAAGATGCGTCCTACAAGTGTCAGGGTCTAGATCTGACAGCTCTAGGATGCGTCCTGCGAGTGTTAGTGTAATGATTGAGTTAAGAGCAATAGATGTCTGCTACGGCCGAATAAACCTAGGATTAGTAAGGTGCTATAAAGGTCATGAATGGATCTTGAGGAAGATTGTTGTATTGGCAAAGTGCTCAGTGGAGCAGCAATGATGTGTTGGAGTCTGTTTAGTGGATTATTATCAGCAGGTAGTTCTAGTCTTTGGATGCTTGTGTGCATAAGAGTTGATTACTCTATAGGAAGTATTCTTTCCTATATATATAACCAGAGCTTGAGGGAGACGTCCTGAGAGTGGAGTGGCATCAGTATCGTTACCTCGAAGGTGACATCCTGAGAGTGTGATGATGTCGGTAAAATTATGAGTAATCAAAGTCCGAGCGTGGCATAAGTATGAGACGGAACATGAATCTCAGGGTTCGGGTGAGTAAACCTGGTAATGCCGGTTAGTGGAGCACAACATGCGATAAGTGACTGCTAGTGGAAGCGGATTATGGATTGAGTGTTTAGTTGCCTAACACGCATAGGTGGAGGTTATCCGGGTTATGGCGGGTCGTCCGATTAAGTCGGTACTTTTCCCGGCCATTAAGGAGACCGATGGAGCATCGGTTCCGGCTAGGAGGTATGTTGAGAAAAAGGTGATCATCGGTTGGATCATTGGTGTTTGGCTAAGTTGTCTTGGATAGCAGTTATTCCGGCGAATACCGAGATGGATTCCTACAGGGTTTGTATGCGAGGCTGTGTGAGTCACCTATATGTTGAACCTAAGTGGGGGAGAGGAACATATTGGGTGCAGGTTTGTTCAAGAAATGTCAGGAAGAATAAGTGTTTTAAATATCAGCAGTGGAGTTATGCCGATAAGAGGAATTCAGAGTTGGAGTTTGAGGTCGGAAACCGTGTGTATCTCAAGGTGTCGATGTTGAGGGAGGGCATGCGTGTTCCAGTGGAGTTGGTGGCCAATTTTCCGGGGAAACTTCAGCCAGAGTGTTGGTAGCGGCGAGAACTTTGAGGATTCTCGAGAGGAGAATTAACGTGCTACGTCATAAAAAGTGGCTGAGTTAAGAGCTTTGCAGGGTGTGGTTGCTTAGAGGTAGAGATTTGGGGAATCTGAAGCAAGGATGGGGTTGAGGTTCGAGTAGGATTTCGGCAGGGAGGCCGCAAATCGAGCTTCACTCTCTTGTGGTCCCAGTTCGGTGGTGTTAGCATGGTGCTTTAAGTTTTCGTGGTTTCGTGTATCCTCGTTCTGTGGTAACGACTATACGTTTATGAGATTTAAAAGATAAGGCTTCTTATATGTCTGTGAGATGAGATGTGTGTTCTCATTATTGGTGAGTGTTGATGTGTAAAGTTTTAACCCGAAATAAATCCGCAAGTGCACAAGCAATTGCAATAGTATATAGGGTATTAAATCCTCAGAGACCAAGATTACACTATGAAATTATAGATTCTAATTTAAAGCTAAGATAAAATATGGTTTTGTGATTTTTCAAACAATGAAAACGGCAAAATAAAACGATGTAAAATTCAATAAAAACAAGCACTAGATCAAGGTAAATCGCCGGTGATTTTGGATTCAGGACTGAGCAACTATTCAAGAATTAATTTAAGTACGGTCTAGAACTCAAACATGATGATAATATTGCCCCACTGTCGTGATGTATCAATAACTTTGTCTAACAACCTAAATACCTAAACTGTCGTTTGGACCCAACGATGTTGACATGCATTAACGAGTTGGTTCAATTTGTTCACAATTGATGGTAACAATCAACTGTCGTTGGTTACACACCAATTGCTCACCAATGGTTTATCTAGCAACCTAGAGCACTGTCGTGAATAAGTATAACTTGAAATCATAGATTAGGTGATCAAATTAATCTAAGCATTACAAATCCCTATTGATGAAGACATGATAATCGGTCCTATTTGTGCTCAGCCACAAATATCCTATATCACCATTGAAAACCTTAACCTAGCTAATGGACTACTCAAGCATGATGAAACCAAACACAACAAAGCTATAAAGAGAATTCATGATATTATTGAAAGAGATTAGAGTTTAGAATTCTTCTCAAACAAAGTTGTAGAATGATCCAGCAAGGAGATGAAACAAATCGGAACAACAAAAGTGGTGAAGGTCCGATCCAATCTCCAAAACAATGAAGAACAAAATGAAAAGAGTCTAAAAAACTTAGAAAAAACAACGTGAATGTGTTTTTGTCTTTTAACGTGAGTCTCTCTTTTCCCATGCGGCTGACTCTTATTTATAAACTTTATTTTGAATCTAGGTAAAAATCGGAGCCTCTGGCGAGCAGGTGGGGCGAGCAGGTGCTCGGGTACGAAAATCGCCTTTTTGCTCCAAATTCATCTCGTTTGCTCCAACAAGCCCCAGTAACTCCAATCCACGCTCCAGAGCCTCTTAGAACCTGAGAAAACACAAAAAGAACTAGAAAGACTCGAAAAACAATAGAAAACAATAAGTAAAATAGGCTAAAATCCTAATATATCAACTCCTCTGGACTTAGACCTTTGTTTGTCCTCAAACAAAACAAAATCAAGAACAGAAGAATGCCTGAAAATCGCATGGAACTCACTCGCTTGTTGGAAAAAATTTTGGACATCATACTTTCGTCACCGGGCCTTAGAACATGTACCATAATTAGCCATGGGGTTCATAACCTAACCTTAGTCACTCACAACTCAGCAAAACTTCGGGATCCCCAATATCATCTCTTACATAAATTAATGAAAATGAAAGTACAGTGATCTTACCCAAGGGAATCAGAACAAGGGGTGCCGACTTCTTCAATCGAAGACCCTCTCCCGTATACTCTTTTTTTTCTCAACTCTTTTCCTCTCTCAAAACATAACCAAATATTTTTTTTTTCTTTTTTCCTTTCAATCATTTTTCCGATGCTACTTTTTTTTTTTTTTTTTTTTTTAAATGACGAATCTCCATGGGGTCGCAAAGAAGATACGGGTTTACGCATCATCCCTTGGTTCAGTTCGAAAATTTTAGTTTTTTATGGGACGGAATTCATGAGGTCACAAAGGAGATACGGGTTTACGCATCATCCCCTGGTTCACTTCGAAACTTTTAGTTTCCCTTACAACATGCTTTCCGCGAGGTCACAAAAGAGACACGGGTTTACGCATCATCCCTTGGGTCACTTGGGCATGTTGCTTTGATTAGACCGAAAGGAGAGTTAGAGAGGAAATAGTGTACTTGTTGGAGAGTTGCGGTGTCTTATATGGTTCGAAAAAGTCTTGCCCAATGAACATCAAACCCCTGAGAAAGAAATTAAAAGTCAAGATTAAATACCAAATAAAAATTTGAGATGATATCGGATCAACCTAATTTACGATAAGTGTGAGCTTTGGGGAAAATTTAATCCACCCATAACCTTTCCGAAACAGAACCTTGGCCAAGCTGTGAGTCATACAAGTAATCCCTAGTCCGAAAATAAATGCAATAGATCAAGTTCATAATTCTCGAAAACTTCTTATTGACTCGATAAAACTCAAAAACAGACTCAATAAAAAACCGAAAATAAATTCTAAAAATAAACCAAGCAGCAGCACCTGATTCACCAAAATACTAAGACACTTGGGACTGACACAACAACAAGACTCGAAAAAATCAAAAATAAAATGGATAAATAACCGCTCCCCCGGACTTAAATCACACCGTCTCCGGTGTGAAAAAGTTTAAGAGATTGGCGACGCAATGAAATAAAAATAAACACGGATAGTACAATGATGGTAGTAGGGTTAGAAAAGATATCACCGAGTAGAAGCCTCATCGCCATCGTCGCCACTCGTCCTCCGCTTCTTCCTTCTCAACGGCTGACCCGAGCTTGAGGTTGAGTTTGAAAGAACGGGTTGAGCGTCCCTTGCTGCTGTGGCGTGACTACATCCTTTGAAGAGCGTTTGCATGATCCTCTGCATGAGGCTGTTGTTCTTCTTCGTGGACTGAATCATCCACCTCCTTTTGTTTTTGTTGAGCAGGTGCTCGCGCCTAATTCCTGGGGTGCTCGGCGAAAGATTTTTTTTTTTTTGAACATAAGTACTGAAAACACAAATAAAATGTCAGTAATAAAAGGAAATTACAATCGAATTATGTACAAGAAGCCTTACCGATGGGTTGCCTCCCATCAAGCGCTTGTTTTAAGTCGTTAGCTCGACTTTGTAGACCATTTAGGCTCGAGGAGGGTCACTGAAGGTGACAGATCCACCTTCTCCAATGCATGTGTCAGCAAGATATGGCTTGAGCCGCTGACCATTCACTACGAACTCACCTCCTGTAGTGTCCAGCAACACTATGGCTCCATGTGGTCTTACCTCCTTGATTGTGAATGGACCGGACCATCTTGATTTCAGCTTACCTGGAAACAACCTGAGGCGAGAATTAAATAACAATACTTGATCATTAGGAGCAAAACTCGTGGAGATAATCCTCTTGTCGTGGTAAGCTTTGGTCAGTTCCTTGTAGATTCGCGAGTTGTCATAGGCGAGATGCCTAATCTCCTCCAACTCATGCAGCTGCATGGATCTCCTCTCAAATGCGCTAAGGACATCGAAGTTGAGCATCTTAACAGCACAGGCCGCTTTGTACTCCAGCTCCACCGGAAGATGGCACGCCTTCCTATACACCAAATGAAAAGGCGTTGTCCCCAACGGAGTCTTAGACGCGGTTCTATACGCCCACAAAGCGTCATCTAACTTCCTTGACTAGTCCTTGCGTGTGACACTCACTGTCTTCTGTAAGATACTTTTTATCTCCCTGTTGGAGATCTCAACCTGACCACTTGTTTGAGGGTGATAAGGAGAAGCTACCTTATGCGTAACACCGTTCTTCTTTAACAAGTTCTCAAAAACCTTGTTTATGAAGTATGAACCTCCATCACTTATCACCATTCTCGGGACTCCAAACCTTGGAAATATCATAGATGTGAACATCTTGATAACCACTCTAGCATCATTAGTCGGGCTAGCCAGCGCTTTAACCCACTTGGAGACATAGTCAACAACCACTAGAATGTACTTATTTCCATAGGAGGATGGAAAAGGTCCCATGAAGTCAATACCCCATACATCGAAAACCTCCACTTCCAGAATAAAGTTCTGAGACATCTCATTACGCTTGCTGATGTTCCCTTGCCTCAGACAAGCGTCACATTTAGATACAAATCTATTCGCATCTCGGAACATCGTCGGCCACCAAAAACCGGCCGGTAACACCTTCGAAACCGTCTTGAGTGTGGAAAAATGCCCAGGGATCTCTGCCTCTGACACGCATCTCCTATAAAGTCCATCTGAACACTGCTTGTACAAGTACGGCTCATCCCAAAAATACCGCCTAACATCGCGGAAAAACTTCTTCCTTTTGCTTCCCGTTAGGTTATTAGGAACCTTATCAACAACCAAGAAGTTAGCAAACTCACCAAACCATGGGAAGCTCGAAGATTAAGCACTCTGAACCATTCCGCAAAAGATTTCCCGAGTAGGTGCTCGGTCTGTCAAAACGGGTGCTCGGTCGGGTGCTCGGAAATTCTCACAAATACTGATCAAATAGATATTCTCATCTGGTAGATTATCCTCCATAGGTGTCTCATCTTCAATTTGTAACCTACTCAAGTGATCTGCAACTCCGTTTTCGGACTCTTTCTTATCTTTAATCTCTAGATCGAACTCTTGTAGTAACAAAATCCATCTCAACAACCTGGGCTTCGCATCCTTCTTGGTCAGCAAATACTTCAATGCGGCATGATCGGTGTGAACAATTACCTTAGACCCGACAAGGTACGATCTGAACTTCTCAAAAGCAAAAACAATCGCTAACAACTCCTTCTCGTTAGTAGCATACCGACATTGAGCATCATGTAAGGGCTCTAGCAATCTTGGAGAAATCCTTGATGAACCGACGGTAGAACCCAGCATGTCCTAGAAAACTGTGGATTCCCTTAACCGTAGTAGGCGGTTGTAAACTCATCATAACCTTTATCTTAGCCTTGTCAACTTCAATCCCTTTCTCTGATATTCTGTGCCCCAGCATTATCCCATCTCGGACCATGAAGTGACACTTCTCCCAGTTGAGAACAAGATGCTTTTCCTCGCACCTTTGCAACACCCTGCACAAGTTAGACAAACACACAGAAAAAGAACCCCCATACACAGAAAAATCATCCATAAAAACCTCCATTATATCCTCAATAAGGTCGGTAAATATAGACATCATACAACGTTGAAACGTTGCTGGGGCGTTACACAAACCGAACGGCATGCGGCGGTACGCAAAAGTGCCATAAGGACATGTGAACGTCGTCTTCTCTTGATCGTCCGGGTGGATAACCATCTAAGAAACAGTAATAAGGATGGTTAGCTAGACGCTCTAGCATCTGATCGATAAATGGTAAAGGAAAATGATCCTTGCGAGTAGCAGTATTCAATTTCCGATAATCTATACACATCCTATGTCCGGTTACTGTCCTAGTCGGTATCAGTTCGTTCCTATCATTTCTAATCACTGTGATACCTCCTTTCTTAGGCACAACATGCACAGGACTGACCCACTTACTGTCAGAGATCGCATAAATTACACCAGCCTCTAGAAGTTTCATTATCTCTTTCTTGACGACATCTTTGAGATTCGAGTTTAACCATCTCTAATGCTTGACAGAAGTCATTGATTCATCTTCTAGGTATATTCTGTGCATACATAAGTCAGGAGATATTCCAGTAATATCATCAAGTGAATATCCTAGAGCCTTCCTATACTTTCTCAATTCGCATAAAAGCAAGGTAATCTCTACATTGTTCAATTCTACATTCACTATAACGGGATATGTGGAGTTAGGATCGAGAAATGCGTACCTGAGCCCTGCTGGGAAGGTCTTCAACTCAAGCTTTGGAGCTTTCAGCTCACTCCAAGAACCACAAACAGTAGAATTTTCAGGAGCAGGTGCTCGCTGCTCCGCCTCGGGTGCTCGCTGGGATGCTCGCTGACCCTCGATTTTTGTGCCCTTTCCCAGACTCAGAAATTCATCTCCCTTCTCCACTCTGATGTTAGAATCCAGAAACTTAGCATATCCTTGGGTGCCTTCACTCAGAAAACCGTGTTCACCCTCGGCTTTTGTCAATGCGACTTCAAGCGGATCACTTGCTAAAATCTCTTCAACCACCTCTGATCCATCATGGATAACAAATGTCTGTCCATCTATCATCGGTTTCTTAAAAAGTTTGCTCATCTCAAACCGAACTACCATGTCTCCTAGACGGAGGTCCACTATGCCATCTTCGACATCAATGATAGCACGTGCCGTGCGTAAGAAAGCTCTGCCCAAAATCAACGGATCCTTTGGTTCTTCATCAAGCTCCAGAACCACAAAATCAGCTAGGAATAAAGTATCCCCAATTCGGACGTGCAAATCTTCGATAATACCCACCGGGAGCTTTGTAGACCGATCCGCACAAACCAACGAAATCATAGTGGGTTTGAACTTGGTGAAGCCCAAATGCTTAGCCACAGAATATGGCATCAAATTGACGCTGGAGCCCAAGTCGCACAATGAACATGCAAACGTGCAAGGCCCTATCTTCACGGAAATCACAAACCTTCCCGGATAACCTTTCTTTGTCAACACCTTACTCTGAAGTATGGCGCTACACTCTTTAGAAACCATCATCACACTTTCCTCTTCAACAATCTTACCAGCAACCAATTCCTTCATGTACCTCTTGAGTGATGGTATCATTTGCACGGCATCAACCAAAGGGAGCTTCACCATCAAATCCTTTAGCATCTCCTTACACTTAGCATCCTCCAAATCTTTCCTAGATTTCTTAGGAGGTACTGGGTAAGGTACTCTTGGTACATAAACTCGCTCAGGCGAAGTTTCTGGAATTTTCGTGGGAGCACCCTGTACGAGCAGGTGCTCGACAGCAGATGTAGGGTGCTCGGAAATTTTTTTCTCAACATCGATTGGAACAGAACCCTGAGGTGTCCCTGAGCTTGAGCCAATCTCCTTATGCTTTTCTCTCTCAGAAAAATCACTCTCTTGAGCCTGGTGCTCGGTAATCTTCTCCTTAGCCTTCACGTGGGAGCTTGTGATTGTAGGCGGTACCAACTTCCTTCCACTCCTCAACTCAACAGCATTTACTTGATACTCCTTTCTGGGATTTACCTCACCATGTCCTGGAAGAGTTCCAGCTGGTCTCTTAATAGTTTTGGCTGTTTGAGCTACTTGTGTATCCAATTTCTTCACATGCGCGGTGACAGCTTCGTACTTCGCATTTAGATCATTGTACATGTGATCTACCTTGACATTAATCTCAGTGGATGCCTTCTGTTGGTTAACCATCAACTGCTGCATTAGAATTTTCAACTCATCCTGAGATGTGGACGCGGAAGTAGCTTGTTATGGCGCAGCGAATTAAGTGTTTTGTTGTTGGTTCCCTCCTTGGAAACGATTCTGATTCTGGTTAGGGATGAACTACTTCCCTTGAGTGTTGCTGGAGTAGAACTTCTGAAATCCTTGACCTTGGGTGTTCTGATTCGTACCTCCTTGTTGCGGATAGACTTGGTCTTGTGGGTTCTCGACATTGGTGCTTCGGTAGGAGAGGTTGGGGTGGCTCCGATAGTTGGGGTTGAACCCACGGTTTTGATATCCTTGTCCACTCACAAAGTTAACCTCTTGTACTCCAGCATCTTTATCATCTTCAATCTCTTGAGGAATAAGCGTAGCCTCATTCTCTTCCACAAATTTTACCGGTCTTTGACTCTCCCGTAGAAGTAGGTTCACCTTCGCTGTCAGCTCATCAATCTTCTGAGTGTCCACACTATTGACTTTCCTGGACCTATCATACTCAGGAGCCTTGTTGTTAGAGCTCGAAGCAAGGTTCTCAATCAGCTCAAAAGCACCATCTCTAGTCTTGGTCATGAAGTCTCCATTACTCGCAGCATTTAGGGCATTCCGATAATCCCATTCAACTCCATCATAGAATATCCCAAGAATCTGCTCATCCTTAAAACCATGATGAGGACACTCCCTACGGTACTCCTTCAGTCTTTCCCAAGCTTCACAAAAAGCTTCACCAAAATGTTGTTGAAAAGACGAAATCTTGTTCCTCAAAGATGTTGTCTTGGACTTAGTGTAGAAATGGTCCAAGAACGCAGCTCTAACCTCATCCCATGTCTTCAAAGAACCAGCTGGTAATGACTTCAACCACCTAAGAGCTTTGTCCGAAAGTGAAAACGGGAACAGCTTGCATTTCAAGAACTCACTCTGTACCCCATTAGACCCCGTAGTGCTGCAGATTTCTTCGAAGTTCTCGATGTGATCCATCGGTAACTCAGGTGGTAACCCATGGAATAAATGTTGTTTCACCAATGAGATCATCTGAGGCTTGATCTCAAAATCTTGCCTCTGAATTGTTGGAGAAACAATAGCCGAATGGTTTTGATAAAATGCATGGGGATTATCCGAATCTCCTATAACCGGCTGTACTTGCGGAGCTTGTGGTTGATTTCTTTGCAACTGAGCAATCTGATCCCTTAACAACTGTAATTGAACATTCATCTCTTCCTGATCAGCCATAAAGACCGGAGCAGCTGTGATTCTTCGTTGACGGTTTTGACGTTCAAGGCGAGGTAACTCTTCGTTCGTGACACTAATTAATGATCCGGTGAGATTTCTTCTCGTTCTTCTACTGGTCATGCACCTGACACATAGCAAAAACAAATAAAAACAAAATTAGCAAAATTCTTAGACTATAAATAAAATAAAATGTCAAAGGTAACGCAATTGGTCTCCGGCAATGGCGCCAAAAACTTGATGTGTAAAGTTTTAACCCAAAATAAATCCGCAAGTGCACAGACAATTGCAATAGTATATAGGGTATCGAATCCTCAGAGACCAAGGTTACACTATGAAATTATAGATTCTAATTTAAAGCTAAGATAAAATATGGTTTTGTGATTTTCGAAACAATGAAAACGGCAAAATAAAACGATGTAAAATTCAATAAAAACAAGCACTAGATCAAGGTAAATCGCCGGTGATTTCGGATTCAGGACTGAGCAACTATTCAGGAATTAATTTAAGTACAGTCTAGAACTCAAACATGATGATAATATTGCCCCACTGTCGTGATGTATCAATAACTTTGTCTAACAACCTAAATACCTAAACTGTCGTTTGGACCCAGAGATGTTGACAAGCATTAACGAGTTGGTTCAATTTGTTCACAATTGATGGTAACAATCAACTGTCGTTGGTTACACACCAATTGCTCACCAATGGTTTATCTAGCAACCTAGAGCACTGTCGTGAATAATTATAACTTGAAATCATAGATTAGGTGATCAAATTAATCTAAGCATTACAAATCCCTATTGATGAAGACATGATAATCGGTCCTATTTGTGCTCAGCCACTAATATCCTATACACCATTGAAAACCTTAACCTAGCTAATGGACTACTCAAGCATGATGAAATCAAACACAACAAAGCTATAAAGAAAATTCATGATATTATTGAAAGAGATTAGGGTTTAGAATTCTTCTCAAACAAAGATGTAGAATGATCCAGCAAGGAGATGAAACAAATTGGAACAACAAAAGTGGTGAAGGTCCGATCCAATCTCCAAAACAATGAAGAACAAAATGAAAAGAGTCTAAAAAACTTAGAAAAAAGAACGTGAATGTGTTTTTGTCTTTTAACGTGAGTCTCTCTTTTCCCAGGCGGTGACTCTTATTTATAAACTTTATTTTGAATCTAGGTAAAAATCGGAGCCTCTGGCGAGCAGGTGGGGCGAGCAGGTGCTCGGGTACGAAAATCGCATTTTTGCTCCAAATTCATCTCGTTTGCTCCAACAAGCCCCAATAACTCTAATCCACCCTCCAGAGCCTCCTAGAACCTGAGAAAACACAAAAAGAACTAGAAAGACTCGAAAAACAATAGAAAACAATAAGTAAAATAGGCTAAAATCCTAATATATCAAGTGTGGACCAGTGGTTGTCCTTTGTGATGATATTCCGGGTTGGGAATATCGTGTTTAGACCACAAGAGGTAATCCTAGTCGAGAGATGTTTATGAGCGTCTCAGCGTTTATTACTCTAGGGGTGTGTTATCCCCGAATAACTCAAATGTGGAGATTGCGTCCTCCTGCATACTTTTGGAGATTGTATTCTCCAGTATACTGTTTGGGATGGTTCAACGTCTATGAAAATTTTGAGAATGAGGAAGCAAAGTCTGAATTTAAGAGCAGTTATGGTCATATTAACCGTAATTTTGTTAATATGAAATGTAAATATTGCCCAACTAGAAACTCCACACCTCATGTGCTGCCAACAAGTAGCCTCTCATATCTCTTTTTTTTAAAACAAATATTCAATATTTGCGTATACTAGGAGATCTTGGCCTTAACAAAAATTAAATCTCATTTTTGTTTTTATAATTATAACTAACTATTCATTTCGTTTAAATTCAATGCGTTTTTGGAACTATATTTTAGTTTTCCTCTCATATCTTATTTTTAAAAAAAATTTCAACTAATTGCAAGTATCATCTTTTTCAGATCCATCTTCTTCTTCAGGTCCATCATTTTCTCCTATCAAATAACCTTTAGCTGCTACTCAATTGAAGCTTGATCTGGTGCATAATTATAAGGAGATTCAATCCCCTTTTATTGTGCTAGTGGCCACATCGAACCCTGATGTTTTATATGAGATGTAATTTCTATAAAAAGATATTATCATCATTAACATTATTATATGCGGACTAAAAGAAAAAAAATATTATATATGTTTTGCAGTACAATTGTATCGATGTAGGGTAGATTCCCCTTATTGTGGAACATAAATATTTGAAGGCGAGATGTGATAAGTCTGACGATATGACTAGTAAAAAAAATATTTTTTAATAGATTTTTTAGAATAATATAACATATATATTTTATCGCTATATGTAGTTGAAGGCTTGTTTCCTTTTTTCTCAAAACAAAATCTTTTATTTTCCTCTCATTTCTAATCTCTTATAAAATTATGTATTTTTACTCATCATGGATAAATACAATAGCATTGGATAAATACAATAGCATGGATGAACGTAATTCTCTTCTAGATGTTTATTGGGATTTGCACACACATCCAGTTCCAGAAGATGTTGATAACCCGTTGGAAGAAATTAGTGCAGCATTACAAGCGTTTGGGTCTCAATACTTTTTAAGGAATGTTTACGTCTATGGAAATTTCGAGAATAAGGAAGCAAAGTCTATATTTAAGAGCAGTTATCGTCATATTAACCATAATTTTTTCAATATAGCACGGAAACATTGTCCAACTAAATACCCCACACCTCATGTGCTGCCAACAAGTAGCCTTCATATTTTTTTTTAAAGAAAAAATCAATATTTACGTTATTAGGAGATCTCGGCCTTAAAAAAACTAAATCTTATTTTTGTTTTTGTAATTATATCTAACTATTCCTTTTGTTTTAATTCAATGTTGTTTTTGGAAATGTATTTTAGTTTTCCTCTCATATCTTATTTCGTTTAAAATTTTCAACTAATTGCAAGTATCATCTTCTTCAGGTCCATCATTTTCTCCCATCAAAGAACCTTCAGCTGCTACTCAATTGAAGTTTGATCTGGTGCATAATTACCAGGAGATTCAACCACCTTTTAATGTGCTAGTGGCCACACGAACTCTGATGTTTAAATGAGATGTCAGTCCTAAAATGAGATATTATCATCATTAACATTATTATATTCCGACAAAAAGAAAAAAAAATATATTATATATGTTATGAAGTACAATTGTATCGATGTGGGATTGATTCCCCTCTTTGTGGAACATAAATAATTGAAGGCGAGATGTCATAAGTCTGAAGATATGAGTAGTCAAAAAATATATATTTTTTATAGATTTTTAAAAATAATATAACATATATATTTGATCTCTATATATAGTTGAGGGCTTGTTTCTTTCTTTGTCAAAACAAAATCTTTTATTTTTCTCTCATTTCTAATCTCATATAAAATTATGTATTCTTATTCATCATGGCTAAATACAATAGCATGGATGAACGTAATTCTCTTCTATATTTTTATTGGGATTTTCACACACATCTGGTTCCATAAAAGATGTTGATAACCCGTTGGAGCAAATTGCTGCAGCATTACAAGTGTTTGGGTCTCGTTACTTTTTAAGGAATGTTTACGTCTCTGAAAATTTTGAGGATGAGGAAGCAAAGTTTGAATTTAAGAGCAGTTATGGTCATATTAACCGTAATTTTGTTAATATGGAATGTAAATATTGCCCAACTAGAAACTCCACACCTCATGTGCTGCCAACATGTAGCCTCTCATATCTCTTTTTTTTTAAAGAAAGATTCAATATTTGCGTATACTAGGAGATCTCGGCCTTAACAAAAACTAAATCTCATTTGTGTTTTTATAATTATAACTAACTATTCATTTTGTTTAAATTCAATGTCGTTTTTGGAACTTTATTTTGGTTTTCCTCTCATATTTTGGTCTCTGTAAGTGAAAAGCTTTGATCTTTTTGAGTTTTATCCTCTTTTGGTCTCTGTAAGTAAAAAGCTTCGACCTTTTAGTTTTTTTCCCCAGATTCCTGAAACCTTCTCCATATTCTTGCTTGATACACTTCTCTTTCAATGGCTCCTCCCCCTCCAATTAGAATTCAGATACAAAGGTATGAATTTCTTTCTCTTTTATTTGTCTCTCTTTTCTTTCCTCTGATTTTTTTTCTCAACCAACAGTTGCTTATATTTTATTTCCCAAATTTTCAGATTGGTTTCAGTTTCAACCCTCCTCCACGGCCTAGTTGTTGCTGGCCTTTTGGTAGGGTTGGTATTCACTGCAATTGCTGGAAACCGTGATGACAACGCTACCGTTAAACCTTCCCCTGAATCTCATGCCGGACCTCCACTACCGTTTAAAATTTTTAACTAATTGCAAGTATCATCTTCTTCAGATCCATCATCTTCTTCAGGTCTATCATTTTCTCCCATCAAATAACCTTTAGCTGCTACTCAATTGAAGCTTGATCTGGTGCAAAATTACAAGGAGATTCAATCCTCTTTTATTGTGCTAGTGCCCACATCGAACCCTGATGTTTTATATGAGATGTAATTCCTAAAAAGAGATATTATCATCATTAACATTATTATATGCGGACTAAAAGAAAAAAAAATATTATATATGTTTTGCAGTATAATTGTATCGATGTGGGGTTGATTCCCCTCATTGTGGAACATAAATAATTGAAGGCGAGATGTAATAAGTCCGAAGATATGACTAGTCAAAAAATATAATTTTTTAATGGATTTTTTGAATAATATAACATATATATTTAATCGTTATATGTAGTTGAAGGCTTGTTTCCTTCTTTCTCAAAACAAAATCTTTTATTTTCCTCTCATTTCTAATCTCTTATAAAATTATGTATTTTTACTCATCATGGATAAATACAATAGCATGGATGAACATAATTCTCTTCTAGATTTTTATTGGGATTTGCACACACATCCAGTTCCAGAAGATGTTGATAACCCGTTGGAAGAAATTGGTGCAGCATTACAAGCGTTTGGGTCTCAATACTTTTTAAGGAATGTTTATGTCTATGGAAATTTCGAGAATAAGGAAGCAAAGTCTGTATTTAAGAGCAGTTATCGTCATATTAACCATAATTTTGTCAATATAGCATGGAAACATTGTCCAACTAAATACCCCACACCTCATGTGCTGCCAACAAGTAGCCTTCATATTTTTTTTTTAAAGAAAAATTCAATATTTGCGCATATTAGGAGATCTCGGCCTTAAAAAAACTAAATCTCTTTTATTTGTAATAATAACTAACTATTCCTTTCGTTTAAATCCAATGTCGTTTTTGGAACTTTATTTTAGTTTTCCTCTCATATCTCATTTCGTTTAAAATTTTCAACTAATTGCAAGTATCGTCATCTTCTTTAGATCAATCATCTTCTTAAGGTCCATCATTTTCTCCCATCAAAGAACATTTACCTGCTACTCAATTAAAGCTTGATTTGGTGCATAATTACAAGGAGATTCAACCCCCTTTTATTGTGCTAATGGCCACATCGAACCCTGATGTTATATGAGATGTCACTCCTAAAAAGAGTAGGTGTCTTCTTTTTGTGGGCTTGCTAATAGGATATGACTCAAGAGTAGTTAATGAATCTTTAACTAATAACTAGGTGCTTCCCTGCGCTACGCGCCGGATTTGTAGTGAAATGTTTTAATATATTTGGATTCAATTTGTTTGATATTTGTTATAGAACCAGTGTATTTGTTGATTGTTTTATTGATATTTGACTTGTTCTATTGATATTTGATTAATGTTTTAGTGAAATTGATATTTATTTTAATAAAATCAACTAAATTGAATGTTTTTATTTGTAGTGAATTGTTTAAATATATTTGGACGAAGTTTTTGGTTTATATTTTTTTGAAGAACCGGTGTATTTTTTTGGTTTTTTTATTGATATTTGATTAATTTTTTGAAGAACCGGTGGATTTGAGGGTTCAATTCATTCTTTCTATTCACATGAGAAGAAGAAGAAGAGATCAAAGAAGAAGTTGTGTGAAGTGAAGATTGAAGAGTTGGAGCATAAACTCTATAAGCAAAGCGTAGGGATAAGATATATATATGTGATCAACCGCTGGATTTTTTTTTTTAAGTCTATATATGTACCTCTGAAATAATTGTTGTTTACCTATCACTTTAGTCCTACTTGTTGAAACTACAATAAATAGAAGTATTCGATTTGAACAGTGTTTATCTTGTATCTACGTGTGAAGATTAAAGAATGAGGTTCACCACATAGAATTCTTGTTGAGAAACATCGCTTGTCCTCATTTTTGGTTCAAAACAAATGTGTCACATTCATTGTAACATTGTTTTTGAATGATTAGTAATTTTACATTCATCAAAAGAAATAAGAACTTGCAACAATATCACAAATATGAAACTTTTTACTGTCCAAAGTTTTACACTGACTTCATATAATTTTGTTATTACGTAAACAAAGTAGATTTTGTTGTTAGATTTATATATCTTGTACACCCTTCATTTTAGATCTCGTTAAAACAATATATGTTTTTTTTAATACCGACTTAGTTATGTACATTTATGATTTTTTAGGAAACTTTTACTAATGTTTGACAATCTCATTTGTTATAAATTTATTATAAAAAAAAAATTATTGGCATTATAATGATTTATCATTTATACATTACTTTCCACATTTTTCTAATATATTCAGAATGTTCGAGACGGCACCGTTTGATTAAATTTTAGTTAAAGGATATTCTCTTCATCAAAACTATATACAATAGTTTTTTTTGCTAACCAACTATATACAATAGTTAAATTACATTTTTCATAAAATTTGATTTTGAGCATACTCTAATTACAAAATGGTTAGGTTTCTTCAACTTGTGCGGTGGACTTGATGACTCTTTGAAAGCAACATGACAAAGCTTAGTGACACTGCATGTTTCGCAACGAAGTCTCAACTGTGCAAATCATTTGTCCGACACCCACCTGCGTCTCAGAGAAGTCAAGAATCTAAAGGCAGAATGCCACATTTTTTTTAATCGAGTATATAGTCTCATGTGTGTGTTAAGGTAGAAGAAACGATGATGAATGACACACCAAAGGCAGGTCAATGGCAACCCATTCTTCCTTTGGAAACCATTGTTGCAAAGCTACTCTTGTTTCCTCTGGAGACTAAGTTTTCTAGTAAATCACAGAAGATTGAGAACTGGCAACAATAAATCAAGTAGACACGACCTTGCACGATTTGTGACAATCCAATTGCTGACTGAAGCTAATTTAGATGTACATGTTTGGTTCATGGTCGAGACACCCAGCCAAGTCGACTGCAAATGTGATACACGTGTGTATCTACACAAATACTTTGATCATCATTCCATGCTACATGCAGAATCTGTCATGTGCCAACAGAAGCAAAATTTGAGTAGGTTTTGTAAAATATTTATTAATCTCACAAGATAGGTACCAATATTATATCATACCAGATGGGCCATTTTGGGACCGATCCCTGGAAGCGGCAATAGGTCATCCAAAGAGCTTGGAATGTCTCCATTATATTCCACCATACAAACTTTAGCTATTTTCTTCATATATGTAACCTTGTATAAAATCCAACCTGAAAGTTAAGGGATAGAGTTAGTTTCATAATCAAGATGTTACTTCAAATTAGAGTCTCTAACTCCTTCATTCATCTCCCACCCCTTTTGAGAAAGTGGCATGCAAGTTAGCCCTTAGATCCTCCTTATGAGACAAAGATCCATCAATATCGAATTGCTTTGGCCATCTCTCAAACAAAAGATTTTTAACTTTCTTCCACAAAACCACAAATCTAATGAAAAACAGCAAATATTGGTACGCTGTGAAGATTAGACAATGCTAGTGCTTAAGGGAATTAACATTCAAATCTGTAAAACAAAAGCATTTTTTGTCACACATAAGGTATACACACCTCTGGGGCGAATCCCTCGATGTGGTCCTTCTCCTTCTCTAGGATAGTAGGAGATACAAACAGAGGAAAATAGCAATTCTTGACCTTAATCTTCTTGATTTCCGCATGAAACAAAGTCTAGCAAAATCAAAAGAAAGAAAGTGGTCAAACTTCTAATTTTCCCCTCTTGATTCCACTTCCTATCATTGTGGTTTACTTATGAGAATGTTGATACTCACTTGCATAATCTGATCTCCCAAAACGCCATTGACATAAGGATATAACCTCCAAAGATATCATGGTTCTCAATCATATATTGTTTACAAACCTAGACAAACATAAAAATGCAAATGTCATTAAACCTGATTGTATTTGGAAAAAAAAAAGAATGTTTGAAACAAATCATCTTTGAGTATATAAACAAACCTCAGAATACCATTACTCAAAATTATCATCTTTCTTGAAGCTAAGTCCAAGTCATGTTTCCTCATAACGGCCTTCTTCTTCTTCTCACTGGTTCCAGCCTTCTCAACCTTTTCTCCCACAACTACTTCATCGATAGGGGTTATCAAACAAAGAAAGATAAATGATAAGGAGACTTACGGTTCACCTCTCCTCGGATCCATGACTTTATTCACTGGTCTACAACACACTCATTCACTGTTTCCGAATGATCATAACAACATGATTCAATGCCAATTTGAGAAACCCATCAATTGAAGAGGACAAAGAAATTCAGATCGTTTTTTACTTTTAAAAACAAAACCAAAAACAGACGAACAACCCATTGAAATCCTTGAATTAGTTTATCGATAGGATTATGAAGAGGAGGATTTTATAAGCTTCTGAATGGAGTGGCCTTTAAAATCATTGAATTGAAAGGAATAAATGGACAATAAAGAGTCGTTACAAAAACATTGAACAATGAAGATGATCTGGTAACGCTATTTGATTTTTTCAGAGGTTGAGTAGCGAAATTGTTTTCATTATCCCGTGCCGTTAATAACGATTTAGATTAAAGAAGAAGACCATCGATCTTCTCAAACTCAAGCGTTTCTTTTGGTTTCTAGTGTAATTGGGTTTTATTCTTTCATTAAACATTTTATAATTAATGGCCTTGACACCATAAAAAAATTTAGTGATTAGTCGTTTTCATTACCCAGTTAGTAGCGAATTGTCGTTTTAATTAACAGAGTTAACAATGATGTGTCACTAAACTGCTTTCCTATTGGCTGATTATTTTGTTGATTATTTTTGTTGATTTAATCTGATGTGGCATGCCTTAGAGCTCTCCAAATCTTTCCCTCCGTTCGTCAGTCTTCTGCATTCAATCTATGGATAAGTTGCCTTCAACATTTGGGAACATGTGGGTGGAAGTGGTTCGAGTGATTCGAACTGGGTGTGATAACAGATTGGATCTATGTTTTCTTCATGAAGATGAGAAGGGAAGGGGGATCGATTACGCACCATTAGATTGATTAATTTATAGGGTGAGAGGAATGAATGATTCGTGAAAACTGAGAAATTATTATAGGCTAGAGAAGGGAGAAGAAACGATTCAGCTAGCCTCGATTGGAACTGCGTAACTTTTTGATTTCTTAATTGGGTTTATTTTATATTCGTCATGTATTTACAGGTGGGGTTTTTAGTTAATGGGGTTGATGACATGGCTGTAAAATGTGCCCTATTAGCTGATTAAATTGCAGAATAAATCTTAATATTTTTGCTGAGGTGGCATCGGCTAAAGATTCTTTCATTTTTATATAAAGGAGATTCATTAAAAAAATTAGTTGTAAGCATGATTTATTCTTTTTAAATCTTTTCTTTATTATATACCAAAATCTTTATGGATTATAATATTTTGCTTCTATATAATAAGTTTGTGTGCTCTCTCAATCTTCTTACCAAACAGTTTTAAACTTTGATTCTTTTATAAAAATTTTATATTCAGCTTTTCTCTCTTATTCGATATGTGAGATAGATGACGTGAACTATTTTAGGTGTGAGATTAATAAATAAAATTCTAACTCAATTTTGTTTTGTTTTGTTGTTTATAGGTTGCCGTGTCCAAGTTCTTTTTTCTTATGTTGGTCTTCGTTTTCTTATTTACGTTTTTCATAATTTTTGTTATTTGTATATTAGTTTCTTACCTCTATATCTCCTTGTCTTATTGAATTTCTAGTCTATTTCGTATACACTCTTTAACAGAGCGAAAGTTCCATTATAAATAGGGTATAATTAATGCATTTATTAAATTTTATTGGTCATGGTATTGTGTGTACATAACCTATGTTTGTGTAGTGTACGTACTCCTGGGTTTATATAGCATAAGTCTTAGTGCATGCTTCGCCATTTTTTTGTTTGGAATCGCGGGTGCAAGTCTTGGTTGCTCCGTCAGAAGTAGTCTTTGGAACACGTAGATTTTGATAGTGATATATATATATATATATATATATGTACAATGTTGGCCCTTGATGTTTCTAATAGGAACAGATCTACAGATATTGATCTACAGAAAAGAAATATATGTACAATGTTTGATTAATGTATTATTGTAGGTTGTATTCGTTCCTATAAAAAAAATTAATGGGTTGTTTGCCCACCTCTAATTGTACTTTATATTAGCATCACTTAACATTATTATATGCCGACAAAAGAAAAAAAATATATATTATCTATGTTTTGCAGTACAGTTATATCGATGTGGGGTTGATACCCCTCATTGTGGAACATACGTAATTGAAGGCGAGATATGATAAGTCCGAATATATGACTAGTCAAAAAAATATTTTTTATAGATTTTTTAGAATAATAAAACATATATATTTTATCGCTATATATAGTTGAGGGCTTGTTTTTTTCTTTCTCAAAACAAAATCTTTTATTTTCCTCTCTTTTCTAATCTCATATAAAATTATGTATTTTACTCATCATGTCTAAATACAATAGCATGGATGAACGTAATTCTCTTCTAGATTTTTATTGGGATTTGCACACACATCTGGTTCCAGAAGATGTTGATAACCCGTTGGAACAAATTGTTGTAGCTTTACAAGCGTTTGGGTCTCACTACTTTTTAATGAATGTTTACGTGTATGGAAATTTTGAAAATGAGGAAGCAAAGTCTGAATGTAAGAGAGGTTATGGTTATATTAACCATAATTTTGTCAATATGGAATGTAAACATTGCCCAACTAGAGACCCCACACCTCATGTGCTGCCAACAAGTAGCCTCTCATGTCTTTTTTTTTTATTTGAGAAAAAATCAATATTTGCGCATACTAGGAGATCTAGGCCTTAACAAAAACTAAATATTTGCGCATACTAGGAGATCTCGTTTAAATTCAATTTCGTTTTTGGAACTTTATTTTAGTTTTCTTCTCATGTCTTATTTCGTTTAAAATTTTCAACTAATTGCAAGTATCATCTTCTTCATATCTGTCATCTTCTTCAGGTCCATCATTTCCTCACATCAAAGAACATTTAGCTTCTACTCAATTGAAGCTTGCTCTGGTGCATAATTACAAGGAGATTCAACCCCCTTTATGTGGTAGTGGTCAAATCGAACCCTGATGTTTTATATGAGATCTCACTCCCAAAAAGAGTAGGTGTCTTCTTTTTGTGGGCTTGCCAAGAGGATATGACTCAAGAGTAGTTAATTAATCTTTAACTAATAATTCATTAAAACGATTAGTTATAAGCATGATTTATTCTTTTAAATCTTTTCTTTATTATATACCTAAATCTTTATGGATTATAATATTTTGCTTCTATATTATAAGTTTGTTTGCTCTCTCTCAATCTTCTTACCAAACAATTTTAAACTCTGATCCTCTTTTAGAAATTTTATATTCCACTTTTCTCGCTTATTCGATATGTGATATAGATGACGGTGAACTATTTTAGTTGTGAGATTAATAAATAAAATTCTAACTCAATTTTGTTTTGTTTTGTTGTTTATAGGTTGCCGTGTCAAATCCTTCACAGATCCCACATGATGCGTGTGAGACTCTGACACCTCGCAGCCACGCTATCGAACGACTCAATCACTGGTCCCCGACCACGACCTCGGCCACTACCATGGCATCTACCTCTTTCACGACCTCTAGCTTCGGTATCCATCTCTTTGCACTCACGCAGAACAGGAACATGAACTACAAGAAGTCACAATCAACAAATAAAACTTACCAGAGAATCTCTTTAAATGCCCGAAGAGGATGATCTAAGACTAATAATTGACTAACTACTCATAATCAATTTAAATCACATAGTCTCAGTTCACACAACCTACTGCCCTAAAACCGTAAGGGCTCAGATACTTAAATAAAACAACCAGCTCTTTAAAAAAAAAAAATTAACCCGAATTAATAATCTCATAATTATTAATTCTCAACGGTCAATTAAACAATAGCAACCAACAGCGGAAAAACACATAATCAAAATTAACCAATAAATCAAATAAACCAATTCCAACTCAAACTCAATTCCAGAATTCCAATAACCAATCCAATCTAATCATTCTAGCAACCTAAACTCCAGGTTCTACTAGAAAATAAACTCGTAAATATAATCATATCATCCTCTTCCTATGCCATGAGTCCGCGATCACACTTTTCATTTACCTGCAACACATGGAAAAAAGAGTTGCGTAAGTATTATCATAAAGACTTAGTGAGTCGGTCATACCATTCCACGGTCTAACACTCAGGCTCCACAGAATAATAATTCACAGTAACCACAAAACACACAATCAAACATGGGTGTCGATCGACACTACCACTAGGTGTCGATCGACACTCGACTCAAATCTGAATCGCAATACAACATGGTGTCAATCAATACTACCACTAGGTGTCGATCGAGACCGACTGCAGAAGGCCAGAAATCGAGCTCTCCTCTCTGGTCTCGATTCGATCCGCATCCGAGTCTCAATACACAACAATATACACTATATACATATGAAAATTACACAGAAATCACATGGTTCAACAATCAATTCCACAAACACAATCAATTACCATCCTATATCGCCCAAAAACCAATGGTCGCGAACTCACCTATATATAAACGAGGAATGGAAATGAAACAGCGAAGAACACACGAAAATCAGACCTCTACAAGTTGGAAATTCGTTGCAACGGTCAGCACTACAAAGAACGATGATCTCTAACGCTCAAAACCTCACGAAACCTTTTCTAAGGTACCAAAATCACTAAAAACTCAAGAACTCTCAATCTTTTGCTCAAATTCTCTCTCTTTTCTGATTCCCCTTCTGAAAAATGCGGCCAACCCTAAAGCTCACGCACTTATAAGATAATCTAGGGTTAACATCGCTAAATCGAGCCAAAATCGCCATTAAAATCGAACCAAAACCGGCTTAGAAACAATTGTGTCGATCGACACCCACACAAAGTGTCGATCGACATCCATGACCAAAATCAACATTTTGGTTTTGGGAGGTTACAAAAGCGATTGCTGTTCACATAATTTTCAATTGGATATGGTGATTTTTCTTTGGAACATGTGAGAATCTTACTCTGAACCGTATTGACAACATAGTTATAAGAGTTACCTGTAAAGTATGTTTTCAATTTCCTCTCCCAAGCTGAGATTCCGCGTGCATTGAGTTTATAGGAGCCGGAATCGAAGTCGTTACCAGAGGTGGAGTTACGATAGGATTTGGAATCGGAGTTATTGTCGGAGTCATTGTAGATGTCATCGGCGAAGTTCAGATGTTGAAGAAGAAGAAGATGTTGATGGATTAGTTTAAGATGGGATCGATGTAGGTGAAGCTTGAATTTGGCCAAAAGTTGTTCGGCCAACTAAAGGTGTAGAAATATAGGCTTGGATTTCATTATCTACAAATAGGCTTGGTGACATGGGAGCCCACAACTGATATTCTCATATTTTACTGAGTTTTGATATGTTTTTAGCACGTCATTATCATGCATTTGCATATCATTTAGATATTTTTAGGTGCATTTGCATTTGTTTTTGTATTTATATAGGTTTGGAGATGGTGACTCTATATTGAGGTGATTTGGAGACCAAATGGATGCAAAAAGATGGAAAATTGAAAGGAAACAAGAGTGATTCATTTGGGTGCAAGAAGAAGTCAAGTTAATTTCCAAAAGTGAAGAAATGAGAAAAATGGCAGTCTACATACCATGATCTGATACCGAGGGTCGACCCTCGGCGTGGAAAGAAGAAGAAATGGGTAAAATTGGCAGACTGTATACCATGGGTTGATACCGAGGGTTGACCCTCGGGATGGGCATTCCGAAAACCAAAATTTCGTGACCTGACTCGGATCAAGATGGGTCGACCCGAATCCATTTCCACATGATATAAATGTGTTTTAAGACATAGAAAAACCTAGTTTTGGCCAAGTTTAAAGATGACATTTTCCTCTATTGTGCTACAACTCTTTCTTATGATATTTTGTTAGGATCTTTACACTTTTTATCTAATCTAGTGAAGTTTTCTTTATCATCTCTTCTATGATTATGTCTTTCTCTTTGGGCTTAGTAGATGTCTAGGCTTAGATTCTTATGATTTCTAAAGATTAGGATGTTCTTAATGCTAGATTAGACTTAGCTAATCATAATCTAGATCATGGATATTTTACGTCCGGAAGGTGTTCGATAAAATATCTAGAAGAATCTTAATCTTGCTTTTCATTCTTAACCAATGATAATTGATGCTTAAGGTGTTTAGTTGGCTCTATGAACTTGTTCTTAATGATTATTGATCATTTAATTGCAATTGGGAAATTAGCTTAATTAAATGGTTAGTAAATGGATTATTGTCATGGAAATGAATTAGTCTATTTTGTGTGATTCATGTCATAGAATTGAGTTTGAATTGTTAGTTTGAGCATCATTAGTTAGTCATTGATCATCCCAATTCAAGTGCTTTGCCCAAAGCCCATATTTTCCCATATTTGATCAACCTTTTAGTTGTTAGTCTTGTTTGCTTTCTTTTAGCATTCACATTTCACTTATTTTACTTTGTTGCATAATTAGGATTTCAAAAACACAAAAATATCATCAACCTTAGCTTATTCAATTTCTTGCATTCCTAGTGTAGTTTATTCTAATCTCCCATGGTTCGACCCTATGCTATGCTACAACAACTAAAGTGTGTTAATAGTTAGGTTTAGGTACAAATACAATTTGACACGCATCAAATTTGGCACCGTTGCCAGGGAGTTTAGCAATAGCCATTATGATTTTGTACTTGATTGAGACTAAGTACTTGTTTTTTATTTTATTTTATTTTGTTACTATATTGTCTTGTTTGTGTTTGCCTTTCTCAATACTTATAGGTGCATGAACTTGAGGAGTAGAGGACCAACAAACCTTCAACCTCTTGTTTTAGATATAAGAGCTTTGGAAAGTGATATAACGTGAATTTGGACGTTCCTAACCACGAACTTAATGAGTTTTCAGAGTCTTTTGAGTTGTTTTGAGCTAATATTTAGATCCATACTCAAAGATTTGGAACCACATGAGTACGGGAAGGAGATTCAAGCATTCTAGCGAAAACTGGAGTTTTCTGGAGTCCGGACTGACCGGTCCACCTCCTAGACCGACTGGTCCCACATTCACACGAACATGCCAACCGTTCTCACACGACCGATCGATCCGATCCAAGACTTGAAGACTCGGTGGCCCTGGAAATGGGACCGACCGGTCCAGCCCAAGGACCGGCCGGTCCAGGCTGTTCACATGAAGATTATTTGGCTCTGGAAACTGGACCGACCGGTCCAGTTCCCAGATTTTTAGGAATATTTCCTTTTTCCGTTTTATCCTATAAATACCCATAGGGTTTCGTTTTTATTAGACACCGCCTCTTTTATTAGTTTTATTCAGACGTTTTGTAAGCAAGGGAGAAGATCTCATCGCCCTTTGGAGAAGATTTCTGAACCCTTATTAATTTCTTATTTATATGATTATGCTATTATCATCCATGGTTTTTGCTTGTTCTTTAATCATGTCTGAGTAATTCTCTAGTTAGGTTTTAGGGTTTTCAATGGATTTCACAGATTAAATCAGACACATATAGATTACTTATTCTTTACCATCTTCATCACTGTTAGGCATAATGCTAGGATTGAACTTGCCATTTAATCACTAGATCTTAGGTTGATACACATTCCAAAAGCTTGTGTATTGCTAGAACTACTGTTGATGAGTAATGCGTTATAACAATTCGAAAGGTTAGTTATAGAGTATTATGAACTGATCAAACATGAACTATAATGCTTGTCTAGGATAGCCGTGACCATTCTAAAATTTTAGGCACTCGGATGTCTAGGAAAAGTTATTGTTATCACGAAAGTGTAGTAATTTATATCAGTGTTTGAGTTTAAGATGCATGCATATTAGAATCTGATTAGTTGTCTGGTTTATGAATGTGATTTCCTGAAAATTCGCTAATGCCTAACGCTTTTGTTTATCTGAATTTAAATCGTTTTTACTTGCAATCTTGTCTTTCAATTTGATAGCAATCACCCATCTTTGTTTCCTGCTTAGCTTAGTTCAATTATCTATAGTTTGTTGTGTAACACTTGGTCCTTGTGGATTCGATCCCTGAATATACTACTGCGTGCTTGTGCACTTGCAGTGATTTATTTCGGGTAAAACCTGAGCATATCAGAAAGAGAAACCACAAGAGAAGCAAGACGAGAAAGAGGACGATAAGATCATTTGAGACAGTTGGATATGGATCAACCTGGAAATGATCAAGAGCAAGAGGCTCATATGGTTGGGCAACAAAGAAATATGGGAGCTCCGGTTCCTATTCACCAACATAGAGAGCCAAGAAGGATAGGGGATTATGATGAGCCTATAACTAATAGTACAAGAATGGGTATTAGAGCACCACCTTGTGGGAACAATAATTGGGAGATCAAGTCAAGCTTGATATCTATCGTGCAAAACAATAGGTTCTTTGGGCTACCCATGGAGCACCCAATTGAGCATTTGGATAATTTTGACCGTCTTTGTGCTACGGTTATGATGAATGGAGTCTCCGAAGATGTGGTTATGTTAACCCTCTTTCCTTTTTCACTTGGAGATAAGGCCGCTCAATGGGAAAAGAGTGTTGTTACATCCTCGATTACCACTTGGGAAGAGTGCAAAAAGAAGTTCCTTGCCAAGTTTTTCTCAAACCAAAAGACGGCTAAGATAAGAAATTACATTGCAACCTTCATGCAAGGAGGAAATGAGTCGTTGTATAAGCTTGAGAATTTTTTAAGGGCTATGTAAGATCTTGTCCACACCATGGGGTGCCTAAGGAAGCTCTATTAGGTATATTTCATCGGGGAGTACACCAAAGATATTACGATTCGTTGAATACCGCAAGTAATGAAAGTTTCTCTAGTCTCTCTGTTGAACAAGGTGAGCAATTGATTGAGAATCTAGCACAAAGCTATCAATGCTACAGAGTTGATTAGGATCGAACCAACCGAGAACCGAAGAGTGATGATGTATGGCTCAAGTAGATGAATGATACATTGGACAAGTTTATCATGTCCACACAAAAAGCAATGAATTGCGTTGGTGAGTTTGATGGGAGACAAAGAGGATGTATTGAAGTTTTCTAAGAAGGCCAAGAGGAGATTAGCTATTTGCAAGGAGGATACAACAACCAACAACAAGAGTACTGCCAACCTAAAGCTCAATTTGTTCTTAACCAACAAGGTTTCCAACCTCAAGGAAATCAAAACTATCAAGGACAAGGTAGTTCTTCTCAACCACAACCAAAAAGTGACGAGAATGCTCTTCTCCTCAAGCAACTTCTAGAAGGACAAAGCAAGGGAGCTATTGAGCTTAGCAAAATGATGATAGAGATACACAACAAGGTAAATGGTGCTTATAGTGATCTCAATACCAAGTTTGAACACCTTTCTACACACATGAAGACTTTGGACAATCAAATAGCTTTGACTTCCAAGAGACCCGTTGGAACACTTCCGGGTAAGTCCGATGTAAACCCAAAGTCCTTTTGTAATATGGTTCTCTTGGAGGAAGAGAAAGTATTGAAGACTCACCAAAGAGCCAATGGAGACCTACAATTGGACGAGGATGAACAATATTTAGAGGAATTAGCCAAGCTTCTTGAGTTTCCCAATGATGAACAAGTTGTTGAGGTTTATGAGATTGTTGTGAAAAACGGTAAGAGAGAAGAGATTGTACCTAAGAAGAAGCAAATGGAAGGAACCCTTAGAGTCGAATCCCCTCCCTATGTACCAATACTTCTATTCCCACAACCGGTCTACACTAAGGCACAAAAGAAAGTCTTCTCTAAGTTTAAGAAGAAAATAAGTGATGTTGGAGTGTCTTTTCCAAAGAATTATGACTTGAGTCAAGTACCAAAGCAAATGAGGTTCATCAAAGACATCTTAGACAATCATTCAAGGGTCATGGATGTAATAAAGACTTATGAGAAACATGAGGCACCTCTTGAACCAATGTTCATCCATAAGAAGAAGAATCCCGGTAAATTCACAATCCCTTGCTCTCTTGGTAAATTGAAATTAGATGATGCTTTATGCGATTCGGGTTCGTGTGTCAATTTGATCTCTCAAGAGATGGTCAAGAGCCTTGGTATAAAAGAGTTGAAAGAAAACACAAGGTCAATCTCGTTTGCGGATTCATCTTCAATGTGTCCCATTGGTGTGCTTGAAGATTACCCACTAAAAATTGGAAATCATGTTGTACCAACGGATTTTATGGTGGTTGAGATGGAAAACACGCGGAAGCTACCTCTCATACTTGGGACCCCATTTTTGGAAACCGCGAGAGCAAGCATAGACTTTGTGAATAAGAGAGCAATACTCTTCAATGTGGACTCTATGGTATACTATCCTATTACTCATACCATTACCAATATGTGTGGCACAATCACTTGCACCAATGAGGATGATTTGATGAGGATTAAAGTAAAAGATGAAGCTTCTCAAGTGGTGAATGGATCTTTAAGTCTTGATGGTGATGGTTTTGATGGTGAAGAAATCTTTGATGGAATTTTCTTGAGCTTACTTTTTGAAGAACCTTCGAAGTTGAGTTTGGAAGTGAAAGCACCTAAAGTCACAAGCGATAAGCCCAAGGAGGACAAGCATTCAACCCTCTTCTTGTATCCTATGAAGTTTATTGATGGAGGTATAGAGTGCAAAGTGAAAAGCACAAGCGGTGTTAAACCTTTCTCAAAGGCAAAAGTTATTTTAACTCCCAGTTTAAGTAAAGAAGAGATAGTCGTCATCAAAGAGACAATGGCAAAGGTGTTGAAGATCAAGCTCACCGATTGGGGACCATGCTTTGAAGATGGCTCATATTCTTCCCATTCCACCACCTAAATACTCTATGGTACCCTTTCCTAACCATTGTAAATACTATATTTCCCTTTATTTTCGTTTTGGTTTATTTTGATCTACTCTTTCGGGTCTTTTCTTTCACCGAGACGGTGAAATTTAAGTCCGGGGGAGTAGGTTAGTGGCTAACCACGTTTTTAGTTGTTTTGTTTTTCTTTTGCTTTGAGTCTTTGCATTGTGCATACTTTCATAACCAAAAACCCAAAAAAAATAAAAAAAAATTCAAAAAAAATAAAAAAAAATGCATGTAGTTTCATATAGAACTAGCATTTTTATTCTCTTTTTCATGTTAGGATCGAGTCTAGAACATTTTAGGGAAACATATGCATATTGCATAGAGAGCAATGATGAAATTTCCTTGTAAAGTCTCATTTTAGGATTCAATGTTATGCCCTCGTTAGAACTCTTTCGATGCATTGGCATTCATGAAGTAGAGGCTCATCCATCCTTGGATCTCATCTCTTTGAAAGTCCCTACTCATTAGAAACTTGCATGATCTAGATACGACTCTATCAACTTGAACCTTATTTTAACAAATTTCTCTCACTTTTGGATATTGAATCATAACTATGGATAAACACTTTACATTCAAATCATGTTTGCCTTATTTTTACCACTCTTATCTTTATTTGAATGGCCATCTTGATCTAAGTTCATCTTTTGGATGAGGATGATACCACACCTTTAAACCCGAAACCATTTTGTTCAAACCCTTGCATATGTTCTTTGAGTGAGACCTTCTTCTTTGTGTTGCATTGGCAAAATCTTGCAAGTATTAGAGACGACAAGGCAAAGTTTTCAATAGGTTAGTTTCTTGTGTCTAAGACTAGCCTTAGGTGAGGAATGAAACCAAAATGGTTAAGTGTTTTATTGAATATCTTTGGGTTTATGGTTGAGTGTGAAAAGAAAGATTAAAGGAAATAAGAAGAAAGAATAAGTTCTAGGGAATGGAATTAAGAAGAAACCATATAGCTCTAAGTGTTTAAAAGAAAAACGATAACTTAGCATTCTCTTAGAGTAAATCAAAAGAAAAAGAAATATTTTAGGGAATGCTAAGCTAGAAAAGAAAAGAAAAAAAAAATTAAGGAGCTAGTGTGCAGAAATGAATATTCCCTAAGACTTAGAAAACAAAAGAAAAGAAAAAAAAAAAAAAATTAAGGAGCTAGTGTGAAGAAATGAATATTCCCTAAGACTTAGAAAACAAAAGAAAAGAAAAGAGTAAGGTTGAGAATGATTTGAAAGAAAGATTTAGCCGAAAAGGGCTAGTGGTTAAACACGGGATAGTGAGAAAAGAGAGATGAGAGAGTGCAACAAGGGGATAATGGGTAGAACTTTGGATTCCTAGCCTTGTATGCTTCAATTGTGTCTTTTCTTTCTTGTTTTTGCTAAATGTGACACTTGCATTTGAGAGTTAACGACCAAAAAGAATATGAACCTTCTATTTATATCATTTTCAAGCCTTCTTATACCTAGCCAAATGGTATTGAATCAATTTCCAATTGTGAGACCGCACCAAAGACAATAATAAATGTTAAAGAGTTGAGTATTAGTTGATTGCGAGAGTTCTTTTGAGTTTCGGGACTTAGAGTAAAAGTTGATAAGTGATGAGTATGGCGAAAGCTTCTTGAGTAGAGTTTGTTGTGCATCAAGTTAATTCTTTTTAGGACATCTTGTTGAACCATTTTATGCTTCTTTTGGATTTGAGCTACCATCTTTAAACTTCTTTCTAGTGTTTGTGTTATGTTGTTTGCTTGCAGACAAGCAAAAGGCAAGTCCAGGGGAGTTGATATTCTCATATTTTACCGAGTTTTGATATGTTTTTGGCACGTCATTATCATGCATTTGCATATCATTTAGACATTTTTAGGTGCATTTGCATTTGTTTTTGTATTTATATTGGTTTGGAGATGGTGACTCTATATTGAGGTGATTTGCAGACCAAATGGACGCAAAAAGATAAAAAAAATTGAAAGGAAGCAAGAGTGATTCATTTTGGTGCAAGAAAAAGTCAAGTTAATTTCCAAAAGTGAAAAAATGAGAAAAATGGCAGTCTACATACCGAGGGTCGACCCTCGGCGTGGAAAGAAATTCGTTAGCTTGTACACGTTTTGAGTAAGGAAATTCTTCTTCATAGAATTTCACATCTCGTGACACAAAGAACTCATGTTTTTTCAGATCATCAACTAGCTTTTACTATCGCGTGGAATATAGCGATTCATATTTTTTCTCCAGAAGAAACCAAATTTCCATGGAAAATCTTATGTTGTATATCTCTTTTTAAAATAAGTTCACCTTTATATAAATGCTCATATTGATTTAAGTGATTTATCTTAGAAAAAGTTGATGATATATTTTATAAGAAGTTGAAATGGTTCTATTAAATTCAACTACTCGTATTGTTCAAAATTAAGATGACACCCGAAACCAAACTAGACACCACCACCATGCATACGAAGTCATCAAAAATTTTAGTTTCTACGTTGTTACATGTTCAATATTCGTTATTATAACTCTTATGAAGCTCAAACTCTTATCTCCTTGTGTACTCGACTCGTATCGGATATCATTCCCTTCCCTGTATTGTCGCACTTATTATGAAAGTCGCATAGCCATGAATATACAAACATAAATAAGTTTATTAGGCGAGGACCCAAAAACAAATAGTATATTAGACCTGTCATCAATTAGCCACCAAAATAATTAATTATTATTCCAATCTATTTCACGAAAAACTTTTATCTATGAGCTTCACAAACTCATAAATATCAATCTTCCCATCTCTATTCTCATCAAAAACCTTAATCATCTTCCTACACTCCATCTTTGTACACTCATCGTATCCTAACAAACACAACACATGTTTCAACTCACCTTCATCTATAAACCCATCTTGATTTTCATCAAATAACCTAAATGCCTCCTTCACTATCTCCTTATTGCCCATCATCTCACCCTTCTCAAGCAAGTATTCTTCCCCTTCTTCTATCAAACGCTCATAGACAGCTTCCGAGTCATCGATCATCGCCTTGACTTCTTCCACCGACATCTTATTATCTACTCGAGATGGGACGAAAACCTTTTTTATGATCGAGAGCTCCATATTTTGCTTCTTGTTTCTTGTTGACGCAAAGAGAATGTAGGCGTTAGAGAAGAAGATTTGGAAAGGATAGGGAAAACAAGAAGAGAAGTCTTGGATTATCATCATGAGATTGAGAATGAACAAGAAAATGACAATGGTGAGAAGAGAGATTGGGCTAAGAGCAGATGAATCCTCCATATTAATCTAATTTTTTGTATGTATCATAAACAATTCTCTGTGATTTTTTTGTTATCTTTGGTTCTCAAAGAATGGATGATATAAGTTTGTGTTGAGTTGGTCCAATTTTATAAGAGGTCTGTTACATTCTAGTTAAGTAATTCTATAGGAAGACCAAAACAAATCTTAATCATCAAGTCTGCGGAAAAAGTCTTGCGGAAATTGTTGAGAAACTACCATAATTCTTGGGAAAAGAAAGCAAAACTAATGAACGACAAAAGTTTCATTAACAAGTATTTGATATATCATGGTTTTTACTCATTAAAGGCCATGATATAAGTATGTTTTTAGAGTCTTTTTGGTGTTTTTGGTGTTCTTTTAGAGTCTTTACAGGTAATTGATTGTTTGGAGCATAATGGAAGCTTTTGGAAGCATTTTGGAGCATCAAGAAGGAAATTGCTAAGGATCAAGAGCAGAGTCGATCGACGAGAGGAGTTAGTGTCGATCGACGCGTATTTGGCGTTTCAAGAAGATTTTGGCAGAAGGTCTAGCGTCGATCGACACTGAGAACCGTCGATCGACG